>OZ030006.1:167514915-167717415 GCA_964023405.1 Apodemus agrarius
CAATGCTGGGGAACGGGAGACAGGAGGATCCCGCAGCTCACCGGCCAGCCAGCCTAGCACAACTGATGAGCTCCAGCTTCAGTGAGAGACCCTGTTTCAGAAAATATGGTAAAGAGGGATTGTGGAGGGCACTTAATCTCAACCTCTGACCTACACACACACACACACACATACACACACACACACACACACACACACACACATACAATCACCTGTCATCAACTTACAATGGGGCACAGGATATCTTAACATCCCCAGCGCAAAGGTCAGTGCAAACCTTTATCTCAGTCTCCCACCAGATTCCCTCTGACACTGGGCTGTGGGACAAAGAGTCCCTCCATAGAGCATTCCACACTAGAGGCTACTCAGCACCCCCAGCCACCCATTACTGCACCACTGCATGGCCACCGAAGAATACAGCCACACCTTTGAAACGCCCTGTGGGAGTTTGACGGGATGAACTGTGTCACTCCGACTTTTATGTGTTGGAGCCTTAAGCCCGGTGACCTCAGATTGCGGCTTGTTTTGGACTTTGTGCTTTTGAAGACATGATGAATTTTAAGTGATTGTGAGCACATAGAGGAAAAGCCTCTATGGGAGTGCTGGGTTTAAGGTGGTCATCTTCAAGTCAAGGAAGGAGAAACAATTGTTGGCTTTCTATGGGAGTGAAATTTGTTGTTTAAACCACCCAGTCAGTGTAGAAAGCCAATAGAGGGAGCAGTACCACTCCCTTCTGAGAACCAGGCATTGGTCCTGCACAGATGCAAGATCCAATATGCACCTTGTCCAGTAGCTTTCCAAAGACCCAAAGGAAGTATAACCCATGATCCTTTATGTAAGATGGTAGCTGGCTATGTTTTATGATATCAAAAATTCTGGATTTTAATACGATTATAAAGTGTCACTGCCAAATATTTTCAATCATTATCCTACATGTGTCTGGAACAAGACCCTTTAAGGTATCACACAAATGTTTATTCCACGAAACATAAAAACTATAAGCGCTATTAATACCAAGTTAAATGAGATATATTTGCCACACGAAGCTTCATATCAGGTGATATTTAATACTTATCGAGTTACAGAAATGCCTTCTTTTCAAAACCTGTTGGATCTCAATGACTCTGTGAAGGTTCCCATCTACCTTCTAAGGAAAAGAAAATGAAATGAGATCTTGAACCTCTAGGTTGTCAGTTAGATGAAGTCTCTCTCCTCTGGCGACCAGGAGCAACCTTCAAACAACCTTAACACCCTGCCTGGAGGCTCCATTGTGCTCGGGATTCTCATTGGGTCTAACTCCAGACTGATGCTGCTTTCCTAAATCTCTGTCCTTTTGCCTTAGTATCCCTGATTTCTGATGGATGAAGCTTCCACAAGATTTTACTGAATTCTAGGTGATAAAAGAGACAGATAAACAGCTACCCACATCCTACTTCGGCTAACTACCTCAGAAGTTTCCAGGCCCATCATAGAGGTTCCAGGATACCCTGAAGCTCCTGAAGAGACGCCATCTTGCAGTCAAATGCCCAGTGAGGCCCTAACACCTGCACCTAGGGACACAACAGTGTATATCTTTGCCTTTCCATTTTTAACTCCCTGAGAGAGGTCTCTTCTCTGGCCTGTATTAAAGTGTAGGAGAATTTTGTCAGTCACTTCATGTGCCCACCTAAGCTTCATTTACTCTGGTAAGCAAACATTGTCTTTTCCTAAACGCTGCAGATACAACTCTTAAGCAAAGTACTGAATGACGCCAGAGCTTCTTAGAAACCTCTGCGCTCTCCTCTTGAACAGCAAAGGTCCCTCTCCCCCTCTAGTATCCACTGTGTTTCATGTTAATTGTAGTGTCTGCCTTCCTAATTCTACTTGAAGCTTGTTAGGGGAAAAGCAGCATCGTCCGATTTTTTTCAAGTATTTAGCACAATGTTTGGCCTTCATTACGGAGCACAGATAAATGTTTATTAAATTAGTGAATAAATGAACTGGCATGAGGGAGAGCTTGGCTACTAAGTGCTGTCTAGTCCATCTCTGGGCTGTCTAAAAGGCAATCCACTCTCTCTTTCCTGCTCCTCCGCCTTCAATGGTCCTTGTCTACATGTCTGCAGCAAAGAGGCAACCCAACTGGTCTTACCACCCACAGCAGTCTGCCCTCCCCTGGCTGATACCAAGAAAGGCTTTGCAGTCCACCTTCCGTGATTATTTGGGACCAAGCCAAACATCATTTCTCACATGAGTTCTCCAAATCCCCAGGCCAATTTATCCCATGCCTTTGAAACCAAGCAGTAACGCTAAGTGCCAGGAGAGAGGCGTCAGTTCATCTCCTGCACACACTGTACACACAATACATGATTTACACACATCATGGATTTTTCCATACACGGTACATTGGGAAGGGGCCATTCCTGGACCCAAATATTAATTGTGAAATGCAATTCTCTACCTTCAAGAAACAGTTGTTAAAATGAAAGCATCTGGGGAAAGTTGTATGCAAAAGGTTAATCCAGGAGTGAGCAAATTGGCAGCTGAACCACAGAAGAGGGGTAGTCCTGGGGAAGGTGGAAGGTGGAAGAGACGCTAAGTAAAAAGAGAAGAGGGAAAGGACCTTGCTTCCCATTTCACTGCTCACCAGGGACCCGTCCCACACTCATGTACTGACCTTGATCATTTGGTCATTCAGAAAAAAAAACTAATACCAGTCACTGAAATATTCCCTCGAAGCCACGTATGATTGAATGAGATACAGCCAGCATCCTGAAATTGTCGACAGCTGAGTAAACTCCTCAAGAGTTTCAAGCTGGCAATTCTATACAAGGCCAGATTTAAAAAATAGATGATCCAAACATAGGAGGAAAAATATACAGTTAGAATTTTTAAGGCTTACGAACACTGTTGACTTTCTGTATTATGCAGGATGAATACAGGAGGACATTAATAGTTAAGGAGCTAGCCTCTAATATTCTCAAAGCCGGCCATGAAATATGTTCTGACTTTAGCATAAGTAAGGTAGCAATTCAAATAAAAATCAGAGACTAATTGAATTTGCTTGCTGTAGATTCTGTTCTCTGTACTGTACATATTCTCTCAAGGGCTGGGGCTTAAAATAATTGCAGTTTTAAACACAGCAGCTTCTAAGGGAATTTGGTGTGCTAAAAAGAGCAGAAGAACTATGAAAAAATGATGGACTTTTATTTGGTTAAAATAATGTTGCTTTTTTTCTAGTAAGTTTGACTAAAAGCAGTCATATAATCTGGTGAATTCTGGACTATGGGTTTAGCTGCATGTTTTGCATTTACAAGGTCCAGGGTTCAATTCCTAGCATGAGGAAAAATGTATCTGTATTAACTACTTCTCTATTGCTGTGCCAAGAAACAATGACTAAGGCAACTTAGAAGAGAAAGCATTTAATTGGGCTTAAACTGTCATGATAATGGAGCAAATACATGGTGGCAGGAACAGCTGAGAACTCACATTTCAATCCACAAGCAGGAGGGAAAGAATGCTAAATGGGAATCGGAAGCCTCAAAGCTCATTCCAGGGAGAAGCTTTCTCCTACAAGGCCACACATCCCAATCCTTCCCAAACAGTTCCAAGAAACACACAAGCCTCTAGAGCCGTTATCCTTCACATCAGAACAGGATCCGAAAGGCAGGTGTAACCTCAGTGAGCTACGCTGTAGTCAGGGTCTAAACTCTTCAGGTTCTACAATATGGTTTGGGGCCTACAGATTAAAACAGGACACTGTCCATCCCATTAGGACCCATCTGGTAATACCTTGCATGACCATAAAGAAAAGAAAAAGAAAAAGACTAATAGGATAAGCAGTTTAAAAAGAAAACTTAAAGTTTGGAGTTAGACTCAAGGCTCCTGGAAGGTTCTCCTCCAAAACATTCAATAAGTCAAATACTTTATCACAGCTCTATTAAGTTCTACAACCACCACAACAAAGACACCATCACAAACTGTCTTTGTCCTTTTATCTGAGAAGATGGGATAAACATTTTTACTGTTTTATTTTTCAATTATTTCTTTTATTTTTTAAACTTTTAAAAAATTTTACATTTTCCCCTTCCTTTTCCTCCCTCCAAATCCTCCAAACCACATACCCTTCCTTGCTTTAAGTCCATGACCTCTTTCTGCAGTAATTGTTACTTGGTACACACACACACACACACACACACACACACACACACAAACAAGTATGGTTTGTATAATGCTACTTTTATGCTTGTTTTCAGGACTGACCTTATGGCATTCCATAACCAATCACGGGGCTCTTCCCCTAGGAAGACTTTCTCCTGCTTCAAGCCCTCCTCAGTTGTCTACAGTTCTTTGTGTAGGGTCGAAGGCTTGGGGACTTTTCTCCAGCCACTTTGGCATCTCCATTGGTATCATCCTTGCAAAGCTCAGGTTTAGGAAGCCAGCTGGAGAACTTGATGAGTGTAACTTCTGACATTACTTAGAGGCACAGCCTCATAGCAAAGTCCCTAATCTTCTAACTCTTAGAATCTTTCTGTTCCCTCTTCTGCCATGTTCCTTGGGTCTTATGTATAGGAGTTTTCTTTTAGATGCATCTATGGGACTGGGTTCTACAGTACAACATTTTGGTTGGTTGTGATATTCTACAGAGGTCTCTGTCTGGTGCAAGAAGAAGTTTCCTTGCTGGGGGTGGGGGGTCAAAGCTACATATAACATAGAATGTTGATTAAGGAAAAAATGTATCTATATTCATTTTATTTTCAATTAGAATATAGAAATGTCCATACATTTGCCAAACTTTTTTGAAAATGGGACAAAGCCTTTTCTTTGGCTATTAATTGGATGACTGAATTTTTATCCTTTTTACATAGATACTCCAAGGTCACAACCATGCTTCCTGGTTTCAGTTTTTATAGTGACCTCATAGGATCATTTCTTGGCCCATAGTCCCATCCAATTATTCTAGTAACATTTGTGGACTGTCCTCCCATTGAATCTTCACTGAAACTCAATTCAAGTTAAAATATACATTCCTTTCTAAACCCTGTTATGTTCCATTATCCTTGTGTTTGTTTTTATGCCAATACCACACTGTCTTTATTACTGTAGCTTCATTGTAAGTTTTAAATAAGGCCATGTAAGTCCTCTGGTCTTGTTCTTTAATGTTCAGAATTACATAGACATTTTGAAGCACTTTAAGTTTCCCCAAAACTTTTTATAATGACATTAACTTTCTAAGAGGAGTAAGATTTACTTAAATAATTTTTCTCAAGGGTGCTCAGTGACAAGGTCTTATTATTTAAATCTGGGTGGTATACAACTCTCTGTGTAAACCAAGTTCACAGTGGTCTATATGCCTCTGCCTTTCAAGTTTCATTTAAAGGTATTCAACATCATGCTCAACTCTTATTAAAATGTTTTACCCGCTAAGAGATGAATCACAACATGCAGTTGAGGGGAAGTTATGTATTAAAACATTGATTCTTTAGATCCTTTAAGTTTTCTTAGAAATCCTCTAATTTTCAGTTTTGTTACATATATATTACTATATTTTAAAGTACTGTGTGATTTTGCTGTTACTATAAATCATCATCACCTGTTAATATATATAAAATATAATTAATGTTCATATATTGAATCCATATTTAATAACCTTCCTAAATTCATATAAGTGCTAGTGACTTTATGTAAACTGCTTTAAATGTTCTACAATGAAAGATCAGAGCATATTGAAGGTAGTTTTGCTTTTTCTTTTACTATCAGTGGGCTTCTAATCCTTTTCCTATCTTATGCCATATGCTACAATTACTAGTGTAATGCTGAGAGGAAGAGTCAAGGCAAGCATCCTTGCTTCCTTTCCCACTTAAGGGCAAAACCGTTCAGTGTTCCACCACCAACTATGATGCCAGCTGTAGGTTTTTAATTGGTGATTTTATTGAGAAGAAATTCATTCTTTTTATTACAAATATATGTTTAAACCAATTTCTTGCATCTATGATGATCATTGCATATTCTGTCTCTCTCCCCCACTATCTGGTGAGTTGCATTGATTGATCTTCAAACATTATACCAATATAGCAAGGCTGAAATGAAATAGTTCTTAGAGAAGACAGTTTATCCTCCTTGTGTCTTTTTGGATTTATAATCGTGAATAGGTCATTAAAAAGTGTCCCTTCTATGTTCATGAGGAGTATTTCCTAAATCTTATCTCATAATGTCACTAGGAGAATGCTGATTATGAGTTTTACAATGTTCCTCTTTGTTCTATTTTCTGGAAAGTTCTATGTAGGAATTTTCCTTATATAGTAGATAGAATTCACCATTAAAACTTTCTGGCTTTAGCTTGGTGAGAAGCATTTTAAAGGAGAAATGGTCTTTTGAATATATATGGAGTTATATGAGTGATTTTTTTTCTGCTTCAGAGAGCTTTTACAGTTTTGTGCTTTTTGAGTTTTTTGCATTTACCTAAATTGTCAAGGTTATTGGCATAAAGGTGAGTATGTGTTTATGAATCTTTAAATTACTCTCCCATCCACAGGGTGTGCCTCTTTCATATCCAATATTGGTAATCTGTGCTTTATCTCTTTAATTCTTGCTATTTGGGGAGATAGTTTCAATTTTACTGGTCTTGTCTAAGTTCTAGATTTTGGGTTTCTTCTTCAATTCTTTTCTTGTTTAAACTCCATTTTGTTGACCTCTTGTTATTTTTATTATTTATTTCTTCATTCTTAGCTTGTGTTGTTTTTACTATATTCTTCACATGGGAGCTTAGGTCACAAAGAACTTTTCTTATTTTCTAACCTAACATAATTCTCCAAATGTCTCTTACAACATTTGATGTATTAGAACAATTTTAATATACTGTATTCTCTTACAATTCCATCCAAAATATTTCCTAATGACCCTCGTAATTTCTTTTTTGGACCCATGTGTTGCCTAGAAGTTCATTGTTTAATTGTATAGATTTTGGATTTTTTTTTACCAGACATGGTTCTGTTGATTTCTAATGTGGTCAGAGAAGTAATTTATAAGGTTTCAATCAGGATACATTTATAAGACTGTTGCATGGTCCAGAATACCATATCTGTTTTATATATTTGCCTCAGGATCTCCCAATGAAGTCCTCTGTTAATAGCTCAGAAAAAAAAAGGCCACCTCAAAATAAAAGAAGATAAATTCTCTTCTTGTATAGGGAACACATGAAGAAGAGAAGCGATAAGTGTAGAGGTGAGGGAGCTGGGGCAGAAGAGGACAGGGGATGAGACTACAGTCTGCATGGCAGGACTAACAGATATTACAAAGCAGCTGTCCCTAACTCCCAGGGAGAAGGGGAGGCATGACTGTCAGGACACCACACGATGTTTATGGTTTGCCACAGCTAAGTCGTTTAGACTCTAACCAGCAAAGTATCTAGTAAAAGCCAGGGCTTTACAGAGGGAGGTCTTACGGGGGCCTCACAATCCTGAGAGACATCCAGAGCAAAAGGAACAATCAAGCTCACACAGCCAGGCACATACCTTGTGATCAGAGTGAATAGTGCTGTTTTTGTTAGCTCATCACCATGCAGACCTTTAGCTAAGAAAACTACCAGGATTGTAAAAATGGAAACAAAGTAAGGGTATTCATGAATCATCTTTGAGAAATAGGATTTTCCGAGAGATGATATCTAGTTTTGTGGTCCTCCACAAACACCCAGAGATGTCATTTCTTTCATCTCTTCATGAAAATGGGAACCATAGAGACACTGTGAAATTATTGTAGGAAAGAAAACAAATGCCTGATCTCCGCTCCTCCACGTCTACATATTGCTTAATCTTTCATACACACTAGTCTGTCTTTAAATAACTTTAATAGAGGAACAAGACTGTGTATCTGCGGATTAAAATTTCATGTACTTATTATTTATGTATTATATTAGTTACTTTATGTATTGTAAATACCTGATAAAAACAACTTAAGGAAGGAATGGTTAATTTTGTCTCACAGTTCCAGGGCATAGTCCATGATGGCAGAGAAGTCATGATGGCAGAAAGCTGAGTGGTGGTCATATCACATATGCAAACAGGAGTCAGAAAGAGACAGATGGTAGTGCTCAGGTTCCTCTTCTCTATGTGGTCCAGAACCTCAGCCCACACGTGGTGCTCCACAGACTTTGGGCAGACCTTCCACCTCAGTTAATCTAATATAGATTATTCCTCACAAACATACCCAGGGGTTTAGCTCCTCCATGTTTCTGAATTCTGTCACATGACCAACGATATTATCTATCACACATGTTATCTTGTTTTCTCATTGCAGATGAGAAACGACAACAGGATGGCTTAGTCATACACGTCTAAAGTCGTATTCTGTACTGAAGCAGCCTTAAGTTATATGTGATAAGCTGGAGTATGGCTTCTTAGAAAATCCTATTTCCCCAAGTGGAGAGGAGATGAGGCATAGACAGGAAGTCCCACGATGTGTAGCATCATGACTATTCCTTCTCCCCAGCTCATCACGACTAGACATTAAAACAAAACTTCAAGCCAAAGCAAGTGTGTTTTAAGTTGTTTTGCTGACAGTAGACTAGCTGAGGGGTATTCTCAATGTTTTCTAGCTGGTTGGGGATTCTCTCTTCCATGTCAAGAGCACATGCACAGCTTGGCTACTGGAAATATGAGCTCAAGCCCAGGAGACATGAAGACCAGGTAAGGGCACTGAAGCTCCAGGATGAGGAGAATGATGTCAGCTCATGCTGATGCACAGTAACACACGGTAAACCGTAGGCTGAAAGGGACTGAGACTGGGCCTGAGAACACACAAGCCATAAGCAAGGGCAAGAGGAAGGAGCGAGAGGCTCGTGCCAGGAGACTGGCCGCTACACACACTTCCCTCCAGATCTTTTCAGCTAGCCCAGGTCCTCGGCCGCCTGCTAGTACCAGTGATGTATTCTGTCATAAAATATTTCAACCTTCTCTTCTCACTCAAACTTACAAAGACTGTATACTGACATATACAGAAGCACAAACTAATCTGATGGTGATTAAGCGAAATGAATAGCAGGTCTTGAATGAGTACAGGAAAAAGTATCGTGCCTCCATTAGATTTTGGAGCTCTTTAGGGAAACCTGAGTTCCCAAGGAAGTTCCACATAGCAATTCTGAAATTCACACATCTACCTGTACACTTTCTTTTTCTTCCTGATGATGAGGAGGAATTTTTTGCTTAATTTATTTTCATTTCTTGATATTGGCCAGAAAAAGCAGATGGACAAACATGTACAAAGACAGCTAAGTAAAAGTGAAATCCATACATGAAAATAGAATCCACAGAAAAGGTTACTGTTTCAATGATAAGTATCCCCAGTAGTCCTTGGCATTTGAGAGCTGGGCCCTGGGTTGGTGGCACTGTTTGTAAAGTCTCCTTAAAGTGGCCTTGTTGGAGGAAATACGTCACTGAAGATAGGTTTTAAGAGTTGAAAGCCATGCATCATTTTGAGTTTGCTTTCTCTCTCTCCTTCCTGCTTGCAATTTAAGCTGTGAGCTCTCAGCTGCTGTGACAGCCACCGTGCGCACTGCCTGGCCTCTAAACCATGATGGGCCATAAGCCAAACAAACCCTTCCTTATAGAAGTCGCCTTGGTCATGATATTTTATTGCAGCAGTAGAAAAGTCCCATAAAATAAACTTGTAATATTGCTGAGACTCGTGGGTTTAAAGGCAAAAATATTGTGTCATAAAAATAATGTGATACATATTAATCATGGGAAAGTGAAGACTTAAAAAATACCAGAAAGAACATGTTGACTACCTATGCCACTATCCAGAGGTAATAGCACTGTTTTGGCCTCTTTATGCCAACCTCTTTAAATGTTAATATCATCACAATATAACACTGTTCCTGTCTCCTGAAAGACACACATACACACCCTCACACACCCTAAATAACCACCACCACCACAATGGATTTAACTTCCTAGGACAGGGTCTATCCAATTTACTTATTATCATTCTCTGAATATACTAGACTCAATATTTATTGACTGTTATTACAGCCTGCTGCTTTTTCGTGCATTTATGGAAATGACATTTTTCCCATTTCATTAAATATTCTTTTGCTATAATGTAATTTTAATGATTGTTCATCATCTATTCTATAATTTCATTGAACTATCCCTTCACTGCTGAACATATATAAAATGCTTCACATTACTTATTTTGACAAATAATGTTAGAATGACTATCTCCCAAATGATTATTTTTGCACCATCAAGGGACCAATTGGTCTGTGTTGAAGAACTGAATGAGTATGCACAGCACCGCCAAACTGTCTTGCACAAAGATTATTCTGATTTAAGTTCTTACCACAAATTCACAAGGGTATCTAGTCCACCTGAATGTGCAACAATTTTAAATACTTTTATCTTTGTGGGGGGAAAAACTACTGATGGATAAACACATCATGAATAAACAAATTAGAGAGGAAAGGGAGGAGAGTCTTACCCGTACCTGTTCATTGTTGATGTTGTAGCTATTTATGTGGTTGTGAGACTATTGAGAATAATGCCAAGCACAGTGCTCGATAGACAAAAATTATTTTTTTAATTATTTCCCCTTGCATTGAGCATAGACATAGGCTGTGGCTCTGTCTCAACCTATGAGCATGGCATCAATCTGAACTTGGCAAATGTCAAGCTATTGAGACATATCTTAATTGAAATCAAATATCCAGACAGCTGGAGGGGCTTGTGAGAACTCTCCATTGTCCAGGTCCACGGTCCAGGCCTGGTCCTCATAAGAGGATCCTAGAACCTCTCTTGAGATTCTTAGAATTGGCCTGGGAATCTTCCCTGTGCTTTTAGAACCTTGCTCTTTATGACATTCTAGTTTTGCTCTCTAGTTTCTTCCTGAGTCCCAGTTTGGTTATTTAAGCTGGATTCTTTAAGGCTAAGCTTCAGTAAGCCTGTGCTCCGCTGCTGTAGGTTACAATGGGTTTTCCTGTATAATCGTTGAGCCTGTGATACTGCAGATATGAAATATATGTTCTCTGCCCTATCTTCAACACTGGCCTAAGACAAGGCTGTCACCTTGTTGCCAGATGATAGGAAAAGTATAGCAAACAATGGGTAACAAGCTCTTCATAACATGAGGAGGTCTCTATGGCCTCATTCTGCCGGCTTCCCACCACATTTTATACTCCGGGAAATAATATTCCGAGCAGCTAAGAGACTTCACAGTGTCAGGGATTGCTAGTGGCAACCAGGGAGAAACCAGGATCATCCAAACCGCCCTCCCCACCCACATGCCAGATTTCTCCTCAATAGAAATGAGAGAGTAAACACCCGAACTGAAGGTCATTCTAAAGATGCTTTCTGGATGTGATCAAAAGTCTGAAAATTTCAGTGAGAGGCTCCTGAAACACACACACCATTAACGTGCAAAGGTAAGCTGAAATTATAGCCACCTACTTGCCAACTTTTGGAGATGTGACAGATCAACGGGAAGTTCTATCCACAGCTCTAGGTCAAACTCCAAAAGCAAATCAAAATGCCAGGTCCAGCCCACAGCGAATAGCTCGTCTTTCAGCCTAAGTGCAAATGCATTAACAGCCATGACCCTGCCTGGAGTGCCCATCCTGTCATGGCTGCCCCGCTGGTGACCCTTGGCCTGTGACAGCACCCTCCCTGTTTACCTAGCTAATTGTGGGGGCATTCTCCCTTCACCTCTCTCACAGGCCAAGGAACGTGATGTCCACACAGTCAAGTCAGTGACCTTGGATTTGCTAAAGGTGATGATCAGGGCATAGAGAGGGGGAAGACCCAAACTGCTAAGCAGCGCTTTTTATCCGATGGTTTCGGGGATGGCTACTAAAGGCCCTCATGGGCCAAACCCATGACTCCTCCCTTCTGAAACGGATCCCTACCCCAGCTCGTAAACCAAACTGCTTGCTTTAATAAAAACTTCTGGTGACCAAGTTATTTTTAAAAAAATGATTGTCCCAGGTGCTTAGTCACAATGACCTAGTCCTCCTGTGTGTGTGTGTGTGTGTGTGTGTGTGTGTGTGTGTGTGTGTGAGAGAGAGAGAGAGAGAGAGAGAGAGATTTCAAAGCATGCCTGAGCTCATCCATTCCTCTGAACATGGTCAAACGAGTCTTTTCTAATTGACCTTAATGTACTAATAGAGACGCAGGAAGGGGAGCAGGCAGGTCTGCCTTGGTCTCCTCATCCTCTTTCTCTCTCCATTCTCATCCAGTCTGTAACTTAAGGGGCTCACATCGCTCCCACGGTGAAACAGAATTACCCTGAGGGTGAGGATGGCTGATGGCCGCCATTGCCCAGCCTGCACTTGTTTTTCTCTCCCATCCCTCTCCGTGCCCACCTCCTCCCTCCTTCCTTCTGAACACTGACCGCCTCTCTTCTCTGCTCCTCTTCCTGTTGCTCTGATAAAATGCAAGAGCAGCTTTAGGGAGGACGGGCTCACAGTTCAAGGTACAGTCGGCCGTGGCGGGAGAGTGTGAGTACGGAGCCTGCTACACTGTCCAGAAACAGAGAGGGTGTTAGCATTCCGCTGTTCAGCTCTGTTCATTTAGGCAGTTCGGGATCCCTCGGCCAGGGAAGGACGCCAGCCACAATTAAGATGGCGCTTCCCACATCAATAAACACACTGAAGACAACCCCTGACGGCGTGTGGGCAGCTGGCCCTAACCATCACGCTTGTACAATACAAAGCTTTCTTAGAGTTTGTAGTGTCCTGGGACCCTGTTAATTTGATTCTCAAACTGATGTGATTTAGAATCACACATCTGTAATGGAAGCACACGTCTGTGTATCTGTGAGGGTGTTCTCCGAAACATGTGATGGATGGAGCAGGAGAGACACACCCTGAAAGTGGGCAGCACCATCCACAAGCCAGAGTCCTGGCCAAATAAGGAGAAAGCAAACCGGGCACCAGGATTCATCCAGAGGAAACCTGGCCGCCGCCTCTTAACCCTGCAACCACGAGCTCTGCACCACAATCAGCCATGCCTCCAAACTCTGCGATAACCCAAACCTGTTTTTTTTTTCCTAAGTTGATTTTAAGGAATTTTGTCACAGCATTGAGAAAAATGATTAAAACGGACCCTGAAATGCCTTGTGTGGGAAAGATGCTTGCACCCCCATTCACGCTGAGTCCATTTATCGCCCTAGCATCTCCTAACGCAGCTGTGAGCCCGCTGGAAAGACCGAGAACATCAGAAGCCGAAGCAGCAGCGCCTCTTCCTCACCACATTTCCCTCACAAAGGCCTTTTAGGTAAAACAGAAATTACTAGTGTCGCCCAGACCAAACAGCTATTAGGTGCAAAGATAGCAGAAAAAGCACTCTGCAGGCCTCAGGAATCTTCATGGGCACAGACCGCCTGGGAGGGGGTTGGAGGATGCATGTGGGCGGAGCATTGGGAAACTGTGAAGACCCACCCAGCTCTGACTGCAGGTACTTAAATTAGCATTCTGGGGGAGAAAAACAGGCAAGGGCTTAAGGAAGCAAGGGAAGAGAGGGAGAGAAAGAGAAAGAAACAGAGACACAAGGACAGAAAGAGACAGAGAGGGACAGACACACAGAGAGAGAAACAGAGAGAAACAGAGACAGAGAGCTAGAGATACAGTCACAGAGAGACAGAGATAGGGACAGAGACAGATACAGAGAGACAGAGATAGACAGAGTGAGACAGAGAGAGGTAGATACAGAGGGAGAGAGACAGAGAGAGGGAGAGACAGACACAGAGAGACAGAAACAGAGACAGAGACAGAGAGACCACATCAGAAAAAAAAAAGGGGGGGAGATAAAGCAGCTGCAATGTGCCCTAATTTGGAGAGCCTGGCCGCATTGCCATGGCAACTCTGAAGCGCCACAAGGCAGCCAGGCATGGCTTTAAACATTGAGTTAAAGAGTTTAACTATGAAGGAGAAAGAAACGGATGTAGGGGGCTTTAAAAAAATCAGAAAGGCTCGCAGCCTACAGAGGTCCAGCAAGAGATGCTGTCCTGGCCTGGCTGGATTCCACGAGAGATTTCAACCAGTGGAGCTGAGGGCCCCGCTCTGGGTCTTCCGTCTCTGATCTGGGCAGGCTGGAGACTGGGTATGCGTGTATATTGCTAACCTGTACCTTAAGGAAAATCCCCCTGAAGGCAGTTGGATGCTAACCTAGGAATTCTCTGGGCATCAGGGCGATGACCCTCAGAGCTCCAGCCCAAAGTCAAAGCTGTAGATCACGCGGAGCAGCCGTCCAGTGAGTCCCGGCACGCCGTAGCCTCCTAAAGGCAAAGGGTACTGAGACCACAGAGGGCTAAGCAAGGCAGTGGTGCAGCTGCGCCCCTGACCTGTACAGGGCGCACTGGCTGGGAGCTCGGGGCCACAGGGGAGGGCACCTTTCGCTTGTATAAAACAAGGAATCAAAAGCCACCTGGAAACCACGCCTCCACGACCTTCAGCACGTGGGATGCTTTCAGATGTAGGCCTCGATGTCAGCAATTTGGGAAATAGTTTCCAGAGTGGCTGTGGACCTTTGGAAAATACGAATTAGCATATAAAACTGTTTTTCCATCTGGAACATTAATTAGTCAAATTACACACTTAATGTTCAGCATTTTGTTTTACCTGGTGAAAAGGCCCTTGACCTCCTCGCCTTCTGCAGTCCTTTTGAGCTTCTGCTACTGACAACAAAAAGTTTCTCTTTCCTTACCTACCCTCGGCATCTCTTCTTACTCCTCTTTTGGGGCCCAGACTCTCCGTGTGACTCTGCCAAGAAGGATCAAGCCAGACCGTGAGGCCGGCAGAGAGCCACTCGGGTGTCAAAGGAGGGAGTGGTTTGTGTCACAGGCATCCAGGCAACCGGACAAGCTCTCAGATGATACTGGGGTGGAGAGTCCATCTTCCTTGTAGCTGAACACCAGTAACATGCCCAGAAGAGCCCTGCTTCCCCCCAAGCCACCCTCACCGCCTCCTTTCTTGTTCATGGACTCACCTTACGTCCCTTGCTCTGTCTGTGCCTCCGCAGTCGCTGCGGCTGACTGGCTGCTCGTTCTTCTCTGCTCTGAGTGAGCATCCACTGAGCATCCGCCCCACCAACACTGCCCAGAAGCCTACCAGGGCCCTCTCATTGCCAAGACCCAAGGCACATGGCATAGGGCGAGTGGGAAGCTTCCCTAGGTCCCATGTTGAATGAAATCAGGCCTTTCTCACCGTGAGCCCCCTTTTCTGAGCCTGTCCCTGCCACCCAGGACGGACCTTTGATCAAGTCATGTCCCCAACCCTTAACTTCTTCCATCCTCCAACCGGCTCTCCTTCGCATGGCCATTGAGAGGGTTGAGTGAACCCTCTATTGCGTGGGGCCTAGTGCCCGGCAGCGAGAAGCACTGTGCTAGCCACACGGGCATTTGTTTTCCTGCCAAGACTGGCATTATCCATCTGATTGAACAGTGCAGAACCCACAGCTCCCGAAGGTTATGTAATTCCCTAAGTTGAAACTGGTAGGAGCCGCCGAATCCAATTTGATGCTCAGGTTCCGCTGCTTTCAATCTCCACCCTCTTCTCAGTGGGGCCTCATAGTGTCCTACAGAAGTGTGGTCTTGGCAGAGTGGCTGGAAGGGGACGATTCCAGGGAGTGCTGAGGAGTGCAAAGCCCAGACAGCGTCTGCATGGCGTGTGTATGTCTATTTGCCGGCCACTCCCATGGCAGAGGGCTGGCGGTGGAAATCGGGGAACTAGTTAATGGTTGCTCATTTGCTCTAATAAATATGATCAAATATTTGGTTAAGGGAAAATATCATGCTCTGTATTGCTTAGCTGCAATATTGGTCATCTCTAGGTTGGTTTCTAAGTCAACCAGAGATGTGACCGTTCAGGAGGGGCAACTAAGAGGAAAGGGGAAACCACTTATTTTCACTAAAATTAAATGAGCCAATGTCTCCATAGCGGAGGGACACATGAGAAAAACTGGACAGATGAATGCTTAGGTAAGAAAAGCAGCAAAGCAGCAACAAAGTCAGGATTAAGTTATGCTCAGGCTGGTCATAGTGCTGCAAGCCTTCATGGCCAACACCGGGGAGGCAGAAGCAGATGGTCTCTGTGAGTTCAAGGCCAGCCTGGTCTGGATGGAAAGTTCCAGGTCAGCTGGGGTTTGATAGCAAAGCTTTGACTCGAAAGCTATGAACACAACCAGAGCGACCCCAAAGGGAAAAGAGAATGGAGAAGAAGGGAGCAATAAATACATTTAAACCCTCCTGACTGACTGCTGAGACGCCCATGGCTGCCTCATTCACTGAGGAGAAAACTTCTAGTTGAAAGTCCCCATTTCCGAACAATCTTCCAGCTCCATTGGATTCCTACGCTGGCACTGTTTTGCTCATCAAGCTCCAATCTTCCTTTCTCACTTCCCCAGGTTTTCTTTCTGCTCCTCTGTTGTATTATCCTGCACTTTAGGAATAATAGAATTAGCCTGCATTGTTTCTGCACATTACCTCAATGGCTTCTTGTGATCACAGTGCCGACCTTTTGGCCTCGGTCTCCTGCAGCCTGTCTCTTCTCCACCCACCATCATATCTTCATTCTCCCCCATCACCCCTTCAAGGATCAAGCGGGTCCTGTCACCTAGCCTACTTGTTTGTTGTCACTGATGATCAGGTATGACACAAGAGAACCTCTAACATGGCCTTGAGTATATAGACAGGAGAAGGCAGGGTGTGGGGAGCAGTCGAAGAAGGCAGATTCCCTGCTCAAGAGATGAGAGTGATTGAAGCTAGCCATGCAGATGGACCTGCAGGCTCTCCTGCCCCACTATAGACACGCCAGGGCATGGAGCTGGTCTCCTTCCCAAGCACCCCATCGCTCGCAAACCTCACAGTCATAGATAATCTGAACCACTGGGAAGTCCCTATCTGGGAGCCAAGAAAATCACACGTCCCCTCGCAAGGCACCCAATGTCTGGTCCACATTTCGTCATTTATTCTGCCAACGCTTAGCCACGAGGTGCCACCAAGGACTCTTCTGTGTCTCATACGTATTGATCACACTCCAGTTAAGCCAGCCCTGGCACAGGAAGCTTGCCTGTGGACAGCAGTGAAGGAAGCCACAGTGGTCTCTGTTGCAGCATGGCCTGCTGGCTTTCTGTCATCCAAAATGAGTTAGGTGACAAGATGTGCATAGAACAGAGACCTGGAGCCCAGGAGTGGCTTTAGTGACTCACTTACACAGGAGCAATGAGTGGACTAGAGTCTTCCTGACGAAGGACATTTGAAAGGAGTCCAATCAGATTAAATATAACCAAACACACAATCCGCGTGGTGTTTGTATCATTTCAGTTCCTCCTAACCAGAGTCACGCTCATACCTAAATGCTTACACAATGCTGAGAGATGAACAAAGCCTCTCACAGACCTCATTTTAACCATGATATCATCCATTATCATCTTATGGACAGAGAGAATTTGGCTCAGAGAGGTCCAGGGACTTGGCCAAAGCTTTGCAGCCAACAGGAGGCACAGCCAAAGTGAAGAGGCAGGTGTCAGGGAATGGTCTTGTGACTTCACCTCAGATTCATGCCATGGTGGTGCACAGTCCTCAGAGAAATGAGGACAAACAGAGGAAAAGCCCCCAAAGGACCAAGACTAATTCACATACTAAAACAATATCATACCACCCATTCGATATTGCAAATTAACCCTTAGTGACTAATAAGCTGTCACCTACTTTAATGAATCAATAGTCAAGTGAAACACCCATCATATAAGGAAGGGGTTCATAAACCCTCCACATCTCTCTGAAGAGCAACTGGCTTCTGGGGGAGGGGGTGTCATTTTCTTCAGTGACGTAGCCACTGGTGAGTTCCTCAGGCTCCGGTAAATAACCTCATAGCCATGCTCGGGCAAGCAACATTAAGAACAGATTCAGATAAGAGAGGGTAAGAGATGGCCAATGTCATCGAAGGACATTATACAGGACGCGTATGAAATTGTCAAAGCATACACTTAGAATACAAATCATAGAAAATCTGATTCTGAATAGTTATCCGTTCTTTCCTAAGAACTATGGTATAGTTCTTGACTATACCATATATAGTTATACTTGACTATCTCAGAAGAAAATGTAATCTTTCTGTCCCACGTGGCTGTGGAGAATGAGCAGATCATCTGGTGGCAGAGCAGAGCGCTTGGTTCTCAAGCAGGAGGCAGGCAGTAGGGCGAGCTCCTCTAAGAGGCTACCGCACGTGCCACCACAGGCAGGCTGCACTGCTCTGGTCCAGCCTCTTCCTCTGGTTCTGGCCCACTGCACCCTTCTCTATCACCAGGGCCAGCCTCCCTCCCTCTGCTACCTCTTCAGTTGCTCTAAACTGAAGCTTGCCACAGATGTACAGTCCGGAAACAGTTCAAGGTCAGCTTGTGGGAAGGCAGACCAGCAGACTAAGACAGGGAAACTTCCAGAGGCGAGCAGAGCCCCGGAAGCTTTCCCAATGTTAGGGAGTAACACCGTGTGCCCTGTAACTGCAGGGAGACTCTTGTGATCGGAGACCAAAGACACCTAGTTAAATCCTGACAGCCATTCAGTGTGTCGGAACCTCACTCTCTCTTCTACAAAAATGGGGTGTACTTCCTTCCTAAGAGTATGAGAAAACCAAGCAGCTTTATTGCAGTATCAATTAGCAGAATACAAATACATAACATAATCCTTGAAATAAAGTATAAAATATGCAGCAATTTTCAATGTAGACAACTTAGCACCTATTACATGCAAAATATACTAAATATTTCTTCACTGATTTATTTTTTAAGGACACTAAATAGCTGCTTTTTAAAAAAAAATCCAACATCTGTAAGGCTTTTGTTTTCTCTGAGCTTTGAATGGTTTTCCCTGCTATTTTTTAATATATACATATATATATGTATATATGTGACTTTTATTTCTTAAAAGTCAATGTAAGAGAAATTCTTTCAGTTTGATTCTCCAGAGGCCAGAAGCAAGAAGAAGAAAAAGTATTCCTCACTCTGGGTATGAATAATGCCCTATATTCATACCTCTATTAAGTAATCATAGTTTTCCTCTTTTTATAAATAGACATTGTAGCAACATGAGAAAACCGTACATCAATGAGCTGTTATAATATTAACTCAAAGCAAGGAAATGTACCATTTCTCTCAGCCCGAGCAGCCCACTTGGGAGAGAGCACAGGGCTCCTGTTGGGATGACTAGATCTGCTCCGGGGGACGCCATTCTCCTCTTGCAGATGAGGAAACTGAGGCCCAATAAAGCACACAATGTGTTCAAGATTGCTCAGCTAGCCATCCCAAACCCAGCTATGGCAGTCAGCCTTGCTAAAACCTCTGGTGGACAATACAAAGATTAATGATTCTAACTCTCACAGGCACTTTCCTCCCTTTACAAGACATTTTTAATTAATTCTCGTTATATCTGATATCCATCCCCCCTCAGTCCCTTCTCTGACAGCTCCTCCCCCACCCCCTTCCCCTTATCCTCTGAGAAGGGGAGGCTCACACAGATATCACCCCACCCTGGCACAGCAAGTCTCTGCAGGACTAGGCACAGACTGGTCTCTCCCACTGAGGCCAGACAAGGCAGCCCAGTTAGGGGGGCCTGGGATCCACAAACAGGCAACAGATTCCGTGACAGCCCCCACTACAGTTGTTGGGGGGCCAACCTGAAAACCAAGCTGCACATCTGCTACGTATTTATGGGGGAGAAGGGCAACCAAAGTGAAAGATGGCCGGGCGTGGTGGCGCACGCCTTTAATCCCAGCATTTGGGAGGCAGAGGCAGGCGGATTTCTGGTCTACAAGAGTGAGTTCCAGGACAGCCAGGGCTACACAGAGAAACCTTGTCTTGAAAAAACAAAACAAAACAAAACAAAACAAAGTGAAAGACGTATTTGAAATCACCTTCCCACCAGGAAGTTGTGTCGAGATTTTCCTCTCTCAGATTATTGATAAATATGTCACCTCTGACAGAAATAAAAGGCTCGACCCCCCCCCCTTTTCCTCATGCCTCATCAGGTTGTCACTGAAGGAGCGTATGATATACCACAGAATCTCAGGGCAACACTCTCCATCACACTCTTATTTCTGTCACAGAAGCAGGAGATGTGCACAGCCTCACCTGTCAGGCTGAACACCAACAGTTCAGGGGGCACATCTGGAGTAACACCCCTTAGAAGTAATTTGCATGGAAAAGCTGCCTCTGGTCATGTTTCCTAAACCATGGAGCAGTGACAAGGCCTGAGAGAGTCACCCTTGGCCCGTGGAGACATGAACACTGTAAGGACCAGAGAAGAGCAGCATAGCATCCAGGAGGTGTCCTGCTGTGTGTTCAATTTGAAGGGGCATCCTGCATCCGATACCACGCACTGTCTGGTTGTAACTCTACTTTCAATATCTTTTTGTTAGGAAAGGCAGGGTGTGGTGGAGGGACTTGTTAAAACCTCTAATGGACAACATAAAGATTAATGATTCTCCAGCCACCACTATGAAATTAGTGATTTGAGAAACTTGGTCTGCACCCCCACCAAGACGGAAACACTTTCAACAGAAGACCAGTGAGAGAGATTGACCATCACTGCTGGTGGCAAGGACTCTGAGCCCAGAAGATGGGGTAAGGCTTTGTTCATTCCCATTCTAAGCCTGACCCCCAACTCGGGGATATTTGAATTACGTCTCCTGAGGTGTTTACTATGTGATCCCAGATATTTGATTTTTAAATTCTTTGCTTCCATTTCTCATATTCAAGGCCTCAGAGTCAGCCATTCTGTTCACTGTCTTGAACATCACCACTGTGTCGTCAGCGATCTGTACCATGTGAAACCCCTAATGGATACCCAATTATATTTACTGAATGAATGAATTAGTCCCAGGCCACTTTCCAGGGCATTAATTATAAGCCAATTTGATGACATTATCAAAATATTGACACTTTTGTGAAAATGGGGCTGAAGAGCAGGCTGGCATCGACAGTTCATTATGGAAAGAGGGTAAAAGTGATGACTTTCCAGTCACAAAGCAGCTGCGTGAACTGGGACGAGTTAGATTGACCAGAGCCCTGGCACGCTGGGCGTTCTGCAGGCGACCATCTTCCTTTGCCCCGGCTTTTCTCATTGCCTGACTATTGGGATGTTGGGGTGGTGAATTTTTCCTTTTTGAGAAAGTCTGTTTTGCTGTTATTCTAACACTACGTTAAAAACCGAGTGTCAACCTTGAGCCAAGGAATAACACCTTATAAATTCCATTGTATCATCTATTTTATTATGCAGGATCCACATACAGAGTATACTCAAGGCTACACATAGGTGTGCACATAGTCACACAAATACATACATCCACATTTATACATATGAACACACACATGCACATTCAAAGACATGGACACACACATGCACATTCACAGACATGGACACATGCACATACATAAATACATACATACATACATACATATATACATACATACATAGACATCACCTACTTCTAGATTTGGGTGTGGTACTGATTGCTGGCTACTATAAAAATGATCTTTTAGCCAGCTGTGCAAATGCTTTTAGGTAGACACTCAATTTGCTATAGTTTTAATCTCTGTCTCTGTTTGTTTCTGCCTCTGTCTTTATCTCTCTGTCTCTATCTCTCTGTCTTTCTCTGTGTCTCTGTCTTTGTGTCTGTGTGTGTGTGTGTGTGTGTGTGTGTGTGTGTGTGCACTCCAGTTAAAAGCTTCCCCAAGGTACAAATTAGCTGTGTTTTTATCAAATGTCTGGACCTTCAGGCATCATGGATATTAAATCCATGTGACAGGTTTTTTAGGAACACTGGCGAGGTCATGGCATGATTTAATAATTCCAAGAACACGGGGTACTCACTAACTATTAAATGCCGGAAAAGTGTTAGCAAGTGAAGCACCAGGATTCCGGGAGCCATGCAAAGTTGTCAGGAAAATTTTTGAGAGAGTATTTATAAAGAAAAGCAGGTACAAGTTGAAAATCTATCCAAATACCGTCTTTGCAGAGCCCAACACAACTCCGATATTTATAATTTGTTTACAACAAATCGGCAGACATGCGCTGAAATGTGTCATATTGTGTTGGCGAGGGCTTCTCTTTCTGTTTATGCTTATGGGTTTTATTTACACCTTCCAGTGTAAAGTGATGTTGAATACCCATTGCAATGCCAATGTTATCAAAATATATTTTAGCCTACATTCAACAACCCTGGAGTAGGCCAAAAACCTAGTGCTTTTTCTCCTCATTATCACCTCAGTAAGGGTCCCTTGCCAGGACCTGGCTAAGAGCACCTATCTGACAAAGCTTAATGAAGTGTTTATGAAGGCAGAAAGTCCCAGGCCATCATGGGCTTTGTTCTGAAAAGGCTTAAGTGCACCCTGGGAAAAGGCTTTTTGGGTGGTTCTTTTTGCCCCTAAGAGAAGACAGACATAGGTGAAGATGTCTAGGATTGGTTTGCTATCCTTGACTTGCATGGTCTGTATGGGCCTTTGCCCATAATTTCTGCCCAATATATTTGCCCAAACTTTCCAATATGGCTTTTGCTCTTAAGAATGTCCACTCCATACACACAATGTTTCGTTTGCTTATTTGTTTGCTTTGCTTTTCCTGGAGTCACTTCTTGATTTCCCTGTTCTCTTTCCTTTTACCAACAACTCATCAGCCAATGTCAATAAAGAATTTCTTCAGTCAAACCTCCCACCAATTATGTGAACACTGTTCAGCATGGCCTTAACTAGAAGGCTGGAAGACTGCTGCTAGTCCTCCTCCTGAAGTGTAGACTCTCTCTCTCCACCTCAGGTACACTTAACGTCTTGGCACCTTAGAGGGTGATGGGACAGACTCTGACTCAGAGGAGTGCAGACTCGCTGCTCCACTTGGCACATGTTGTGAGAAATATTTAAAAAGTTGACCGGTACGTTCCTGTGCTTGTGGAACACCTCAGGCAAACACATACTTGTTTTGTTGTTTGGCCAACATACTTTTCTCTCTTGAAACCAGATGAGCCTCTCTGTGGACAGTACGAACGTAGTTCAGAAACAATGGTGACTCAATCTCTGGGCGCAACAACTAAACCCAAATCTTGTAAGCCTTATTAAAATCTGATCCCTTTGGTGGCGGATCCTTGCAGAGCTGACATGATAGTACAGAACTATATCAGCTAATTCTTACCCCTCTGCTGTTTAACTCCCTCCTGCTTGCTCTCTTCCTTCTTACAAGCCAGAAGTTCCGCCTACTCGCCCAGTGATTGGCTCCTTTATTCATTAGGGGATTGGTTCACAAGAACAGCACCACGCCCATCCACAACAGGCACAAATAGGAAGAACTAAAGTAAGGCAAAGCCTATGCACACATATGTAAACTATGAAGCACTGTGTAATGTATATGTACTTAATGTCTTCTGAAACCCCAGTCTCTGTCCACAAGTGGTTTCTTGCAGAACCGTTCTTCCAGCGTAACCTCTTAGCTGCACATCCACTTCCATACACTCACAAGTCTCCTCGTCCAAGTGACTCAGCTAGAGGAACTGTCAGTGTGAGGAGGGAGGGCTTACCTACATTAGTTACTTTTCTGTTGCCATGATAATTATTCTCTGAAACAAAAGCAGTTTAAGGGAGAAAGGACTTGTTTTGGGTCACTGTCCCAGAGGGAACTGCAGCAGAAACAAGAGGCTGGGTGGTAACACAGGATCTGTACTCAAGAAGTTGAACAGAAACAGGAAGTGGGGCCAGGCTATCTGGCCTCAAAAGCCCACATCATCCCTCAACAGCGCCACCTGCTGGGACCCAATGTTCAAACACGTGAGCCTATGGGGGACATGTGACATTGGAACTACAATAGTGTCCTTGATGGAGAAATGGGAAGTGCTGCCTTTAGCCTACAAAACGGTGGTTAGACACGCCCACTTGGAATATGTCCTTGGATTGCTGAAAAATCTCCACTAAACAGTCTGTTTTATCCAAAGGATAAAGGAAAGAGAAAGAGAAAGTTACTCCAGGAAAGCAACGAAAACAAATAAACAAATCTTTCCATCTGCCTATTTATGATTACCATAAATCCACACAACTCCCAAAATATATAGGCCAAAAATCCACGAAGTGACAATTTTAGCAATATCTGGCCTATTTACTAATATACAGTCAGTTACCTCAGGCCACAGTAGAGCGCCATGCCACCCCATCTTAATACAAGCTTCACACATCTTTATCCTCAGCTGTAGGCAAGAGAGAGGAGAGAAGGCATTCATCATGGCTACCATCTTTTAGACTTTGAGTAAGCAGAGAGAAATGGTACCTTGACAGGGTTAAAGCCCTACCAGAGCCTGACCTGGTAGTCCAGAGAATCAGGCCAGCTCCCGGAGTGATCTGAAGCAAGGCACTCCATCTCTCTCAGCTCGGCAGCCTCCCCTGTGAGATAAGGGCATCCCACTAACCTCCGAGATGCCCTCCAGGCTGAACAGTCTCCCACACAGGCCAGCAAGACAACAAGCCGTCTAAGCTTCATGTTGGAGGTGAGAAGTGGAAGAGATTTGGAATGGAAATAGGGTGTCCTCTTAGGTGTCCATTTTCTTTCCCCTCATACACTCTGAAAACCCAGCCTTAAAACCCAGCAGCAAGGACCGGTAAGCTAAAACCTCAGAGTCTGACCACACACCTTCCCGTGGCACCACAGATCCTCCTTGGCCTTGTCTAGTTCTAATCCACTCTCCCTGACTTCGTCCATCTTAAATGACTGCTTCCTCCGCATCCTTTGTCACCGCGTCCTAATCAGCATCATGTGTTTTTAGATGCTGTATAAGAATCAACTCGAATGGATTGCAAACCTCAAGTCCTTCATTTTCAAATCAAGACAAGGAGGTCTAAGAGTGGTTAAGGGACTTTTCCACAGTCAAATAGCCACGGCTGGTTATAAAGCAAGGCAGCTTGTCTTGGTAGGTCAGCATAGGCTCTCTCCCTGTGATCTGTACTGCCTCTAAATGAGTGTTCCCATTCAGCCAGAGAAAGAAACTCAAAAAAAAAAAAAGGCATTAAGTCCCTCAAAAAACAACAAAATCAATTACTACCTGTTTTATGATGTTGCTTATACAACACGTATTTTATTTCATTATTTGTGTGGATGCATATCTATGTCTGTGATGGTGGTGGTGGGGTGTGTGTGTGTGTGTGTGTGTGTGTGAATCTGTGTCGGTGGTAGTGATGTTTTAGATGCTCTTATATGTGTTGGTGCACATGTTCAGTGTATATGTACATGCACATAATAAGTACATCTATTATGCAGGTGTATATGCTCAGTGTGTAATGTATATCTATGTGTGTGTTATAGGTACACTTATGTGTGCAGGTGTACACACTCAGTGTGTATGTGTATATCTATATGTGTATAATAGGTACACCTATGTGTGCAGGTATACACACTCAGTGTGTATGTGTATATCTATATGTGTATAATCGGTACACCTATGTGTGCAGGTATACACACTCAGTGTGTATGTGTATATCTATATGTGTATAATAGGTACACCTATGTGTGCAGGTGCACATGCTCAGTGTATATATGCATGTGTGTAATAGATACACCTATGTACACAAGTATACATACTCGGTGTGTATGTGTACATCTATATGTGTGTAATAGGTACACCTATGTGTGCAGGTACACATGCTCAGTGTGTATATGCATGTGTGTAATAGATACACCTATGTACACAAGTGTACATACTCAGTGTGTATGTGAATACCACCTATGTGCGTGTTATAGGCACACCGATGTGTGCAGGTGCACATGCTCGGAGGACTAGGAGGCATTTTGCTTAATCACTCTCTGCCTTATTTCTCTTGGGATGGTGTCTCTCACTGAACCCATAACGTGTTGCATTGTTAGTTCGGCTGGCTAGCCCAGTGACCTTCCCGTCTCTAACCACCGACATGGCTGGGGTTTTAGGCCCTCATGGCCATGCCAGCTTTGTTGCATGAATGCTGTAAAGCTAACCTCAGATCCCCAGGCTTGAGCAGCAAGTCTGCTGACTGACTGGGCCTTTCCTCTTCAACACACATCATATTCCGAATCATAGTACTAAGCCTACCCTCTGTCCTTCATTTTAAATACTGGCAAGGTTTACATCCTTTTTTATTTAAACCTAGTTAAGTATGATGCACTAATGTCTTCCAGTTTCTTGAGAGTTAAGCTCCGAGGCTTCCTTTACCCTCCTTCTAACCTCAGGCCAACCGTTCCTGTGCCCAGGGTGGGTGCCTTCTGATACATCTCAATTTCTCTATTGCATACCCCAGCCACTGGTACTAGGACCTATGTGAAAATTAATTAAATCATTGACTTAATTATTCTCTCGTACTTATAAATAATTAAAAGTCACACATCCCCCCGGAAGCCACAAAAGGCCCAGAAACAGTAGAGATGGGAATTTGGGAGGGACACATCAGGAAACGTATTGGCGGGGAATGTTAAATTCAATACAGGAATCAAAACAATAAAGAAACACTGAAACCAACAATAAAGATCAGGTAAGAAAGTGGAAAGAACAGAGTAACACTGAGACGTGAGAAGGAGGAGTCTGAGAAATACCAGCTGAAAAATAAAAGACCACTTATAGTGGGAAAAATATGTCAAATAGACTTAGGAGCAAGAGAGGACGGGAGAGGGATGCAGGCCGCAGAGGCTGAGGGTAGCCAAACACTGGTGCAGCTCTGTTTTCCTCACTGCACGGCTAGGGAAACTGAGGCACAGGAATAAAGTATGTGAAGGGCTCAGGACTAACAAGACATCCGAGGTATGGTGGTGTACACCCATAATTCTAGAAATGCGAGGTAGAGACAGTGAAAATCGGGAGTTTGAGGTTACGCTTGAATCCAAAGTCACCCTGCGCTGTGTGAGACACCATTTCTCTTCATTCTCACCTATTCCACAAAAGGGATGAATCAGAAAAATAGCCAGAACCTGAGGCCATGGGGCTGAATTCCATATCCTGCATATTGAGCGTGATCTCTTTTTAGACTTTGAATTATAAGATATTGTCTGCAAAGATCTCAAAATAAAGCTTAGCTAGATATCTGTGTAATCTATTAATGAGATCCCTTGTCAAGTCTCAGCATTGACCCAGACACCCACTATGACTGACTGGAGAACAGGAATGTGGCCACTGGAGCTCACCTGTGCCACGGTATCAGGGAGAGCCAAGAGGATCCTATAGAGAGAAGGCACATGCCCTTGGATGGCCTCATTAAATTCTAAGTTCTAACCAATGCAATCAACTTTGCCACAGACTCTGAAACTGAAGTGTGACAGCTCCAGCAGGCAAGAGCAGACCACCTGGGAACATTTAAGTGTGCCAGGTCCAAAGGTAGGCCACTGAGGGCAGTGGCCACTGACAAAATGAAGCACAGAGATAGCTGTGTGCACCACAGAAAGTATGTCGTGTAGAAGACTGGGTCACCGAGACGGGGAGAAGCAAGAGGAGGGAAGGACACAAATGAATGAACCAGGAGTGAGGTAATAGGTGGGAAGTAGGTCACAGAGGCAGGAGAGGAAGGAGAACATAGAGAAGGAATTGTGGGAGACTCAGAGAGGGTCCACACCTGACAGGCCCAGAGCTTGGCCCATGGAACACCAAAGCGCATCTAGGACACTCTGAGGAAAGTGCTGTTGATACCTTCTCTGTAAGGTTCAAGTTAAAGTGACTCCAACTCAACTCATTGACCTGGGTAGCACCCCAATTTCTCTCCTCCCCACCTCCCTAAAGGAGCCCCAGAAACCCAGTTGCTTCAATGGGGCTACTGCTGTCTCAGGTTTTCTAGTGGGCTCTGGATTTTTTCCCCACTTGGTCAAAGATGACTGACCTATCTCTGCAGGACAACCCAACAAGCAGAGTGTGTGGTCAGGCTATTGTCAACCCTCAAGAAAATACCGACTATTTTAAACAAATAGCTCCCTAATGAGCCCATGAGCTATCTGAGATCTCCCTATCACTTACCCTTCAGTGAGTCAGACTAGAAGTATCCATGAAATGGGTCACACCACTGCTGCACCTCTTTATTTAGATCCTGGCAAGGAAGCAGTCAATAGACGACCTGAGCTTAGTGTAAGACAAAGACCCATAAGGTGAAACTGCTAGGACTATGTGGAGGTCAGGCCTGAACTGAATTACACGGTGATTTATGGGAAGCCCTCTTGGTGGGCTAGGGAAGGAAGGCAGGGGCTGAGGAAGGGGCAGCCAAGAGACAGGAGAAAGGCACCAGATAAAAAGGGCAAAGTGAGTTGTCAACAATGGAAGGAACTAAGACCCAATTTGAAAAGCAGTAGGCATCCACTCCCTTTCAACTGACTCTCGTCCAGGGCTAACCATCCAGACATCTGGGCTGACCATGCTTGAGAATTCGAGAATTTATGATCCAGTCCTGTTAACACCTTCATGCTATTTCCTGGAGGTCAAGGAACTAGCCGCAGATACTGGCAACTCCTGGAATCTCTCAACCCCTGCTGTAGTGCCCAGGCAGGTCTCTTGAGTTAAGAAGAGCATAAAAGGGGCCTGGAAAGAAGGGGCCTTTCCAATGCAGCACCCAGAGAGCTGCCCTGTGTCCCTAAACCCTTTCTGCTTCACCAGCTCGTTCTCGCCAGGCTGATCTGGTCTCCTCTAAGGAACAGCTGGAGTCACACTAGCACCTGCTCCCTGTCACCAGCCTTTCCCTCCCTTTGACTAGTGAAACTTCCCATTGTTCCCTGAAACCACAGGTTCCGAAAAGAGAATCGCATGGCTTTCACTAGTAATGCTGTAGCTACCAATGTCGTCTCAGAGAAGAGCGGTGAGCAGGGGCTGGGACCAGAAGAGTGTCCCTGTCTCGCAGCTCCATCTGACACAGGGTTAGCCTGCTCTGGGAAAATGCCGCTGCAGGCAAGCAGGATGAGGAACTGGATGCTGACCACCCCTCTGTTGGTGCTGCAGAGAAGCCTGCTGTGAATCCTGCTACTCAGTCTGTGCCCCATCCACAGCTCTGCGTGATGACAGCAGGACCTGCTGCTGTCACTGCTGCTGAGCATCTGCTGATGCCTCAGTGGTCAGTTCCCTCGTGCCTTTCCTGACTGGTCCTGAGAAGCTCCGCCCTCATACTTCCTGCCAGAATTCCTCAACCCTGGACTCTGACTTGCAGATGCGATTTGGTCTTTTTCTGCTCTCGGTACCTGGTCCGCATCAGGACCCTCTGATATCTCCATTCCGAGGGGCACGAGGGGGTAGGCTCTGGCAGAGACTCCAGGCAAGCAGCCAGCCTGGGGCCAGGGGGATGAGAATTATTCATAGGATCACAGATGTTTGCGATGAAAAGAACACGCAAAAACACATCTCACTTATCCATCCCCCCTTGCAATGCAGGCTCCTGTCCAAAATTGCATGGCCTCTTCCCATCTGCAAAGGATCTATCATCATGAACAAATACATACTAAGTGAGCCTTGTGTCTTCTCCCTTGTCCCAGTCAGGGGGAGGAGGTGGGCCTCTTTCCTTTGAAAAGGGCTCATGCACTGTGTGAGAAACTTGCCTTTCACACTCATTGCCTGAGCATACACAAAGAGCTAGCCCACCCTGTTGACATGGATTTTTTTTCATACCTGTATACCACTCTTACCCATAAACAAACCAGAACATCGGAGAAACAAGCAGGGTGTATAATGAAAACCTAGCCAAGAGGCAGGTGCTGGTGGAGGAGGAAGGAGGCGGTGCCTCTGGGTAGCACCTCTAGCAACTGGTAAGGGAGTGTGGAACAACATGACAAGTTACAGATAATCCTCTAGGACTAGTTAACAGTGGGAAGGAAGCACGAAGCCAACAAGCCAAGACCTAGAGCCATTTCAAGTAGGTAGAGGTGAGGTAAAGACACTGCTTGTCTTTCTTTACATCTCATCTTCAAAGTGTAAGCATAGACTTTCAACTGATGTCTATTTGGATCCATTTTCTCCCAACACACACCATGGTAGGAAAAGAAAAAGGCTCAAATCCAGAACCAATCCAAAAGACGTACCTTTGGGGTTTGCTTGGAAGTGTCAAAACCTGAAGGTTTCTGAAGAGTCTGAAGTCCACTCTTACGGGCAAAGATCTTGGAGAGAATGAGTGCTCCCATGCTGATCCCTCCTGGTCTAGTCCTCCCAAGTTGGTCTCTGCTGGTCCAGGCCCAGGGTGGCTAGAAATGCCTGCTCTAGATCCTTTCCCCTGCAGTCCCTTCTGGGACTTGCCTCCACCTCAACCCTGCTCTCCCCTTTGAAAGGTCTTTTGTCCTTAACACTAAGACACAAGTCCAGACTGGCTGGGTAAGGGTGGGATCACTTTTCCCAAATGCCCCCGGGGCACCGTTTGAGCACATCTCCCTCCAGCTAAATGCTAGCTGTTCCCAGAAGGCCAAGGCCATGAGATTGTTCAAGAGGAGGTGAATTATATCAGCACAACTGCAAGTTTTGGCCACCCAGTCACTGGTCCCAATTTCCATCCTGCTTCCATGAGTGTGAAACTACGGACTGCTTCCCTTTCTAATCGTGTCTCTTCACCTGCAAGTGAAGGCAAGTCATACTTCGACTTCAAGCCTAGATTATCTTTCAAAGGTTAAACCGACTACCAACAATGTACCAACACCACACAGGGCATATGGACCCTGCCACATAGAAGTTATAGTTTTTTGAACACACACACACACACACACACACACACACACACACACACACACAAAAAATCAAAGAAAACTGACCTGTTCTGAAAATTCAAATCTAACCCACTGCAGGGTTTAAAACACACCACGGAGTTGTAGGCCAAGCAGACCAAACCCCTCAGCAGCCTGTCCCTGAAACTGAAGGCCAGAGAGGGCCACTGCCTTCTGATGGCTGATTTCTACCTTCCTGTTCCACAGGGCTTTCTCCCTCTGCACTCTCCTCTCCTCATCCTTTTGCTTCTCTCCCCCCTTCCTCTTTCTTCCCCTTTGTTAAGAAGCCACACAGACACCTTCGCAGGACCGCATTGTCTGTTGGTTGGTTTGCTGCTGTTTTCTACTTTACAGACCCTTTGCAGGTAATTACGGCTTTTGGTTTATGTTTTTATGGGATTCTTGTGTGTACGAATGTGTGCATCTCCACATCTATGTGGATTTCCTGTGTTTTTTCTTTGTTTTTTTTTTTCTTGTTGTGTCATATTAGGACTTGTTTGGTTTTTTTTGTTTGTTTGTTTATCATTTCTTATTTTATTATTACTCGTAAGCTACCTGTTTTGCTTTCTAAGGAGAGACAGAAAGGGTGTGGATCTGGATGGAAAGCAGTGAAGAAGTTCTGGGAGGAGCAGGGGAGGGAAAACAGCAACCAGAACAGATTAGATGAAAAAAATCTATCTTCAATTAAAGGGAAAAAAAACTTATTTGGACCAATTTAAGAAAAAACATTATATAAACCATATGAAACTTCTTTCTCCTTTTCTTACTGTGTTTTTAACTCCTTCATTTTAAGACCCACAATTCCCTTAACTGATCAAGATATGTTGTTTTAGCATTTGAGAGTTTATAATCTTTACTTCAGTAAAACCCAGGAATGGTAAAAGAATAAAAAGTATGTGTGTGTGTGTGTGTGTGTGTGTGTGTGTGTTGGGGGTGGGGTGTTGGCATGAGCTGGAAGGAATTGGCAGACAGCAGATCTATCAAAGGAGAAGTGGGGGGGGAGATACAGATGGAAGACAGAGGAAATAGGAGTAGGCAGTCCGAGTAGGAGGGAGGGGTGGGTGGCAGCAACATGCAGTGACAGTGAGCCTGACTTCCCATGAAGTCTGTTGTCTTGGCAACAGGATACTGAAAGGTTAAAGGCTGCTGTTCCTTACAACTCTGCAGAGCATGTTGCCAAGACAACAGAATGTATCCAAGACACATGGTGACAGGCCATGGGGACTTGGGGGTATGCCAGGGACCCTCTACTCAAGGCTACCTGTGCTGGCTAAGCCATTGCTTTGACTCCCAGGATTGATGTCATCAACACTTATTAAACAAACAAACAAACAAACAAACAAACAAACTCCCTCTGGATTTACCAGTCCCAGCAGGTGACTTCTGATGACCGTCACTCCATTCAAAAAGAAAGAAAATGACACTGGGCTGTGACTGTGTCAAGATAAGTTCAGAAACTGACAAAGGATACCCTTAACTGGAAACTCCAGGAACTATTTAGTGAAGACAAAGACAAAGCACGTGTTCCTAGCCGTCTACATATGTTTAGTGTTGTCAAGGTTATGAACAGATTTTGTGAACAAAGGAAAAACTAGGTAACCTATAGAAACAGCAAAAACAAGAGCATGCCTGGCTTGAAGAACTCGTGCTGTTAGGGAATAACCCTAGCCATTTACTCACTAAGAGATGTGCCTGGCAAAGAAACATATAGTGTTATTCATACTGCAGACAGAAGCCTTCAGGACTCAAGAGAACCCAGAGGGACTTCTTAGTCTGTGGGGCAGTAAAAGGACTCTGGGGACAAAATAGGTACTAGCCCTATCATACAGATAAGGCAACACAAGCAGCAAAGTCATACACAAGAAGACATTGCCAAGCCTAGGAAAGTCAGAGCCCAAACTCATCAGGCTCTAACCCCCTGAACTATGCTAACTCCATCTACAAGAAAAAAAAAGCCTCAGCTTATGTCCCTCTCCATGCCTAGGAAGAATATAAAAATATCCACCTATGTGCCAGGGTTCTTCCGTCCTATAAGATCCGGCCCCAGAGGACCTCATCAGTCTAAGTCACGCTAACCTGTGATTCATCAAACCTAACAAAAGTAAAAATAAAAGAACATGCTTCCACTTCAAGGCCCTCATGCCTGCTCTTCTCTCTGACAAATATCATCCCTTACATCTTCACACATAATACAGGTCCTCTGGGAACTTCTGTGAAAAGTATAACTAAAATAGTCCATGATATTCCTTTCAGCTGGTTCATTAAAATGTTTGCTTTAGTCAGGATTCTCTCACTGTGATAAAATATCCTCCCCCCCAAAAAATAAAACAACCTAAGAGAGGGAGATTATATTGTGGTTCATGGTCTCAGAAATTGTGGCTAAGGTAGGCTGGCTTGGTTACAATATGCCTACTATGGACAGATCACCGTGGAGGAGAGGGTATGTGAGAGAAGAAGCTGTTTACCTCATGTCAGACAGGAAACACAGGAGACAGACAGGAAACATGGGGAAACAGACAGGAAACATGGGAATGCAGACGAGAAACAGAGGGAGACACAGACAGGAAACACAGGGAGACACAGACAGGAAACACAGGGAGGCAGACAGGTAACACAGTGAGACACAGATAGGAAACACAGGGAGGCAGACAGGAAACACAGTGAGACACAGACAGGAAACACAGGGAGACACAGACAGGAAACACAGGGAGACACAGACAGGAAACACAGGGAGGCAGACAGGTAACACAGGGAGATATACAGGAAACATGGGAATGCAGACGAAAAACACAAGGAGACAGACAGGAAACACAGTGAGACACAGACAGGAAACACAGGGAGGCAGACAGGTAACACAGGGAAACACAGACAGGAAACACACGGAGGCAGACAGGTAACACAGGGAGATATACAGGAAACATGGGAATGCAGATGAGAAACACAGGGAGACAGACAGGAAACACAGTGAGACACAGACAGGAAACACAGGGAGGCAGACAGGAAACACAGGGGCACAGATAGAATACACAAAGGACAAAATGTATCCTAGAAAGGCATGATGCAAATAGAGTACTTCCTTCATTCAGACCCCAACTTCCACAATTTCCATCCCCTCTCAATAGTCAATTCAACTATGAATCTATCAAAGGATTAAGGCACTGATTACCTCAAAACCCTCAGAATCTAGTCACCCACAAAACACCCTATACCCTATCTTCTGGTCACCAAGCCCTTAGTAAATGAGCCTTTCCAAGTCATATGCAAATCACAATAACGCCCATTTTAAAACTACTGTTAAATGGAAGTATCTATTGCCAATCCGCCCCCTCCTAGACTCTAACTCAGGAACCTTCAGTGGTAGAGGCTGTAAAATGCTTTTTGCATGGCTGTATAAATGATGACAAAGAATGCTTTTGCTAACTGAAGTTCCTAAATCTTGGAAATTCCTTGAAGTTCCTAAATACCTTAGGAAATGCCATTGTCTGAATTAAATGACATCAGGTGATTGCTACACAATTTAGCATTTCATGTTGATGAACTACATGTGTTCATCTTTCAAGATTAAAAAAAAAAGGTCTGTTTTCTCTTTTAAATTTGTGCTAATAAGCACCCCAGTGCTTCATTGGATGAAAGATTTACTCTGTTGCCTGACATGGAGCCCCTAACCGGAGACACCCCATTTGACCATATGCGTTAGAAATAAGCTGGAAGTGCATAATCTAACTCTAAGTCTGATGCCACGCTGAAGGCTGGTATCTGGCCAGATGTGAAGAAGGGAGGGTAATAGAGATAGCATCCCAGAGAGAGAGATAAGAAATGGCTTTGCCAGTAACTAGAGACATTAATCCTATTATCCATTTTCATTTGGATTTAAAACACTTTGCTCTTAATTGCAACTCACATTGCTGCCCTAAAATAATGAATTCACACATACATCTACTAAATAGGTATTAAGGGCTTACAATATGCTAAATGTACGCTAGGTTCTGGGAATACATGGAGGAGAAAGATGCAGTCCCTGCCCTTGCAAAGCTTATAGGCTTCTAACAGGGTGGCGAGAGGATAAAAAGGGACTTTAAACCAACGTGGTCATAGTAGTGACAACAGAAAGCAGGCCATGGAAGGGGAGAAAGGAAAAGGAAGTTTTGACTTTTAATGAGAGAGAAGATGTGATGTCGATTCTGACTGAGCTGAGAACCACATGGGAGGTTAGTCGGTCGTGTCTCCTCACCTGTAAGGGCATTTCCAGAGACAAACCATAAAGACCCTGAGCTAAAAGATGGGTCAACACACCCATGAACTCAAGCTTTATGTACAGGAGGTTGTAGACTTGTGGGGCGTGGGGCTTGGTTATAGGAAGTAGCTCCCTGGGATTATGTCCTTGCTGGCTGTGTTTTTACCCTGGCTACTTCCTGTTATGGTTCCCCTCCACGGCCTATCTGTTGCAATGTGAGCCAAGCCACCACACCCTCCCCTCCATGGTGAGCTGACACCTCTGAAACTGAACTAAGACAAAACCCTGCCACCCCTGAAGTGGGAGGGTCGGGGACTTCTTCGGTCATGGCAGTGAGGAAAAACAACTGACAGAGAAGAAAAGCACCTTGAGGCAGAAGAATATAGGTGTGGACACGGGACGAAGAATGACAGCCGGTGACACGCCACCTGGGGCCTGGAAAGTGCAAAGACACCAGGAGCTGCACTTGAATACACACACACAGGACGCACATGAGTGCACACACACACTCACACACATGGACATGGACACAGACACACATGAGAATGTATAGAAAACAGAGGAGGGAAAAAGGCATATGGGACCTTTGGGGAGTGGGGAACCAGGAAAGGGGGAAATCATTTGAAATATAAATAAAGAATATGTTGAATAAAAAAAGAAAATAGAAAAAAAAAACCAGAGTGCAAGAAGAGAGGCAATGCCTAAGAGACAAACTCTTCGTGCACACATCTACCAAGGAGGCCCGGTGGGCGAACGGGTAAGGAAATCACAGACATTGCACCTTGTTAGCACTGACCCTGGCCATCAGAGGCCCAGGAAGTGAGAACACTGTACTCAGGCAGAACACCCCAAAGTGCACACCCAATCACCCCAGAGCTGGGTGAGTTCTAATCATACAGTTAATGGCTTATGCCTCTGGTGATCTTATTAACCACCATTTTCCAGGCATTTTATCATTACTGTGGATATGTTGTATGTACACGTGTGTCTAAGTGTGTACATATGTATGCACGTGGGAACAGCTAAAGTTAAGCAATGAGTGTCTTCATCATTCTTCACATTTGGTTTCTGAGACAGTGTCTCAGAAGAAGCGGGCAGATTGGATTGTCTAGCCAATGCGCTTCAGGGATCTGCCCCTTTCCTCCTCCCCAGTGCTAGGGTGGTGGCTATACACCTCCATGTTCCGGTTTACGGGGTGTGCTAGGAATCTGAATTCTGATGCTCACACTTGGAAGACAAATATTTGACCAGCCGAGCCATCCCCCCTGACTCCCCAATACTTTGAACATCCTAATTCAATGCTATGGGAATCAGAATCTCCTTGAATCTTTATTTTATGGATTAGGAAACTAAGGCTCGGAAAATGTAAATAATAGAATTAATAATAATAATAGGCAGGAGGAAAGTCAGGAAACAGCCTAGGCAGCGGCATTCTGCCGTGTTGCTTCTCAGCTGTGGCATGCATGTTAGCTTGCAAGGGACACTGCAACAGATTATCACATATTTAGTGGCTTTAAAAAGTAGAAATGAATGACCTCAAATTTCTGGAGAGCAAAAATCCTGAAATCAAGATGTTCTGCAGGTTATTTCTTTTGAAGAATCGGGGAGGTTCCTTCCTTGTTTCTTCAAGCTTCAAGTGGCTTCCTTGACTTGTGGTTCAGTAACCTCAGTCTGACTTTTTTACACAGGCATCTCTGAGTCTACGTCTTTCCTCTCTTCTGTCTCTTAGAAGAGTATCTGTCACTTAACTTAGGTCTATCCAAATAATCCTAGATGATGTCACCATGTGGGCCTTTATAACATTTTGCAAAGACACTTTTCTAAACTAGGTCATGGTGACAGCCAATTCCTAGTGTCGGTTTAAGTCACTTAAGAGACTGATGAGACATGCCTAGTGTGAGTATGTTTCTAGTGTGTATGAGGATGTTTGTAGAGATGATTAACTGAGAAGACCAGCCCTCAGTGTTGGTGGTACTATGGAGGGAAAGGAAAGAGCAATTCTACCACCAGCAACACATCACTGGCTTCGTGGCCCACCATGATGTGAACCTCTGTGCTCTCCCATTCCTTTTTCGATGTGATAGAGGGCCATCTTTAAAAGTGTGAGCCAAAATGAGTCTTTCCCTGCTCAAGTCGTTTCCACCATAAACATTGTCGACATAATGAGAAACATAACTAATGCAGACACATATATAGGTTCTTTAGGACTTTGGCATATCTTTTGGGAGATCACTACTCAGCCCAGTCAGTGTTTACACAGAGTACACAGTTCAATGACTGTCAACTTTTAAAGGTCATTGTTTTAAGGCTCTATGTTTCACACTGTGCCAAAGACTGGGAATATATATCCCTGATTCCCACAGCAAGCCACTGTAGAGCATAGCGGAATGACAGGTAAACAAGCTAGGAAGAAACATAAATAGGACACTGATCAACAAATGGGAGAGAAACGGCAGATTCCAAGGTGGGAGCCGGACAAGGATCTGCTGAAAGAAGAGAATGACTCTGGGGGACAAGGGCAAGGATGTTGTAAGGAATGAAGGGAGCACAGACAAAGGCACCGAGATGTAAGCCAGCCAAGACCATTCAGGGAGCTGTAAATAATTTAGCGTGGCTTGACATTGATCTTCAAGGGCAGGGAGACGAAGAAAAAACCCTGGTGAGGCAGTCTGGGCCCTGATCAAAGAGCATGCCATATTCCAAGCCATGGGAAGCCAGAGCAGAGCTCTTGGTGAAACCATCACCATCAGACTTGAGCCTCTACAGAATCTCGGGTGACGTTACCCATATAGTACATGCAAGAGGAAGCCAGGGCTAGATCTCCACTGAAGCAGGATGCATGGGGTAGGAACCCAGTGGAGATATCATAAGAAGGTGGGGCTAACACAACTCCATATAGAACTGGGTTATTGTTTGAGGGAAGAGGGTAGCCTGGGATGGCTCCCTGACTGGTGACTACAGTCCTCTGAGAGTGTGTCTCTTGGGTCTCCTTATTGATCGCTCCACCCCTATTCTGCTCTTGTTTTTCTTCTCAATGTCATCAGAAGACTTCTGCTTGACCTTTATTATGCTCATCACCGGTCCTGGCCACCCCACAAATTATGCTGCAGTCAAGCTTCTGCTCTCACCCCCTACGTCAAGCCTCCGTCCTCGGCTGCCCAGTACACAAAGTCTTATGCTTGGGCCCAGAACCCAGGGCTATGTCTATGCACCTGCTCTTCTAGCTTGAAACTTCTAATCTCTAGGCTCTACTCTTGACCTCTGAACCTGATCCACTCACTGTGCTCAACCCTTTATCCAAACTCCCTCATCCCCTCTCCCCAAGGTTCACTCTGATTCTTAGCCTGTTCATCTTCTCGGCCACCTTCTTCCTACAGCTGAGGAAATAAACTAACTGGTAGGATAATCTAGATGCCCAACCCACAGAACTCTCTACCTGCAGACCCAAAGGCAGCCTACACATGTTGACTCTATGGCCACAGATCCTCAATCCCGTTGCTACTGACACCAGCTTGTGGTGTATCCGATTACTCTTGTCATCATACTTCCTGTGACTAGCATCAAAGAGACCCACAGTGCACAGTACCTCAGAAGGTCAAGAACAGCTTGAAAATCTATTGACTTCGACAGTTTGGAGAAAGCGAGAGATGAAGAAATCCGTGGTTTGAGCCCACCTTTTCAGATCAGAATACGAAGGGAGAATGGAGCGCAGGGGAGCTCCGTGTTTGCTCAGGTTTATTAATAGGGATGTGATTTGCGTGTGAGTATGAGTCACGAAGATATTTTTCCATAGATATACAATTAATATTTTGAGTGAGACTCTCTTGACCATGGATGCTATTACACGAGTCATATGCTTTGTGACCCCATTTCAAGTGCCTGCAGTGCCATGAAAACATGCATGCATGCAGCACGGGTCGTGACATCTGATCTAGTCCTGATCTACTTTCAAACATCTCCTGAGAATCCCTAGGAGTAAAGATGAAAAAAAAGAAAGACTAATAACAAGGAGGTCAGAGGAAACAGCTGGCGAGAGACGATCCAGCACGGTGGTATCATAAGCCATGGGTCAGGTCTCCCTCAGCAAAAGTGTTCTGCAGATGGGATAACCAAAACCTAACTCAAAACCAAACATTTCAAGCTCTGCTCACTTGTGTGGAATGGTGGGACTCCACATACATAGCCTTAGTTCTGAAATCACATATTTTTCCGTGTGTGTGCCTTTATGAACCACTAAGAGGTTCTATCTGAAACAGTCAGATCAGATATGAGACTATCATGTGCTATAAATCACAATGTTATCACTGTCCATGTAAAGTTCTCAGCTTTTATCAAGATATAATGATTTCATTGTGGGAAACAAAATCATAACGTTTTCTGTCCTTTATTCCTCAGTGTGCAAGTATCCAATTTATACCCCAGGATTGTATCATGTTAAAAAAAAAAAAAAGTTTGATTTTTTTTAAATTACCATTTGAGTTACTGAATTAAGTCTTATTTTAAAAAAATAAGCATTAAATTGAGTTTGCATTTGGGATTAGGGCATAATTTCCAACATTTCTGAAATGGCCTTCAGCATACTTCTGTCATTGATTACTATGTATTTATGTGAACGGATAGTTGTTATTAGTGTTGAAACTTATGAATGTAAAATATCGGTCAAATCTGAAATACACTGAAGATGTTCTCAGTCCTGCAGTACCAAACACTCAGCCAAGATTTAATTCTGTATGTAAAACAGGATGAGCACAAGTTGCCTCTTTAATATTCAAATTCGCTTTCATCTGGAAAATTATACCCATACCGAAGAATTATTTTAAAATAAATTTCTTTATGATTTACTATCGTGACTGTTAGATTTTATATTTATCTCATATACCTTTATACTCAGGGTCACATAAAAGTTTCTCGAGCAAAAAGGGGTCACCAGTAGAAAGAGTTCAGGATGCTTCACTACGGAGGACATTGAAAAGACCAGATCAAGGGCACAGACGCAGCATTTGAGGTGAGACTTGAGGAACGAGAGCTGTTTGGGCTTTTGTGTCATACGGATATTAACTGAATTCCTAATTGCCATGTTCTTTGAGAGGCACCTTCAGAGGCAACCACACCTCCATGCCCCTTTGTCATTCTACCACAGAGACCAGATACTTGCAAGGGCTGGCCACATGGCAGACATCACTTTGGACAGTGAAGCAAAGATGTGAGGAAGATGCTTCCTGATGTGGCACTCTCCTCACATTTTCCCCTTCCTTGAATGAGGACATGATGCCTATGACACTGAGGGCAGCCACATCCCAACCGTGACAAAAATACCACGGCAGATGCCATCTGTCTACGCCGCTATGTGCAGATCACCACCTAGAGGTCCCGGGCAGCATTGCTAAGCCTCTTTGACCTGCAGCTTCCTCATCTGTAAGATGGAGGCGAGCTGTCTCACACATCAAATGAAGACACAGGATAAGATGCTATGTGTGAGGGGACAAGAAGCAACCAGGTGACGGGGCCAGGGCTTGACAAAAGACAAATGGCTATCAATGTCGGTCTTTCCCATCACAGCAGTGTAATGACTTAGGATAATTAAGCCACCGGGTCTCAGATGATGTCCCCAAGGGCTCCTCCCTCCTTCAGTTAATAAAGATATTGTTTTCCTTGCAACTCAAGAATGATCTGCTGTATGAAAATACATCGCAGCACATACAAAAAGGCCTGAGTCCTACCACGCCTCACATCTGTCGCTTCCTGGGGCTCACTCTGAACCAGGGGCTTTTGTCTCTCTTGGAGAACTTGACACTCGGCAAGGTCAAAGGGCAGGACTGAGGTCACGAGGCTGAAAATGAGCACAACCCAAACCTACCACACCAACCCGCACTCCAGAGCCTCTGCACCCTTGTGGACCCCACCATGGCCCTGAAGAGTGGTTGGGGAGGCATGTGCATGTGTAGTAGCTTTGTGCTGTTCACCCTCACGTGTGTGAAAAGCGTGCTCAGGACTTCAAGTTTTACAAGCAAAAAAAAATGGCCCTGGACAAATGGGCAGCCTTCTCAAGGCCCATTTTTAAAGAGATGGTGTACAGGCCAATTAGAAATGTATGCCATAGAAGATAGAAAAATCTAGAATCTGCATACATCTCAGTGCTGTCTATATACCTGCAGTTTCCAGGACCTCAGAGAGAGCTGCTTACCCAACTCTCTACAATTCAAGGAAGGGGAGAAAGCTGGAGAGAGGCTAAATCCAGACAGGCAAGTCTATCATGGCTTCTTCTTTCCTCGGGTCTGAGCGGGAAGGAAGGACCCAGGGCTTAGAATCCAGTCTAACAATTCCAGCTCCTGAGCTTTCACAGAGGTATGTAAGCATTCGCTTACGTTTAGTTCCTTCATCAAGAGAAAGGAAGTGTTAGGGCTTAGCTCACATCGCTTCCCCGCCTTTTGGCTAAGAATGCATGAAAAATTAAAACTCTCACTGACAAGTACCAGGCCTATGCTCTACCCCTGCCTCTGATACTCTGATACCAGTTTGTTCTAGAATGTCATCTTCCGGGCAACCAAAAGTGGGTGAAAAACCACAGCACCTCAGAAACTTCAGAGACGACACTGGACAAAGGTGCATGTACTATGTAGTTATCCTGGCTCAAATGCGGTGCTAGCTAAAGAAATCCGCATGAGAAAACAGAAAAAAGGAAAGGCAACGATCACAGGCTAAAGACGATAACTCTCTCTCTCTCTCTCTCTCTCTCTCTCTCTCTCTCTCTCTCTCTCTGGGGGGGGGTGCGTGTGGGGGTTTGGTGGAGAGAGACAGAGAGAAAGACAGAAATGGAGAGGAGAGAGACAGAGAGAGGAGAGACAGAGGGAGAGAGAGAGTGTGGAAACAGGGGCCACCATCCTATCAGTCACTTTCCTAAGTGACTTTCTGCACAACAACCAAAATGATGACAAATATTAAAAATCGGAAAATAGTAAAACCTGAAACAATCTTTGGAGCATCACTGAGCGACCACATCCTTTAGAAAGGAGAGCGGAGCCACAGAGCGCACAATGAGCATGCGCAGAGGGAAAAGGAAGTCTTGCACTCTGATCAACCCGTCTGCCTGGAACCCCGACTCAGCGCGCCCTTTCCTCTCCTCCCTGTCAGAGCTGCAGACCGCTGATCTCACTCCATCTTCCCGGATCCTGCTACAACGGCCATCCTTTTGTTCCGTGTTCTACATCCAGCCCAAGCCATTCTCATTGTCACTGAAACCAGAGACAGAATGATTTTCAGGGACTCTGGTGTTCCTTATTGAGTGTCTTTTGCTCGGTACCATCCCAACACTTTTACCATATTTTCTTGTTCCTTCAAAATGATGTAAATTGGGTAGAAGGAAGCCAATTTATAGCTTACAAACTGTCTACTGAGCCTCATATCACTTAAGCGGTGATTGCCTCCATTTCCCGAGCTCATCGGAATAGAGATTGAAATGTGTGACTTATAATTCTTAATTCTGTGCCTTATGAAGCAAAATTGTACACAGACAATCATGGGTTTCCAAACATGTGTTTCTAGGAGTTGAGTCCCAGTTCACTGCTAACTGGGAGCTACGATGTTCTGGACTGGTTATTTAACATCTCTAAGCAAAAAAGAAAAAAAAAGAAAGAAAAAAGTGAAGACCCAATCAATGGAGAAAGCTCCTGGAAAGAAATGGAAATGCTTCCAGCCTGATTTCAGATCGGCATCCTAAATCCAGGATCTCAGTACGAATAAAGCAATTACATCGACACAAAATAAATACGTTATTCATTCTCAGGTGGGGGACTGCCAAGAGGCACCTCATACATTTTTAAACATTCCTCGTTACTACTCCCAACAGTCTTCTGCTATACTTTTGACAGTAGCTAGAGAGAGCTTTTTCTGTCATGGGTGTACCCTTTTTGGCCATGGCAGGCTTCCATACTCTAATGAATCTCAACCTCCTGGATGGGACAAGGTCTCTTCAGTGCTCTTCTTCAGAGCTCTCTCTCTCTCTCTCTCTTCCAGATTTCTCTCTTGAGTTTTCTTTGTCAGTGTTGTCTAGGCACTTAGCAAGGTACCAGGCTATATATCTCATTTAATTCTCAACCATTCACAAATGGATGCTTTCCTCCTACCATGCAGGCAGGGAACTGGTGAGCGGTAACGAGCTGGCGAGTAAACCAGAATTCCACATCGAGGAAGTGCTGGTTGAAGCCTCTCCGACTCCAGCTTCCGAGTTCTCAGCAGCTGTGCTACACTGTCTCCTGTGCTTCTTCTCTCTGGAGTATGATGTGCATTTACCTCACTGAGAGGAGAACACTGGTCCTTTGACCCGTCTGTGTATGCAAACGTGACTGCACATCCTTTGACCTGTCACTGAGGCAGATCTGTGTGTCTTTGTCATCAGAAGTCCTTAAAACAGTGGTGTTTTTCAGACACCAAAGGTTCCACAAATACAGGGAGTGAGCACCTAAGTTCTATCCAGTGTAATGTAAAGAAAAGGGTGGAGGTAGAGGGGCAGATGAAACAGGTTCCTTTGGTTACTAAGTTTCCGCCACAGACGCTAAGTAGCGAGAGTTCCCTCATCAGTTCCATTTTGAAATGTTTCCCTGTATCCTGTTGCCCAACTATTGGTCACAGCTGTCAAATCACATGTCCCCGTTCTACATGGACAGCATGCAACCATGGCAACTGAGTGGAGGCTTCGATTTAGAACCAAACACACCTGGCCTCAGACTTGGAAGTCAAAACTTCTCTCGCCATGACTTGGAGGGCTCTTTGTTTGAGTTCATGAAGATCCTCTGAGCCTGTGCACAGTCCTCAGCCCAGCCTGAGAAGCACCTCTGTCCTCTCAAGTGCCTCAGGGGCCACCATCGATTTCACCACCCCCTATGCTCCATGACCAAGCATCTGTCTCTCTGTCCACCTGGATCTTCTTCCTTCTTCCTCTTTCTGATTTTGGGCCAAAACTCAATTAGACATTATTTACTCTATGTTGGGACTGCTTCCAAAATAGACACTGTTCATCTCCTTTTACTGATGGGGGAAGTAAAGGTGAGATGAGGTTTTTGGATGAGGTAACAATGGGGACCGGAGGAAGACAGCCTGCTGGGGTGGATCTTATGACTCCTGAGATCCACAGTACCCAACCGATTCTGCCTGTTACCCCTAGGAGGCAGTAGCGAGCAGATTCTCTGTAGACCTGTGCTGCCCTGGTTCTATCTTCATTCTCTCCTGCAGTGAGCCTTCTGCACTGCCTGACATTGAATCAAGGGCTAGATTACTATGACATCCCCCACAGTGCCCTAGGACAAAGATGAAAGGAGCAATTAAGAAGGTTTACGGGGGCCCCACCAGCCTTGTTCTTTCCTTAGGGCCAACAGGTTAGAGTTAGAGTGTGGCTTCCTGTTCCTACAGTCTCAGTTTAATGTGCTCTTTAATCTTTTTGAACCTTGGTTTCCCATTTAAAAGAGATGCACTGCGACTTAGTTCAGTGATATTAAATAAAACAGTGTATGGACAGGCTAACTGCCGAGCATATGGTGGACACTCTCACAGCACCCAGCATGCACCAGGGAGCACGAAAGCCCCGCCTCCACCCAGGATGCCCCTCCTCTGCACACAGTTTGATATTCATGTTGAGAGTCTGCAAGAGGTACCGGGGGGATGCAACCAGTCAGCTTGTGCGCAAGCTCCCCGCTCGAGGGAAATAACATAGGTTTGCAATAACTCAAATGAGCAGCGGCGACGGAAATATTTTTATCTGTTCTACTCTGGTAAGAAGCGCACACTTATTTGTGATTTCAAAATTTGACCCTTCATCATGTCACCATCCTTCCAATGCAATATCGCATCCTTAGAATACCACGCACGAAGTAAAGCGTAATTTACCCAAGGACCACACTCTAAAAAACAATGTCAACCCGAAGCAAACACTCAGCGGGTTTTGCCACCGTGGGATTGTATTTGAGTCCGCCCCACACCCTGGTCTGAGCGACCCCTGCTGGCATCTGTTTTTTTTTTTTGTTTGTTTTTTGTTTTGTTTTTTTGTTGTTGTTGTTTTGTTTTTTTTTAACTTTCATTTAGGTGTCCATGTGGACACAAGAACATCCTCTCACAGGATACTGAAGCTTCTCCACCCACTGCTCTCAGGCCAACCTTCCCTAGACTGAACTACGGGAGGAAGAAGCAGCAGTCATCTCTCCTGGCACCAACAGATAGCAACCCGGTCATGAGGGGTTACGTTTCTACTGGGTTTATACTTGTGGTTCTCATCTGGTCAAGCAACATGCTTGTGGTGTCGAGGCAAGGCTCGGGGTACTTGCAAACATTGTTGACCACAGAGCTTGCCCCTCAGACAGGAACCCAAAGGCAGTTCTGAAACTGGTGAGAACGAATGATGGTGCTAAGGTGGAGATTCTCAAAATGGCTAATGATGCTCAGATGGAGGGGGTGGGGGAGTGGCGGTGCCTCGCTCTAAGACGGAAATGGCTGAAAAGGGCTGGCCTCTGGGCTGTGGAAGCTTAGCAAGGACGCCCATCAGTGAGGAGACACAACCGAATAAGTAGCAGTGGTATAAAAATCCAAGTGGGACAGCTTTCTGTGACTTCAGACTCAGTGGTGACGTCAAGAGAGAGATTCTGCCTGTCACTAGTCATTGAATCTAACGTGAATTTGGTCATTTCCTTTCTGAAGCGTCAAAGCGATGTTCTCAGCTTTAAGTACGCTCTGGAATCAATCGAGGTGGTTTTCAGACCTCAGGATCCCAGGCTATGATGGAACCAGACATCGCGCCATTCAGAGTCACCTCCAGGGACTCCTGTGTGAAACTACAGCTAAAATCCTCAAATCTAATAGTGGGGGAAACATGGCTGTGTTTGTGGGGGCAAATATCTATTTGAATGTGCAAATCCTGTTATGTCAGTAGATACCTTTCTAGTCCTGTAAACATTTGAGTCTCCATGGACAGCAACCGCCTGCCTCGGGGCATCTTTCCTTTTAAATTCATGTGACCGTTGTGGAGGAGAACATAGCTATCCTGATAGGACAAAGGATACTTTATAGTGTTGAAGGATCTACTTGCATACCTATCTGGGAAAAGTCAATCTACCAAGACTCCAAGTTCAATATCGCTTCGTCACAGGCAGACACACAAACCTGTCTTAAACTTTAGACCACTGGTTCTCAAACTTGTGAATGCTGAGACCATTTAACAAAGTTCCTCATGTTGTGATGACATCCCCCGCCCAGACCACACAACCATAAACAACAATTTTGCAGCTGTAATAAATCACAATGTAAGTATCTATGCTCCCCAATACTCTTAGGCGACCCCCGTGAAAGGGTCATTCAGTGCCTGCAGGGGTCATGACCCACAGGTTGAGGACCATCACTGTAGACCCTCCTCAGCCCCTCATGTTCTCACTTTCATCTCCGAACTATCTAACCAGCTCCCAGCCATTCGCTCACTCATCGACGCGCTCTGCTGCACGTCTATCTTTAACGACTTAGTTTTGTCTTAAAAACCAGCGCATCATTTGCTTCTCGGAATAGCCTCCTTTTACCTTATCTGCCATTATCATAGATGAGCCCCCATGGATGCCCAGGATGGGGGTGAGAGTCTGAGCGGAAATGAAATCGAGGATCTGAGCGATGGCTTCCTGGTCGGTGTCGTCCGCGAACACTACCCCCTGGATCTTCCGGTCAGACATAAGATCGCAGATGCGGGTGATGATGCTCTTTGGGTCAGTTTCGTTCATGGCTACCAGCTCCACCCGGGGAACCACTGACAGATGATGGAAGTCATCTTTCTCGTGGGCGTCTTTTATGGCCACTTCGTCTGAAGTGCCCACGAGGATGACCGCGATGCCGATGCTGGGGGGGCTCTTTTGGGAACGAGCTTTGCTGCCGGATACGGCCAAGACGGCCAACACCAACCAGAACTTGGGAGAACAGCACTCTGCGCTGGGCTTCATCTTCAGCTCGTCGACGCTCTGAAAAGAGAAGGGAGAAAAATTACTTAAAACGTGACCCGCGTCGAGGAACAACACATCCTTGAAGTGTCTGAATGCCAGAGTCAAGAACCTCATCTCTGTCTGCTGGTCGGGAAACTCGGTTTCTCTCCGCTCACCCAGTCTCTTAATTCTGATGCTCGCGAGGCATGATGAGAGAAAAAAGAAGATTTCAAGAGCCTAATAAATCTTTGACCAAGACAAATGTGCAGCGTGCTGGGACCTGTGAGCCAGCCGAACGCACACACTGGAGACAGCAGGAGGGGGCTTGCTGTCGCCTGACCCCTGGCACTCTAGTAATAACCCTCCTTGGGCTGCCCTTGGCAAACATTAGGCCAAGTGAGCTGCAAATGGGGGCTCCTAGAGGCTGCCCACAAAACCTGGCCTGGATAAGATGAATCTGGCGAGCTCCAGGCACGAAGGCCTGTGTTCTTGTTGCCTGGGCCTCCCAGAGCGTAATGGCCAAGAAGGTACTTCAGTGTTTCTCTTTTAGAATCTGACTCTTAACACTAAATCAGAGAAGCAATACATGGGTACTTAATTTTTATTGATCTTTGCAATCACCCACCAGGAAAAAAAAAGGTAAAAGGAATATTATCATCTCGTTTTATATGTGTTGACACAAAGGTTCAATGAAGTTAAAGGACCCACTCAAGACTTAACAAGTTAAGTGAAGCAAACTTTAAAAAGAGATTCCTCTGTGTGTGTGTGTGTGTGTGTGTGTGTGTGTCTTTGTGAATATATACTACATTTATGCAGGTATTCTCAGAGCCCAAAAAAGGCATCAAATCTCATGGAACTGGAGTTACAACTGATGGTAGGCAGCTCGTGTGGGTGCTGGGAACCAAATAAATGCTCACAAATGCCGAGCCATCTCTTTAGCCCGCCGTGGATTGATCTTGAGCCCAATCTTGAACCTGATTTCCATTCTAGCGTGTGTTTCACAGCACCGTACACCCCACACTGTATCATCGATGGCCGGACTATGAGAGGCAGCATTATCCTGATCATCTAATGCATCAAAGTACAGGAGCAAGCAAATATACTCATAGCTGGAATCACGGAGTGTCGCCCTTGAAGATAGCTCTGTTTTGTTTCCAACAAAAGCCTGTAGCCATAACTTCCCGAAAGGGTGGACTATATTTGTGTGTAACTCAGTATCTTCTTTCTACTGAGAACTCACCCCTTTCTTATCTCCACACAGGCCCCCAAAACACATGCCATGTGTCAGACTAAAGATGCAGAATTCTGCAGTGTGGGCCGTGGCCATTTCCCTTATGATTCCCATCATTCGCCCTAAGCACCTCTTATCTTATAAGAATGGGCCCTGCCTGTGTTGCTTGAATTTAAATGGTCATTTATTGTACAATATTATACACTGTGCACTAGAAAGTGTTTTCCTCACATGCAATCTCTTTGCTTCCCGTGAAAATTCTACAAATTAGATCTTTTATTCCCATTTTTCAAATGGAGAAACTGAATCTCAAAATGGTTATGTAATCCTCTGAGGTCAATGGTGGTATAATACCAGAATGCAGATTTAACATAGCATTATTCTCCAAGAAAACAGCCTACGAATCATACCCAGAGATGCTTACTTTTCTACCAAACATGAAAACGCAAGTTAATCTCTCTTGCTTCTTTGACCAAAAAAAAAAAAAAAAAAAGGGAATTTTCAAAGGAATTACTAGGAACCTAAAAAAATTGAGAATTTGGCTAACAAGAGGGAAAAAATGATAATGAAGGTATTGAGCAGAGAGATCAGGAAGTATTCAAGCTGAGCAGACTGACCACAAAGGGCATTAGTGACTCGGGAGTGAGATGCTAGGACATTTTGTGGCTGAGGAAGCACAAAATCCAATCCAGTTCTTGGCAGAAAACCTTTTGGAACTCTTGCTGCTACAGTCATCCTTCAGCGCTGCCAAGTGGAGACCTGTATCGACGGCCTCACTTCTCGGGGAAGAAATGATAGAGTGTCTCCGTGGTTCACACCCGGCAGAGCTCACGTCTGACAGCTTTCTGGTCTCTCTGTTTCCGTAGACATGAGGAACGACTCCAAAGCTTCCAAACTTTCATGCGGATGAGCTGTGGACGCTCTGACAGGACCACTGGGGACTGAGCATCGCTTTCCAGTGATTAAAGAAAGTCAGTGGGGTGCAGAGGCCCAGGCAGCACCAGATATTCGGGGGGGGGGCTGTTGGATTTAGTATCTCAGAGATGGGGACCATATGTAGAGATAAAAAGTCCGTTCAATTCCAAGGGCTGATTTTCAACGAGAATCCAGAGATTTAGAATTTGGCAAAACTCTATCTGCTCACTTCATCCCACTGGGATTCTGATCCTACAGTTGCGAGTCCCGAAATTAGATTTCTTCACATGTAAAAGCGGCCTGCTCTGCCATGACAGTTTATTAACTCTCATGCACCCGATGCTCTCCCGTTTCAAGCTTTTATTTGCTCTCTTTAAACACTTCTTGTGTTCCTCCATTTTCTCTCACACAATATATTATTGCTCTTTTATGCAATGGCCAGTGGTGACAGTCAACAAATAGGATCTGGTTTTTACCAAGCATCTCTTTTATACCGGGATAGAGGAAAGCACTTTACGAAATAATACATCATGGGAGATAGCGGTGACAGAGGGACCAGGAGCTGAGTAGACACAAAGCTTTGAATACAAACTCAGTTTCAGAGTGTGCCAGGGGGTGGGGGAGCAGTTGAGAGAAAGTGTCTGGTCCAAGATAAATACTGCTGTTCCTTTCCCCAGACACACTGAGACTAGATTGGGTTCACCATCTCTTTACTGTCTACCGCCTCCTCTCCATTTTACTTTACCCCCCACCCCCCAGAACTGGAAAGTGCTGCCTTAGCTTCTCATCAAAGCCCCCCCCCCCATGCCTACCAAATGCTTGTGACTGGTTTAATACACTTACACAGTGCCGTGTCTGCCCACCTTACCCAGCAGGAGACCTCACAAGCAGGCCTTTTAACATCAGCAGCCATGCACCAAGCATCTACTACCTCGCAGACAGTGTTTCCCCTTCGTTTCCTTTTTAACTCCGGTGGTGGGAATTGAACCCAAGACCTTGCACATGTTAGGCAAGTGGTCTCTAACTGTGTTATATCCCAACTCTGGACATTCGTTTTGATCACTAGCTTTTATCATTAGTTCTGATGCTGAACATGCCATGAACAGAAGCTCTACCTTTCGGGGTCATCATCTAAGAGAAGATATAGATATTAAAGAAATATTTTGTCTCATTTGTATTTACATACTTAGAATACAGCACTGACTCATAGTCAATAAACAGGGACTATTCAATAAACTATAGCCAATTTTACTATTACATTAGACCATTACATAAGACTGTGATGTATAACATTTGTATATCAAACAGTTCACATACTGTGTTTCAGATACTATGGTTGACAGAAACTTTTCATGCATTATCTGATTCCTATGAAAACACTGTAAGTCATAATTCTTCCTGAGTTAGAAGTGGGAAAAGAGATCTGAGAGGTTTAAATACATGACCAAGATCATGTAGCAAGTTGGGCTTCTGATCCTAGTTTGTCTGATTCTAAAAGCCTTTCTCTTTCCATTCTGTGAGCGCCTCTTAGTATAGGTAGCTAGAAGAGAGGATGAACAAAAGGATGAATGAACGAAATTACGAGCCTAGCTTTAGAGCAGCCTCATGTTAACGAAGTGCGTTAGGGTGAGATAGTCACCTAATTACTGTCGTCTGGCTTGTCATTGGTAAAATCGGGATAAGAGGCCTAACCTACATACCTGGGAGGGTTTGTGAAGATCAAATGATAATATGGGTATGGGAGCACTTTGAAGAATATAAAATACTCTGCAGATGCAAAAGGCATTACCGTCGAGCTTTTAGAAGCTGTTCAAGGAACCCAGCTATTTTTGACAGCACAAAGTGAGCGTGTGGGAGTTGGGGGGTGATGGAATGTCAGACAGAGACCAAGAAGAGGAATGTGAAGAGGAACTGCACACGGGGCAAAGGACATTAGTTCTCTTCCGATCTAACTTTCTGGAGAAGATGTCACATGTAATGTCCTCAGAGTAACAACTGCCTCGCTGACAGAATCCTGGTCCTATAGCTGAACTCAGGAGCCACCCAGGCTTGGGGGCTAATGCCGAGTGACTGTCATGAAGCCTGATGACCTCAGTCATGCTTTCATGTTTGTGGGTAAAGGGGGATGAAAGAGAATCAGCCAGAAGGATGAGACTGAGCAGCACTTCCAGCCCTGTGCTTCCTGGGCATTGGGCTGAGTGACCCATGAAGAAAGCTTCATTCATTAAGGTACATGGTGATTATTACAAGAAACAGCCTACACTTTCTCCTAACTGTCAGTACATCCATCTGGTGCAGGAGATGGACCAACTCTTTCCTTAAAGAAAGCGGGAGTCCCAGAATGACTCCAACAGGAAGTGTGAAATGTGACTCGGTAGGAAATTTTATTTCTATATTCTATGTTTACATTCCAAAGGCTTTCTCCTTTCCCAGTTCCCACCCACCATAGTTCCCATAGTTCCTCTCCCCCCCAACTGTTCCCCAATCATTCCCCCTCCCCCCAAGGTTTCTTTACTAAACTGGATGCAATCTTTACAGGCCCAGGGTCTTCTCCTTTCTTCTTCTTGGGAATCATTTGACTTGCTATTTGTGTCTTGAGTATTTAGGGCTTCTGGGCTCGTTAATATCCACTTATCAGTGATTGCATTTCATGTGCATTCTTTTGTGATTGGGTTAATTCACTCAGGATGATATTTTCCAGGTCTAACCATTTACCTACAAATTGCATGAATTCATTATTTTTAATTGCTGAGTAGTATTCCATTGTATAAATATACCACATTTTCTGTATCCATTCCTCCTTTGAGGGATATTTGGGCTCCTTCCAGTTTCTGGCTATTATAAACAAGGCTGCTATAAACATAGTGGAGCATGTGTCCTTATTGCATGCAGGGGAATCCTCTGGGTATATGCCAAGGAGTGGTATGCAAGGGTCCTCTGGCAGTGACATGCCCAATTTTCTGAGGAACCGCCAAACTGATTTCCAGAGTGGTTTTACCATTTTGCAATCCCACCAACAGTGGAGGAGTGTTCCTCTTTCTCCACATCCTCGCCAGCACTTGTTGTCTCTTGAGTTTTTAATCTTAGCCATTCTGACTGGTGTGAGGTGGAATCTCAGGGTTGTTTTGATTTGCATTTCCCTGATGACTAATGATGTTGAACATCTTTTAAGGTGTTTCTCGGCCATCCGAATTTCTTCTGGTGAAAATTCTTTGTTTAGCTCTGTGCCCCATTTTTTGATAGGGTTATTTGTTTCTTTGCGGTCTAACTTCTTGAGTTCTTTGCATATATTGCATATTAGCCCTCTGTCGGATGTGGGGTTGGTGAAGATCTTTTCCCACTTTGTTGGTTGCCGTTTTGTCCTTCTGACAGTGTCCTTTGCTTTGCAGAAACTTTGTAATTTTATGAGGTCCCATTTGTCGATTCTTGATCTTAGAGCATAAGCTATTGGTGTTCTGTTCAGGAACTTTTCCCCTGTGCCCAAGTCCTCCAGGGTCTTCCCAAGTTTCTTTTCTAATAGTTTCAGTGTGTCTGGTTTTATGTGGAGGTCCTTGATCCACTTGGAGTTGATCTTAGTGCAAAGAGATAAGATTGGGTCAATTCGCATTCTTCTGCATGTTGACTTCCAGTTGAACCAGCACCATTTGTTGAAAAGGCTATCTTTATTCCACCGGATGGTTGTGGCTCCTTTATCAAAGATCAAGTGACCATAAGTCTGTGGGTTAATTTCTGGGTCTTCAATCCTGTTCCATTGATCTGCTTGCCTGTTGCTATACCAATACCATGCAGTTTTTAACACAATTGCTCTGTAGTACTGCTTGAGGTCAGGGATATTGATTCCCCCAGAAGTCCTTTTATTGTTGAGAATAGTTTTAGCTATCCTGGGTTTTTTGTTGCTCCAGATGAATTTGAGAATTGCTCTTTCAAGATCTATGAAGAATTGAGTTGGGATTTTGATGGGGATCGCATTGAATCTGTATATTGCTTTTGGCAAGATGGCCATTTTTACTATATTGATCCTACCAATCCAGGAGCAAGAAATATTTTTCCATCTTCTGAGGTCTTCTTCGATTTCTTTCTTCAAGGACTTGAAGTTCCTGTTGTACAGATCTTTCGCTTGTTTGGTTAGAGTTATGCCAAGATACTTTATGTTGTTTGTGGCTATTGTGAAGGGTGTTATTTCCCTAATTTCTTTCTCTGCCTGCTTGTCCTTTGAGTACAAGAAGGCCACTGGCTTGCTTGAGTTAATTTTATAACCTGCCACTTTGCTGAAGTTGTTTATCAGCTGTAGAAGTTCTCTGGTGGAGTTTTTTGGGTCACTTAGGTAAACTATCATATCGTCTGCAAATAATGATAGTTTTACTTCTTCCTTTCCAATTTGTATCCCTTTGACTTCTTTATGTTGTCTAATTGCTCTTGCTAGAACTTCAAGTACTATATTGAAAAGATATGGAGAGAGAGGGCAGCCTTGTCTAGTCCCTGATTTTAGTGGGAATGCTTCAAGTTTCTCTCCATTTATTTTGATGTTGGCTACTGGTTTGCTGTAGATTGCTTTTACTATGTTTAGGTATGGGCCTTGAATTCCTGCTCTTTCCAAGACTTTTAGCATGAAAGGATGCTGAATTTTGTCAAATGCTTTTTCAGCATCTAATGAGATGACCATGTGGTTTTTTCTTTCAGTTTGTTTATGTAGTGGATTACATGGATGGATTTCCGTATATTGAACCATCCCTGCATCCCTGGGATGAAGCCTACTTGGTCATGGTGGATGATCGTTTTGATGTGCTCTTGGATTCGGTTGGCAAGAATTTTATTTAGTATTTTTGCATCTATATTCATAAGAGAAATTGGCCTATAGTTCTCTTTCTTTGTTGGATCTTTTTGTGGTTTAGGTATTAGCGTAATTGTGGCTTCGAAGAATGAGTTGGGCAGTGTCCCTTCTGTCTCTATTTTGTGGAATAGTTTGAAAAGTATTGGTGTTAAAGTCAAAGTTTCCAAACACCACCCGGTCAGGATGCTGTCCAGGGTCACTCCATTAACAGAGGCTGTGACAGGAATATGACAGTGGTGAAGCACAGGCTGAAAGTTTGGGAACTAGACTGATGTCCTCGCACATACTTGTAATCCCAGCACTTAGGAAATTGAGGCAGGGAGGTTGCAGGCTTGACCTATTTGGACTAGGCTGGGCAACTGTGTCTAATAAAGCAGGGACAGAGCCAGGCTTCAGACGCAGGAGCATCCCAAGCTGAGGGAGAAGTTGGAAAGCTATGGTGCATGGGCATCGACACCTGAGAAACCACATGAGAAGGTAGGGAAAATAAGAAGGCCTTCATGGTGAAAGGCATGAGAATGACCTTCCTGAAGGTCAGGGTGGGTATTTCAACATTATGATACCAAGACAAAACCCAACAGTGAGAACATCAAAAGATAATGATAAATGTCACATTGGCACCATGATGATACAACCAGCAGTCCTGCGTACAAGTTTAACATGCAGAAAAGTACAGTTAAAATTTCTAAGAAAAAAAAAAGCATAAACTCAACAGACAAAACATCTTGTAATACATGAAAGACTTTTATAAAAAGTCTGGGCAAAAATCTTGGATTAATTCAGATATCTATAAGTGCACATAAGAGAATATATATTAGACATGAATTCTATAATGGACCAGTAAATTCTATAGTGTCAAAATTAAAGAAGTATCACTTTTAAAAAAATGTGTTTCAATGAGAAATAAAATTATGTTTGGCTTTGATGTGTTTGAAGATAGAGTCTCTCTGCACAGTCCTGGCCGGGCCATGAAGAGGACTATGTAGACAAGGCTGGCCTCAAACTCACAGATATCTCTGTACACCTGGCTTTGGAAATACTTTCTTTAATCACATATTTTAAATGTTTAAAGAGATTTACATTTAAAGAAGAAATAAAGGAAGGCCATTTCATTTTATAGGGTAACAATGAAAATACCAAGTGTCAAAATTTCCAGAGCAGAAATGACACTTTAAAAACATTTCTAAGAAAATAAAATCTTATTAAGGGTAAATAATGTTTATATTACTTATAACTAAGGTTTCACTCAACCCTGAGAAGAACGACTGTAAGAGACAGAGGTGGCTTCCAGGAAACAACGTGTTCAAGATACAACTGGAAAGATGTAGATATGAATACACACATCACACACAACATCAGAGCAGACAAAATCCCAGCAGTGAGCAGAAGCAGGCACGACATCACACTCCTCACCAAGAAAACACACACAGTTAAAGCTGTTGGGAGATGGAGCTCAGTTATCTACAGTGAAGTGAGAGACGCTAGAGGTCCGTGAGACACACCCCAGGGCGGGCCTCGTGCTCAGGAGTAGGTAGGCCACACAAGTCGGGCTCCATGTGTTTAGTTGTTTTGCTTGTTTCTTTTTTTCTATATTCTTTGTTTACATTCCAAATGATTTTCCCTTTCCTGGTTCTCCCCTCCCCCTAAGTCCCATAAGTCCTCTTCCCTCCACCAGTTCCCCAATCAACCCCTCCCACTTCTCTGTCCTGGCAATCCCCTACAATGCTGCATCGAGCCTTTCCAGGACCCGGGCCCTCTCCTTCCTTCTTCGTGGGAATGATTTGATATGTGGGCTGTGTTTTGGGTATTCTGAGCTTCTCGGCTACTATCCACTTATCAGTGACTGCATTCCATGTGTGTTCTTTTGTGAATGAGTTACCTCACTTAGTATGATATTTTCCAGTTCCAACCATTTGCCTAAGAATTTCATGAATTCGTTTTTAATTGCTGAGTAGTATTCCATTATGTAAATATACCACATTTTCTGTATCCATTCCTCCACTGAGGAACATCTGGGTTCTTTCCAGCTTCTGGCTATTATAAATAAGGCTATGAACATAGTGAAGCATGTGTCCTTATTGCATGCTGGGGAATCCTCTGGGTATATGCCCAGGAGTGCTATAGCAGGGTCCTCCAAAAGTATTGAGCCCAGTTTTCGGGGGAAACACCAGACTGATTTCCAGAGTGGTTGTACAAGCTTGCAATCCCACCAGCAGTAGAGGAGTGTTCCTCTTTCTCCACATCCTCGCCAACACCTGCTGTCTCCGAAGTTTTTAATCTTAGCCATTCTGACTCGTGTGAGATGGAATGTCAGGGTTGTTTTGATTTGCATTTCCCTAAGACTAATGATGTTGAACATTTCTTAGGGTGCTTCTCAGCCATTGGAAGTTCTTCAAGTGAAAAGTCTTTGTTTAACTCTGTACCCCATTTTTAATAGGGTTATTTGGTTTTCTGGGGTCTAACTTCTTGAGTTCTTTGTAAATATTGGATATTAGCACTCTGTCAGGTGTAAGGTTGGTGAAGATCTTTTCCCAATTTGTTGGTTGCTGTTTTGTCCTTTTGACATGTCCTTTGCCTTACAGAAACTTGTAATTTTATGAGGTCCCATTTGTCAATTCTTGTTCTTAGAGCATAAGCTATTGGTGTTCTGTTCAGGAACTTTCCCCCTGTGCCCATGTCCTCAAGGGTCTTCCCCAGTTTCTTTTCTATTAGTTTCAGTGTGTCTTGTTTTATATGGAGGTCTTTGATCTACTGGGAGTTGAGCTTAGTACAAGGAGATAAGAATGGATCAATTTGCATTCTTCTGCATGCTGACCTCCAATTGAACCAGCACCATTTGTTGAAAAGGCTATCTTTTTTCCACTGGATATTTTCAGCTCCTTTGTCAAAGATCAAGTGATCATAGGTGTGTGGGTTCACTTCTGGGTCTTCAATCCTATTACATAGATCCACCTGCCTATCCCTGTACAAATACCATGCAGTTTTTAACACTATTGTTCTATATAGTATTGCTTGAGGTCTGGGATACTGATTCCCCCAGAAGTTCTTTAACTGTTGAGAATAGTTTTAGCTATCCTGGGTTTTTTGGTATTCCAGATGAATTTGAGAATTACTCTTTCTAACTCTATGAAGAACTGAGTTGGAATTTTGATGGGGATTGCATTGAATCTGTATATTGCTTTTGGCAAAATGGCCATTTTAACTATATTAATCCTGCCAATCGACAAGCATGGAAGATTTTTCCATTTTCTGAAGTCTTTCCATTTCCTTCTTTAGAGACCTGAAGTTCTTGTCATACAGATCTTTCACTTGTTTGGTTAGAGTCACACCAAGATACTTTATATTGTTTGTGGCTATTGTGAAAGATATCATTTCCCTAATTTCTTTCTCAGGCTGCATATCCTTTGAATAGATGAAGGCTACTGATTTGCTTGAGTTGATTTTATAAGCAGCCACATTGCTGAAGTTGTTTATCAGCTGTAGGAGTTCTCTGGTGAAGTTTCTTGGGCCACTCAAGTATACTATCATATCATCTGCAAATAGTGATAGTTTGACTTCTTCCTTTCTAATTTGTATCCCTTTGACCTCCTTATGTTGTCTAATTGCTCTAGCTAGTACCTCAAGTACTATATTGAAGATATGGAGAGAGAGAGCAGCCTTGTCTAGTACCTGATTTTAGTGGGATTGCTTCAAGTTTCTCTCCATTTAGTTTGATGCTGGCTACTGGTTTGCTGTATATTGCTTTTACTATGTTTAGGTATGGGCCTTGAATTCCTGTTCTTTCCAAGACTTTTAGCTTGAAAGGATGCTGAATTTTGTCAAAAGCTTTTTCAGCATCTAATGAAATGACCATGTGTTTTTTTTTCTTTGAGTTTGTTTATGTAGTGGATTGCATTGATGGATTTCCATATATTGAACCAAGCCTGCCTCACTGGGATGAAGCCTATTTGATCATGCTGAATGATTATTTTGATGTGTTCTTGAATTTGGTTGGGAAGAATTTTATTGAGTATTTTTGCATCCATGTTCATAAGGGAAATTGGTCTGAATTTCTCTTTCTTTGTTGTATCTTTGTGTGGTTTTGGTATCAGCTTAATTGTGGCTTCATAGAACAAGTTGGGTAGTGTTCCTTCTGTTTCTATTTTGTGGAATAGTTTGAAAAGTATTGGTGTTAGGTCTTCTTTGAAGTTCTGATAGAATTCTGCACTAAAACCATCTGGTCCTGTGTTTTTTTGTTTTGTTTTGTTTTGGTTTGGTTTGGTTTGGTTTGGTTTGTTTTGTTTTGTTTTGGTTTGGTTTGGTTTTGGTTTTGGTGTTTTTTTTTTTGGAAGACTTTCTATTACCCCTTGATCCCTTCTATTTCTTTAGGGTTTATGGGACTGTTTAGATAATCTATTTGATCCTGATTTAATTTTGGTATTTGGTATCTCTCTAGGAAATTTTCCATTTCCTCCAGATTCTCCAGTTGTGTTGAGTATAGGCTTTTATAGTAGGATCTGATGATTTTTTTGAATTTCCTCAGTTTCTGTTGTTATATCTCCCTTTTCATTTCTAATTTTGTTAATTTGGATACTGTCTCTGTGCCCTTTCGTTAGTCTGTCTAAGGGTTTATCTATCTTGATGATTTTCACAAAGAACCAGCTCCTGGTTTTGTTCTTTGTATGGTTCTCTTTGTTTCCACTTGATTGATTTCAGCCCTTAGTTTGATGATTTCCTGTCTTCTACTCCTACTGGGTGAATTAGCTTCTTTTTGTTCCAGGGCTTCCAGGTGTGCCATTAAGTTACTAGTGTATGCTCTCTCCAGTTTCTTTTTGGAGGCACTCAGGGCTATGAGTTTTTCTCTTAGCACTGCTTTCATTGTGTCCCATAAATTGGGTATGTTGTGCTTTCATTTTCATTAAATTCTAAAAAGTCTTTGATTTCTTTCTTTATTTCTTCTTTGGCCAAGTTATCATTGAGTAGAGTATTGTTCAGCCTCCATGTGTATGTGGGCTCTCAGTTGTTTTTGTTGCTATTGAAGACCACTCTTATTCCATAGTGATCTAATAGGAGGCATGGGATTAGTTCGATCTTATACTTCTTGAGGTCTGTCAATTATATGATCGATTTTGGAGAAGGTACCATGAGGTGCTGAGAAAAGGTATACTCTTTTACTTTAGGATGAAATGTTTATATATATCCAGATATATATATATAATAATATATATGATAACATACATATATATATATATATATATATGTTAAATTCAATTGGTCCAAAGCTTCAATTAGTTTCACTGTGTCCCTGTTTAGTTTCTGTTTCTGTTTTCCTGAGGAGAGTGAAGTGTTGAAGTGACCCACAATTATTGTGTTAGGTGCAATGTGTGCTTTGAGCTTTAGTAAAGTTTCTTTTATGAATGAGGGTACTCTTGAATTTGGAGCATAGATGTTCAGAATTGAGAGTTCTTCTTGGAGGATTTTTCCTCCAAGAAGTCCTTCTGTGTCTCTTTTGATGACTTTGGGTTGAAAATCAATTTTATCTGATATTAGAATGGCTACTCTGGCTTGTTTCCTGAGACCATTTGCTTGTAAAATTGTCTTCCAGCCTTTTACTCTAAGGTTGTGTTTGTCTTTGACACTGAGGTGTGTTTCCTGTATGCAGCAATATGTAGGGTCCTGTTTTCATATCCAGTCTGTTAGTCTATGTCTTTTTATTGGGGAATTGAGTCCATTGATGTTAAGAGATATTAAGGAATAGTGATTATTACTTCCTATCATTTTTATGTTATTTTTATATTTGAGTGGTTATCTTCTTTTGGGTTTGATGAAAGAAGGCTATCTTGCTTTTTCCAGGGTGCTGTTTCCCCCCTTGTATTGGTGTTTTCTGCCTATTATCCTTTGTAGGGCTGGGTTTATGGAAAGATATTGTGTAAATTTGGTTTTGTCATGGAATATCTTGTTTTCTCCATCTATGGTGAGAGTTTTGCTGGGTAGAGTAGTCTTGGCTGGCATTTGTGTTCTCTTAGAGTGCGTGACATCTGCCCAAGATCTTCTAGCTTTCATGGTCTCAGGTGAGAAGTCTGGGATAATTCTGACAGGTCTTTCTTTATATGTTACTTGGCCATTTTCTCTTATTGCCTTTAATATTCTTTCTTTGTTTAGTCCATTTGGGGTTTTGATTATTATGTGACAGGAGGTCTTTCTGGTCTGGTCCAGTCTGTTTGGAGTTCTGTAGGCTTCTTATATATTCATAGGCATCTCTCTCTTTAGGTTAGGGAAGTTTTCTTCCATAATTTTGTTGAAGATATTTGCTGGCCCTTTAAGTTGTAAATCTTCACTCTCATCTATATCTATAATCCTTAGGTTTGGTCTTCTCATTGTGTCCTGAATTTCCTGGATGTTTTGGGTTGCAACCTTTTTGCATTTTGTATTTTCTTTGACTGTTGAGTCAATAGTTTCTATGGCATCTTCTGCATCTGATACTCTTTCTTCTATCTCTTGTATTCTGTTGTTGATATTTGCATCTATGGCCCCTGATTTCTTCCCAAGGTTTTCTATCTCCAAAGTTGTCTCCCTTTGAAATTTCTTAGTTGTTTCTACTTCTGTTTTTAGATCCTGGGTGGTTTTGCTCAGTTCCTTCACTTGTTTGTTTGTGCTTTCCTGTAATTCTTTAAGAGATTTTTGTGTTTCCTCTTTCATGACTTCTGCCTGTTGACCCAAGTTCTCTGAATTTCTTTAAGTGATTTTTGCATTTCCTCTTTATTGGCTTCTATCTTTTGACCCATATTCTGCTGAATTTCTTTAATTGATTTTTGTGTTTCCCTTGTAAGGGCTTCTACCTTTTGATCCATTTTTCTCCTGTATTTCTTTTCTTTTTTTCTTTTTCTTTTTTTTTTTTTTTTTTCTTTTTTTTTTTTTTTTTTGTGTGTGTGTCTGTATGTCTGTGTGGCTGTATGTGTATCTGTGTCTCTCTTTTTTTTCCTTTTTTAATTATTTTCTATATTCTTTGTTTACATTCCAAAGGCTTTCCCCTTTCCAGTTCCCCCCCTTACCATATGTCCCATAAGTCCTCTTCCCCCCCCCCATTCCCCAATCACCCCCTTCCCCACCATTTCTCTGTTCTGGTACTCTCCTACTAAACCGGATTTAGTCTTTTCCAGACCAGGGTCCTCTCCATCCCTTTTCTTGGGAATCTTTTGCTTAGCTAATTGTGTCTTGAGTATTCAGAGCTTCTGGGCTCATCAATATCCACTTATCGGTGATTGCAATTCATGTGTATTCTTTTGTGATTGGGTTGACTCACTTAGGATGATATTTTCCAGATCCAACCATTTGCCTATAAATTGCATGAATTCATTATTTTTAATTGCTGAGTAGTATTCCATTGTATAAATATACCACATTTTCTGTATCCATTCCTCCGTTGAGGGACATCTTGGTTCTTTCCAGCTTTTGGCTATTATAAATAAGGCTACTATGAACATAGTGGAGCATGTTTCTTTAAGAGAATTATTTATGTCCTTCTTGTGTTCCTCTAACAGCATCATGACTAGTGATTTTAAATCCAAATCTTGTTTTTCTGGTGTGTTAGGGTATCTAGGACTTGCTGTTGTTGTAGAATTGGGTTCAGATGCTGCCATATTGCCTTGATTTCTGAAGGTAACATTCCTACGTTTGCCTTTTGCCATCTGGTTATCCCTGGCGTTAGTTGGTCTTGTCACTTGCTGGTGCTTGAACCTCCTGTGAGTCTGTAAGGCTATTTCTGCGCTGCTGGATGACTGGGTTTCCCCCAGCACAGATTGATGATGTACTGCCCACCTCTTGGAGCAGCCCTTGTGTGTCTTGTCCCAAGCAATATTATACTCGGGTTGTCTCTGTGAACCTGGTGCTGCCCATCTGCTCCATCAGGTTGCAAAGATAGTGGATGCTGAGGGGACCTTTTACCAAGTGCTGATCACTCTGCAGGGCAAACGACCCCTGACAGGACTGGCACACAGACAGCCCTCAGAGCTGCCCCAGTCCTGGGTGCAGGCAGAAGCCTGACAGGCTGAGACCCAAGTGATGTTAGACTCAGGATATGTCTGCATACATGGTACTCTATGTTCAATCTGTCTGGAGTCCAGGAGCCAAGATGACATTGTTTTCTTAAGAGATAAAACATGAAGTTGGGTAGGTAGGACAGTGGAAGAGAACCCCAGAGCAGCTGTCAGAGAGCAAAGAATATCATCAAAATATAATCTATGAATTTCTTTAAAAGATAAATAGGATAGTTTATGATTCCTGGCTGTGTGTGTGTGTGCTTCTTGTGCTTTTTCTTTTTTAAAAAAATAATTCTGATTTGTTTGCTTTTTTAATTTGCCTGTTGGTTTTCTAAAGAGAGAGAAGAAAAAGGCATAGAGTCAGACGAGTGGGTGGGGAGGATTGGGAGAGATCAGGGAAGGGGAACCATGAGGAGAATATAGTGTGTAAATTGTCAATAAAAATTAAATAAAGTCAATGACAACAAAAATGGACGAATGAGATCAGTGAGATGCAGGACAGAGGACAGATATAACCAGCCCCAAGGAATGCTTTAGGTGCCAATTAAATGACAAAACTGTAAGATGAGCAATAGACAGGAAATAATGGAAAACGTGAAGGAAACATATCATAAGATAATTATGACACATAAAGCAGAGATTATAAAATAATGAAAGAAGAGAGAAAAAATGAAAAGTAGTTGTTCTTAAATTTTATGCATAATATTTAATAATAATAGTAGTAGTAAGAATAATATCAAATAAGAAAAGCAGTGCAAAAGAGTGTTGAATTTTTAAAATAAAACAACAAACATAAAACAAACTCATCTGGAACATACCAAAGTCACACCTAGCTTTACCCCTTCTTGCCTGGTTTGTACCCAGCAACCCCCACCCTGTTCCACCCTTGCCAAAGTAAAAGTAAAAGACTCAGACAAAACAAGATGATGACAGGCCTCTACCACATATGAACATAAAGGTGAAGATAATCTATTCACTAGCCAACACACAGGGAATATCTCTAATAATGATTGTAACAGTAATGGTCAAATACGGCTGACAGCAAAAAGCCAAGATAGGCTGACTAGAATCTACTTATCAAAGCTCCCTATCCTGAAGGCAAAAGAGGGCATACAGGGGAGCATCTCCAAACAACGCAGAAAGCACGTGCATGTACTGAAATCTCCAACCACAGCAAAGAAAGATGATACATTTAAACACAGAAAGTTCTTCGATGGTGGAAAGTAGATCCCAAGATTCCTCCTGGACACTACACACCAAAAATCTCTGATCACATATCCTTTGTCACTGAGAAGGTTCAAGGTTAATTTTTTTTTTAGAGTTACTGGAAACACTAACAAAATAAATCAAGAAAATGAAAAGTTTAGTTGGGTTTGGCAATGCAAACTTATATAATTCCAGCTACTTGAGAGCTGGAAGCAAGAGAGTTTCAAGTTCAAGGTTGATCTGGGTACTTAGTAAGTCCAAAAGCCATCCTGATACCGAGTGAGACTATTCCAAAAGAATATTTGGGAGGTGCTGAGGCTCTGTTCAGTAGGAGAGTGCTTGTCTCTTGGGCTCAATACCCACATCAGCACCACAAGGCTAAGTGTCACAGATAGGAGAGCGAAGAAGAAAAATGGCATTTCATTAAGAATATAGTTATCTACATAGAGAATCTGATAGCACAAGAACTGCTTGAATTAATATGAGCTCAGCCAGGCCTGTAGACAAATGGTCCTATTAGGAAAAAGAAATCAATACTTTTCTTCTAACCAACTAGAAAACATAATATTCATAACAGCCAAGACAACTGTGAATTATTTAGGAATTAATAAGGAAACGTCCTAACCAAACGTCTAGAGAGAAAAATTTAAAGTTCCATTGCAGGAAATGACAGAAGACATCGTTGTCTGAACTATAACACCAGTGAGTCACGAACCCAACGTGTCTTTAACTCAAGTGTGTAAAATAGAACCAAAGGAACTTGTTCAGGAGCATACTTTTGCAATTGCCTGTTCCAACTTAGTTTGGGGTTTTAAATTAGGCCTTTTAAAAAAAAATCTTTTGTTACATTTGTGCTTGCTTGCATGTATGTCTTTGTACCATGCGCATGTAGCACCCACAGAAGAAAGAAAGAAGAGGGCACTGGATCCCCTGGAACTGGGGTAGTAGGCATTGTGCATCGATAAATGGGGTGATAAGAACCTAACGTATCCTCTGAACCCCTTATGTTGCAATTCTAAATCTTAACTATCTAGAGGGCTGCAGATGTGGTTCAGTTAGTTGGCAGGGTGCTTATCCGGCATGCATGAAGACCTAGATTCGACACTGCAGTGTAAAATCAGGCATGGGGATACATACCTATAATCCCTACACTGTGGAGATGTGGCAAGAGGATCTATCAGGAGTTCAAAGCTATCCTCTGTTACCTAGTGAGTTTGAAGCCTGACTGAAAAAAAAAATGTCTCAAACAGAGGACAAAGGACAGACCTAACCAAACAAAAACTGAGCCTTTAAATGACAGTGACTACTGACTCTCTCTCTCTCTCTCTCTCTCTCTCTCTCTCTCTCTCTCTCTCTCTGTGTGTGTGTGTGTGTGTGTGTGTGTGTGTGTGTGTGAGAGAGAGAGAGAGAGAGAGAGAGAGAGAGAGAGAGAGAGAGGGGGGAGGGAGAAAGGGAGAGAGAGAGGAGAGACAGGAGAGAGACAGAGACAGCGAGAGCGCGAGAGGCTGTTGAGCTCGTGTTTTGAGTCAGAACACTCAGTTTGGGCAGCAGATGCGCTCACTGGCCATCTGAGCAGGCAGTGTGGGCAGCACAGATGGCCATCCTGCCCTGTCAGATGCCATTATGAAGAACAAGACCAACATCTATTTGCAGCAGGTGAAACACAATGGCATCTACATACTTTTCATGTTTGCAAATCGAGTTTCCATCTCTAAAATGTATTTAGGGGGGCCAGCAAAATGTGTAAGTGGGTGAAGGTGCTTCCCACACAGCCCTGATGACCTGAGTTCGATCCCCAGAACCCCTAGTTGAAGGAGAGAGCCCAAGATGTGAAAGATTGTCCTCTGACCATCATATATGCATAAGCATAATCACTCCATCATTGTCTTCTTCATTGTCATTATAATTACCATCATCATCATAATATAAATAGTAATGTGAAGTGTTAGGCACTTGGAGTCATATATCTACTAAAAACGAGCTAAATATATACAAATGAGGTATAAAAGGGGCCAACTTTTGTTTTGGGTTGACTCCAAACTTCATGGCCATGTCCGAGTTCTACCTATGTCTTCCTTTCCAATGTATAAACACCACCTATTCCTCTTTGGGGATGTGGGGCTGCCTGGCCCCTGCTTTGTCTTCAGAGAGGAGCAGGGTGGGGAGCTGGAGAGCGTGGGGAGCCACTATGCCTGCATCCCTCTGAAACCAATGGAGAATGCCAGCTTGACTGGGTTATCTTACAGACGTCCCAAACCTGTGTGGCCTACGTGGCCATAAGCAGGAGGATACTCCTGTGGGAAATGCATGGCAGCCCGTCAGATACCACAGATCCAAACGAATGAGCTAGAAAATGAGTGAGGACAGAGCCTCCGAGGAAGTGTGTGATGGAGAACAGCAACAAACATGTAGGAGGGGGAGGAAGGATGGAGCAATCGATGCCTAGAAAGAAAAACCATCCAGTATTCGTGATTCAGGAGTGCGTGCTGTCTTAGGACCACCAGCTCCTGAGAAGCCCCAGAAAAGTCCTATCCCTGCCAAGGGCAAACATGGCTCTGAGTTTGCAGACCTATTTTTGCCAACTCTACCCAGCAATTGCCTGCGTGCCCATCAACCCATGGGTCTGCTTGAGATGCTCTGCTCTGTGAACTCCCAGGGACCAAACCCAGGGCTGGCCCTGTTTTATGACAAGCAGGTGTCAGTTCCGCTGGTAGCCAAGTTCTGGGAGGAGAGATGGCAGATGACTAATGAAGGATTAGAGATCACTTTACACGGGTGTGTTTTAAGGCAAGCGCAGATCAACTGCACTCCCACTGCGAGCAGCCACTCGTGACTGCCTTTTCTTTCTTTCCTTTGATAGGCTGCAGGAGGAGGCAACAAGATTGTTCAAAGTTTCTCTTCTGCCATCTGCACATGGTTCTTAATTATAATTAATTTATATGCCTCCCAGGACAGTGTGGGTAGTCCCACTGGAAGCCAAACCTTTTGAAACCTGAGTCTGATTGTCACCGTTTGGGATCCAATTAGGGCAATTGTGTGCTCTGACAGCAAAATAGCATTTTCGAGTGTTAATAAAAAAAATTATCAGCTTCTTCCTGAGTGTGAGGAGGGGGATGGGCAAAGGAGAATAAATGGGATGATCAAAAAAAAAAAAAAGCTGAGGATCAGGAAAGACTGAGCTGGAAAGGAACTCAAAGATTCCAGGGCAGCAGAGATCAGAGGTAGGAGACGGACCTTCCAACCCACCGGCAACTTGCAGAAAATGAAGTTCTGGGCTACAGATAAACAGCCTGACCTGGGCTCAATTAAAAATGGGGATTTTGCAAAGAGCTGTTTTGTTTTGTTTTGTTTGTTTGTTTTTATGTCTTGCACATACTCCAAGCCACTACAGCCACCAAGAAAGCATTTTCCGAAAACTCACAGGTTGGACATAGTGAGAGGGGCAAAGCTTTGGGGGTTCATAGGCATGCGGTGTGCCCTTGCTGTTTCGTATGTTCATAGGTGTATATGCATGCATGTGTAGTGATGGGTGTGTATATGCATGCACAGCCAGACACCAGGGGACAAGGACAAGTATCGTCTTCCACCCCTGCCACCTCGCTGCATCTATGGCCTATCGGTTCAGGCTGGCCACTGGGAGGCTGACTGGCCGCTCCTCGGGCTCCAGGGACCTCCTGCCTCCACCTCCCCCATGCTGCAGACACATACTGCCCTGCTTGGCTTTTTCCATGAGCGCTGCAGATCCGAACTTGCGTGAAGAAAGCACTTTACCAACTAAACTCTGTCCCAGCCCCAGCCTTGAGAAAGGCTGTTTCTAAGGCCCGAGTGTGTTCCAAGCCACTACAGTCTTCACTCTTAACCTTGTCAGGGTCCTGGATCCCTTCTTTAGTTCTATGTGCCTCGGCTCCTTTATCCATAAAGCATGAGGTAACCTTGTCAGCATGGTTCTGAAAATTGACTTGGCTGACAAATACTAATCAATCATTTCCTAAGCGCCAGAGGATGCCCAACATGGAATGGGATCCGAACTCCGAAGAGCTGTGACACACAAATCGGGGATCGCTGTCCCGCACTCTGAGCTCTCAGAGAGGATGCCCAGTGTGCTGTGTGGCTCGTGCAATACTGCTAACGGCAGTGGGGGGGGGGGGGAGGGAGTAGGGGACACCTGGAAATGACAATGAATGTGACGTTGACGTCTCATTATCATAGTCAACAGGATAGCGTTTGGAAGCACATGGGAGACACACCCCTGGGGGTGTGTAGGAGGGTCTTCCAGAGAGATAGAACAGACAATAGAAGATCTGCCCTGATTTTAGATGGCCTCGTTGCATGAGCTGAGCTCCTACATTGACTATAAATGGGGAGCTTGGGCTGCACTGAATATAATGCAAGGTTTCTTGCCTCCGTGGCAATACCAAACCCTTCCTTCACTGAGTTGCTCCTGGGCAGGCACTTGTCACAAGAAAAGTAACTAATACAACCAAAATGGAAATATGTAATAGTGTCTTAAGACATGGTGCAATAAAAATAACGCTCTAAGGTCCAAGGTGCTGGCGTTGACACTTGGCTTAGACACTTGTTTATCCTGAGGGGAAGGGACAAGAGAAACAGAAAACACTTGGTCCTCATTTTCCTAAGTATAAAAGGGGGATTATCTTTCTCTCATGGGGTTGTCGTGAATATTAAACAATTTACTTGAAAGCATCTAGCAAATAGTGGGCACCTGATAGTTATTCACTGACCGTGAATCTGCTCTGCTTGGAGGCAGATAAGGAGTTCCTTTTGATTCAAATTACTCAGAAAGGAACCCAAGAGCTTCTGTCCTCCCCTCCCCTCCCTCCTCTAACCCAAGTGCAATCTCCGCTGACCTCAGAAATAGGCTGCTTTAAAGTCTGCAAGGAACACTCTAGCGTGAGCTGTATTGAAAATAGATTAGAAATCTCAGGGGTGACGGGCAAGGCTCCCGCCTCAGCTCACCGGCCACTAAACAGCCTCCTTTTATGCTAAGTAATAGGGTGGCTTCAAGTATAGCCAAATAGCCATCCACTGTACCTCGGGGTCATGTCTGCAGCCAGCAGCTCCAAAGGAACGGAGATGGGAATACCAGAACTGTAGGGCTTAGCTCCCGTGCCGTTTGCCAATCAAATGACTCTCCTGCCAACCTTAATGAAATGACATGTGGAGCACATCTGTCTCCTTTCTCCATCCCCAATACTAACCAAAGTGACACGTATAAAATCAGTGCCCAATAAATGCTTATTCGTGACTAGAAGGAATGAACAGCACCGACAATGAGTCACCACCCTCCAACTCCACCGGTGCTCAAGGAAGTGAAGGCAGTATTCTAGAACCTTCATTCCCCACAGTATTTAACTGAAAGGGAAATTCCATAAGCATCATTCCTGTTTCTGACAGCCTAGTACACACAGATTATTCCGAGGTCAATATTCTTTGTTAGTGATTACTGATATATCTAGGGTTACTTGCATGTGTCTACATGTAAGTATAAATCGATATACAGATGAGTGTTATATGTGTGTGTGTGTGTGTCCATTGACCCTCTGTCTCTCGGTGTATGCTGATAAAACACAGCATCCAAACAGTCTTCACAGGAAAGCCTAGGTTTACAATTAACCTCTGAGACAGTACCTCAGAATGCCCCGCAGTCAGGCCAGAATCAATAGGGAATAAAAGCTATTCTATTTGAGCTGGCTGGATATCAGGTCAGAGCTAAGCACAATCTCTAATATAAAATGCTGTCTTTATTATTCCAATCAATAAACACATTTGTTAACCACACAGCCGATCATAATTAAGTTCTAAACTTGCTTAAATCCCTCTGACATCCTGTGGTATTGAGCCCCTTCGTAGAGTATCCACCGTCGGTTGGTACTTAACTCTCTAATTTCCCTTGTATCTCTTCTTTTTCCTTCCCTAGAACTAACTGTATGAGCAGAAGACATGCAACTGTGGATGGAAGGTTTTATAATTGTTACAGTTCTGACACAAATCACCCTGTGGCTCTGTTTTCTTCTGTGCAATAGAGAATCTGGTTGGCTGAAAGTCTGCTTCAGTCTTTCATTCTAAATTATTTCGTTTTAATTTTGAGATAGGGTCTCATGTAGCCCAAGCAGGTCTCAACGGGTAGACAAGGGTGACCTTGATCTTCTGACCCTCCTGCTTCCAGGGTGCTGCAATCAAGGCTTACACCAACACGTCAGATTTTGTGGGGAGTGAGGGAGGGTGAGGGAGCTAGGTCCCCAGTCTGCTCAAAGTCTATTCCAATCTGAATGTTCTGTGGACACCTTTTTTCAGTGCTTCTTCAAGCTCTGCTCTACCCTCTACGCAGCTCTATACGGACTCTGTCCAAGGAGTCCGACTGCTGGATGTAGCATTTCCATGAACATCAAAGCGTCCCTCCAGGGATCTTCTCCACGTGGTTCTTCCTATACAACCCCCTGGAGATGCCAGGAGTCCTCCCCTCCCTCTCCTTCAGGACCCTCATGGGGAGTCACTGTACAGAGCTCCTACTTGCTTCAACACAGTGCCCCGCTTCTTGTGGCCTCTGCACATTGCCCAGGCATTGGCAAGAAATCCTTCCCTTAAATGCTATTGCAATTAAACCAATGGAAGGGGCCATCTGTTTCCTTCTCTAACCACCAACCACACACACACCACCACGATCATGCCCACAAGACTCTGGTTGAAACTGGAAAAAAAAAAAAAAAACGGGACCTGAGTGCCACAGTTATCACCCCCACAGGATAGGATACGGGAGCCCTGGGTGATGCCTGTGGCTCAACCTCACTTCCATACCAGCAGCCTTGGAACACCAATGCCCTCTGAGTACCTGCCCCCCCACCCCCCACCCCCCACCCCCTCACCCACCCCCACCCCTGTGAAGAACGGGTATGTTTCTGAAGAACATGCACAGAGAATAGTCTTTACATACCAACTAACATTCTTAGAATGAGAAATGTAGACCAATGGGAATCAGGGGAGGGGGGATATGCAGAAGTTATCAGAATAACTGTACAATAAAATTGAGAGTCAGGAAGGACATCTTCACCTAGAGACATGTGAGCACTGGGCAGGACATGCCTTGCTGAAGAATCACCCTGCTCACTGAAGCCCCGAGTTCCCTTCATTGCCCTCTTTGATTTGGGTGGAGTACAATCCACGGTAAGGTGGTTTTGGAGTTAATTGTCCCTGATGGTACAAATGAGTGTGTGTAGAAAGAAATAAAGCCACACAGGAAAAGATAGGTGCGCTGAGTCAAGAAAACACATAACAGTTGAATCCATTGCTCTTAATATATGGAAAAGAAATTTAAAATTCACAGAAAAGGGAAAATATAAATACCACCCATGCCATGGTAATAATGCAGTCACAAACTAATCACTCTAACACTTCATATAGTTTTTTTCAATAAAGCCAAGGACTGCTGTCCCCAAATGCAGTCCTCTGTCACTGCTGAGACAGCATGCACATTGAGCCCAATTACCATGTCTACCCTCATCATAGCTATGAAAGGAGACAAGTCAGGCTGTCACGGGCCATGCCTCCTTCCTGAGGACAAACTCAGCTCCCCCACAGAAATCTCCACCATTCAACCAGGGCGTACCATCGAGGTGTGTAATTTCCCCATGCCAAACAGAGTTGGAACACAGAAAACTTGACTAACTACGTCACACAGCAAGACAGGGCTCCAAATCCCAACAAATCAACACATCCCCACTGTGCAGCCATGCTTTTGAGCTCAGCAGCATGTGTTGGAGTGGAGGCTGGGCATCTGCCACAGGATGGGCACTGCACCACAGCGAGGCAACCAGGACCTAGCAGAACGCTGGGGAAGTGTGAAAGGAGCATCTGTGGTGTGAAGGGGGCGTGTGGTGTCAGAATAAGGACATGGGAAGAGTGCTCTCGGGTTGGACACCGCACACCTTACTAGAAATGGGCCTTGGGGGCGGTTCACGCACGTGGGTCCATGTCACTGCATCTGTGTATGAGTGGAAGGCAAACGCCGGCTGTGAGAATTGTCAGGCACTATCCCTTTAAGCAAAGTCTCTCACTGGGTCCTGGAGCTCACCAATCAGGCTAAGCTGGCTGCTCTTCGAGCCTCTTTTCCATGCTTTCCCAGCTCGTGCCTCCACACCCAGCTTTGTACCTGGGCTCTGGGGATAGAACGTGGATCCTCAGGATTGTACCTCGAGCACCCCACCAACTGAGCCATCTCCCCAGCCCCAAGAAGCAGCCTCTGGGCTGAGCTCAGAGGATCTGGTGTGTTGAAGGCACGGGATTAGGCTAAGCAATGACACTATAGCCAGGCGCACTGAGAAAGGCAGAGTGGAGGATCCCGGGGACGCCTGAGGAACGGACAGCAGGCGGGGTGACCTGTCAAGACGGCACATGGTGTGACCTGGCCAGCGGTAGGCTTGCAGGAAGAGCAGTGATGACAGCTGTGAAGGGATGAGGGAAACGGGGCTCAGGTAAGGAGCCAGGACAGAGCACGTGACTGACAGGCGAGGGAAGGATTGGAGAGAAAGGCTCCTATCTGCCTCCTCCCGTTTATTTTCAGCCTCCACAGCAAATGGGACGTGGAACTGCCTTTAGAGGGACTTGGAAGGCCAATGGGGATGGCTTACTTAGGCAACGGAGGTTCCTCTGGCCTCCTGACACTAGCAAAGAAGCAGCTGCTGTTGAGAAGTTCAGACCCCAATTTTATGATTAAAACGAGAGAGAGAGAGAGAGAGAGAGAGAGAGAGAGAGAGAGAGAGAGAGAGAGATCATGCGCTGTAGTGGTTTGATTGAAATGATATTCAGGGAAGCAGAATTCTCCGCAGGTACATTTCCTGTGGCGAGATGAGCATCCACACAATGACCCTGCGCTCCTGCTTCAACCTGTCCATGCTCGGACTTCTGTCCTCCTCCCTCAGTCCTAGGTCTGCATCCTTTACACCTTCCTGTCTGTCTATTGTTCCTCCCGGCCCACGCACACACTTCCCTGCAGTGTCTCTGAAACCCTTCAACTTTACCAAGGACTGACTGGTTTTTAGTTGGCTCAGTTGGCTGTGTGTGTGTGTGTGTGTGTGTGTGTGTGTGTGTGTGTGTGTGTTCACACTCACATGGAGTGTTAAACACATCTTGTTTATATTCTGCCTCTCTTACTCCAGCTTGTCTCTTCCTCATCCTGTGTTCTCTGCCACGACATGTCTTCTTCTCGAATGTCCTTTTTGCATCCTTTCAGCCATCCTGTTTTACCAAAGACACCTGGTGCGCTATGTGCACGGGCCATTGCCGGTGCTTCTTTCCTTGATGTTCTAATTGTCTCCAGTGTTGAATGACAAAAAATGATCGGCTGCACCTGTGTCTCATCATCTCAGTGTTTAGCCTCTGTGCATTTGCTGGTGCCCGTACACCTGCAGATGACATGTACCCCCTCCTCTGCTCTATTACATTATCTCACCCTCTCTGGGCCATTCTATCTATCTATCTATCTATCTATCTATCTGTCTATCTGTCTATCTGTCTATCTGTCTATCTGTCTATCTGTCTATCTGTCTATCTGTCTATCTGTCTACCTGTCTATCTATCTATCTATCTATCTATCTATCTATCTATCTATCTATCTATCTATCTACCCACCCACCCATCCAACCATCTACCCATCCACCCAATCACCCATCCATCCATCTATCTGTCTGTCTGTGTTTCTCTCTCTCTCTCTCTCTCTCTCTCTCTCTCTCTCTCTCTCTACTCTCTCTCTCTCCCTCTCTCTCACCCCAGCCCTCCCTCTCCTCTCTCCCTCCAGAACTGTTATTTCTGCCCAGGATTCACCCATGGCCCCCATGTCTTCCTCTCTCCCAGTCAAGTTGGTGACTTAGGTCCTACTCATTCCTAACTCATAAAGAAAAGTTAACAATTTAACTCATCTGTGAGGCTACCTGCCTAGCTTCAAAGCTAGCATGTTTGGGACGTTTTCATAAGGTGTCATGTGCCCTTCCCACTTCTCTTTGTCTTACTTTTTTAGGTATTTTGGAGATAGGCTCTCACCATGTACTGATGCTATTAAACTCGAGTTCCTCCTTGAGTACTAGAGTCCAGGTGTACCACCACACCTAGCTCCTTTGACTAATTCATGTGCAGATGAAAATCAAACCTTGTTGCTCTCTCTGTTTTGCTAGCAAATTCTTTATCTCCTGGTAAAATGCCGTAAACTGTTTTTACATTTCCTCTGAGGTCTTTCCTTACTCCAAAGCAAAATATCTCCATTAAAATCATTTCCACCGCAGCTTATCACACTGCTTTGATTCTTTTAAAACCAGACTTCGGGCCTGGGGCTGGGGCCATTGCTCGGTGTGAGAGAACTTTCCTAGCGAGATGGACTTTCCCATGTGCAGCCCTACAATAAGCAAGAATGTCAGGCTAGAGAGATGGCCCAGCTGTTAAGAGCACTGACTGCTCTTCCAGAGGTCCTGAGTTCAAGTCCCAGCAACCACATGGTGGCTCACAACCATCCATAATGAGATCTGACGCCCTCTTCTGGTGTGTCTGAAGACAGCCACTGTGTACTTACAGTCACAGTGTACTTACATGTAATCAATAAATTAATCTTAAAAAGAAAGAAAGAAAGAAAGAAAGAAAGAAAGAGAGAAAGAAAGAAAGAGAGAGAGAGAAGGGAAGGGAAGGGAAAGGAAAGGAAAGGAAAGGAAAGGAAAGGAAAGGAAAGGAAAAGAAAAGAAAAGAAAAGAAAAGAAAAGAAAAGAAAAGAAAAGAAAAGAAAAGAAAAGAAAAGAAAAAGAGAAGTCCCGACACCATCTCTAGTGGTCTTCCCTACTCTCGTCTTCCCTCGTAAATCTATATAGAAATATTGCCGCATAGCTTGAGAGACTAGACTGAGAGTCCACTTCTGCTCTATAGGGCTTAATGAAGGAGCCGTCGAGCCTCCATACCACCCTGTAACTAATCAGTCAGCATTCTTCTTTCACACCATGGGCTTGTCACATTCCCATACCACACCCCAAACTGTCTCCAGATGTTTCTCCTTCCTCGTGAGAAAAAAGGTAAAACTCAATTTGAAAAGGCTTTTCTATGTGACCTCAATACACCGCTTGTCCCCCTCTGAACCTCAGTGGAAAGCTCACTGCGGAATCGTGAGCATGTTGCCCATTACGTGAGGTTGTAAGACTTCCATGGAAAAGGAAGACAGTGGTTCACAAATTGAAAGGAGGTGCTATGCAAATGAAGAGGTTCGTTATTGCTAAGTGGAACTGACAAATAAATTATTCATTTATGCATATATCACTATGTAAATTTTAACTAATAACAAAGTCCTTTTTTAAGGTCCAGTTTACTGAGATATAATCTGCATACATTAAAATTCACCCTTTTAGGTTCATACATATAAAAGTATGCAGGATGTAACAACCATCACAATGCAGTGCCTCAAGAGGACCCTGTGCCTTCCTAGTCAATCCCTTTCCTCTCTCTCTCTCTCTCTCTCCTGGCAACTACTGATCTGATTTCCCTCGTATTTTTACTGTTCCAGAATGCCCTCCCTATACATGCAATCAAATAGTGGGCTGCCTTTTTGTGTCTAAAGTCTATCATCTGACAAATATGCCTTTCTATAATTCTTCAGGATTATTGCATTAGAACTTCAACCTTTTAACGTCCAAGTAGTGTTCCCTGTTAAGATACTACACTATTGATGCATATTTTAATATTTCCACTTTCAGTGGTCATGAATAAAACTAACAGAACACTCACAGTTCTGTTATAGATAAATACTTTTATACCTCATAAGGAGGTACAGCCAACGCTTTCCAAAGTGGCTATATCATTATAGGGGCTCACCAACTGTTCTTCCATGTTCCTATTCTTTTTTGAAAAACTCTGTGTGTGAGAGAGAGAGAGAGAAAGAAGAGAGAGAAGGAGGGAGGTAGGAAGGAAAAGATGGAGGGAGGGGGAGAGAGGGGCAGAGAGAGAAGAAAAGAAAGAGGGAGAGGGAGAGAGAGAGCAGGCATACACCTGCAAGACAAATGTGAAGCCGAGGGTGACCTCTGGCGTCTGTCTTTACCTTCTACCATATTTGAAGCATAATCTCTTCTTTTTCAACAGTGTCCACTATACTAGCTGGCCTGCATTCTTCCAGGGTTTCTCAGTCTCACCCAAGGAATTCTGGGACTATGGGGTCACACAGCCATAACTGTGGTTATGTGGATTCTAAGGATCCAAATTCAGGGCCCTGCACTCGCACAGCACACACGTAACCTGCTGAGCCACCTCTTTGCCCCTCACCAACATTCTTCCCAAGTCTTGTGACTTTTCTTTGCCTCTTCCCCTCCCCCTCTCTGCTCCTTTGCCCTCCGTTCCTTACTCCCCCCCCAATAACTTTACTTTTATTTAGTGGTATGGTATCTCATTGAAGATTTTCATTAGAATTTTCTTCTAACCAGGGATGCTAAGGCTCTTGCCAAGGGCGGAGTCATCGGGTGACACTCTCCATTTTGGTAAAGTGCCCACTCATTCCATTTCTGCACATTTAAGTGTTCTGTGTGGCTGTTTTATTGAAATTGTTCATAAAGTCTAGGTATAAGTCCTTCACGTAGGATGCACATTTCTCAATTCTCTCCCAGTTTATATTTATCTGCTCATTTCCTTAGCACTCATGTTCCAAGAAGAGAAGTCTTTTTTTTTTTTTGTAAAGTTCAATTTGCCAATTATTTTTTCATGGTTCATGACTTTTTGTATATCTAGGCAATCATTGTCGTAACTGGAACATAAAGTCTTTTTTCTGACCTTTTTCCAAAACATGCTTAATATCAGAATTCTCTGATAACAATTATCAAGTTTGCACCTTTAACTGCTTATACATAAGGTATGCATCAAGGTTTGTGGGTATTTGTGTGCTGTGCACGGTGCACTACTCTCTCCATACTGTATGGGGAAAAGATTATCTTTACCATCATCCATGTCAAGTCCATTGCTGGCATGAACGTAAATCTATATCTGGACTTTCTCTGGACCAATCCCTACAGCTTGTCTCATCGAGAACATGCCGTCTTCTTTACTGCTACTGTATAGTAGAGCTGATCATATTTACAGGCAGTATGTAGCCCACAGCTTCATACTTCTATAATGAACTCACTTTGGCCTTCTTGATCTTTGAAATAAATTTTGGAACCAGTTGTTAATGTCTACAGAGAAAAACCTATCATGATGTTCAGGGTTGAACATATACAAGTACATGAGGAAAAGTAAACTATCTTGGTATTGAGTAAGAAATTTCAGGAAGTACATCTGCAAACTGTATTTGATATTATATCTTAGTCCTACTTCTAATTGTCCATTGGTAGTAAATAATATATAAATAAATTTTCATGTTGATATATTAATATATTTATGAATTAATACCTTAACATCTTGTGACCTGACTAAACTAATCTAATGTGATTTGTGTAGCTTTCTTGGGCACACTGTTTTAAACCTTCTTACAATCGTGTTGCCTATAGATAAAGACTGATTCCCTTTTTCCTATTACTTCTTTTCCTGGTTTACATCCCTGGCAATGGCCTCCGATATAACTGTCCATGAAAACCGAGGCAGGAGCTTCCCTATCTCATTCTTCATCTCATGAGTAGAGCAGCTAGTCCTCCACTGTCAGGATACTATTCCAGATTGTTCAGATGCCTTTCGTCAAGCTGATGGCATTTCTGCTCACTCTAGTTTGATAAAAAGATGAAAATCATGTGGTCTGAAGATAAAGTCAGTGGTAGAGAGTTTGAGTAAAACATATAGGCTTTGGGTTCACCTAGTTTGCCATCTGGGCTACTTTGGGACAGTGGCTAAGAGAAACAAAGAAGGCACCATAGAGGTGGTCATAGCTATTATCATGGAATGTAATCAGGCCAGAGAAGTCTCAGCGATCAGATAACAGATCTGAGACCCATGAAAAGATGCAGAGAAGGTAGAAGAGGAGATCACATTAAAACTGTCCCCTGCACCAAAATGTAGAGAAAGAAGTCATTTTCATTGACCTGGGGAATAAGGTCCGTACCACTGGCATCAATTTTTAGATGCCACCCATGTATCATAGGAAAACCAACAGGCAGTAAAGTATAAATATTAAGCCACAGCAAAAGAGCAGTTGGAATAAAAACAATGTGACCTAAGTTTCAATCACATAAGGAAAGCACATAAGAGACACCTGCCCCAGAGTGTAGCACACAGCTGTACATCCCTAAGAAGAACTTGCTGCCAGTGAGGAGGGTAAGGAGCCCTTCACAGCAAACCTCTCCATGTTAATAGAAGGACTATCACTCCTTCCATCCTTCCTCACCCCCTGGATGACTGGCATCTCCTCCTACGCCTGTGACCTTCCATGCTTGCCTGTAACACACATCCTGATGCCCCCTTCAGTCATCCAGCAATGGGTCTGAGAGGTGTAGAAGGGGGAGAGGCATCCACAGGAAGCCTTGGTCTAGTTTAGGAATCTACACAGTGCTAAAGCCAAACACAGCTCTCATCTCAAAGGAAGGAAGAAGTTGTTTAGTCTGAGCCAAAGATGAGTCACCGTGGCCCTGGAACATGGATTTCTGTTGCTCAGAATAACATGTCCCAACATGGAATTGGTTGCACAGTTTTTTATAGACACAGAAGAAAAGAAAGTCATAAATGAGGCCATTTCCCAAATACTTGTGGTGTATTAGAGCAAAGCAGAGAATATTGTTACAGGTTTGGACGCTATCCGGTGACATTCACAGATTTTAGGTGAAAATATTATATAGAAGCTTCCTTAAAAAGAGCGCCCTATATGTCACTTGATTTATAGATCCACATCCCCTGACTTTCTCTGGTTTGGGTCCAAGGCTGAATCCTGGATCACACTCAACCAATGAAGAAAACAGAAATGAGAATACAGAGAAGCTAAACAGTCATTCGTAAACAATGGGCTCGAGAGGGTAAACTAGAGGTGTTTGGGGTGATAGATTTTTCAATAGAGGGGTACTGTTGGATAATCAAAGAAGGATAGATACAGACCAGGCAGTAGACCTTTCCATGGGCAAAAGGAAAGACCAGAATGAAACAGGTACTGGCTTCTCATTGGTTGTCCACTATCCACCCCTCTGCTGAGTTCCTCTAGATCAGTTGTTCTCAACCTGTGGGGCACGGCCCCTTTGTGGGTCACACATCAGATATACTGCATGTCAGATATTATATTACAATTAATACCAGTAGCAAAATGACAGTGAAGTAATTTTGTGATTGGGGGTACCACAGCACAAGAAACTATTAAAGGGTTGCAGCATCAGGAAGATTGAGAACCTATAAGCCGGCCCCAATTAAATGTTTTTCTTATAAGAGTTGTCTTGGTCATGGTATCTGTTCACATCAGTAAAACCCTCACTAAGACACCCACAATGCAAGAAATAGGAAATAAATTGTCAATCTGGAAAACAACTATAAAGGTGAGTAGAAATGTCTGAGAAGAAAACACAGAAGGATGTAGAAAATACAAACAGACAAAACGATAACAGAATATAACATTCAAATAATGTAAATGACTTTCAAAAACTTTCCTCTGCAGCAGAAAATAGTTACACAAACAAGTACCTTCAAATGGGCATACAGGTCAGAGACGTTTTATAAAACCAACTGCCGCTGATGTTTGTAAAAATACTTTCATAAGTATATATTAAAAAAAAACTTCATGGAAATAAAAGTTCTGTCTCTCCTCAAAGCTTAGAAAGAAAGAAAAATGAAAACTAATATGGAAGAGAAAGCACAGAATTCAAAGGAATTCTTACAAAGAAGATCATCCAAAGCTAGCATGAATAGAACAAAAAAAGAAACCCGACTCCTTAAAAGACCTGATTGGTGCTTAGTCAGAGTGGCCTGCTTCCAGAGCACTGGGGGACTTTCTTCAGTCTGACCCTTTGCCAGTCTCTTAGGACAAATAACGATTATGGAAAATGAGTGTCGCGGACAGAGGGGAGTTGTGGATCTCATGGGTTTTATTTCTTTGGCACGATCTTGGAAGGAGAAGACAGCCAGTAAATGCTCCCCTCGGCTGGGATCTCAGACCTTCACGTCTGCAGCTGGCTTGGTGGTCAGGCACAGCCCCCTTCTTCCTGAAGTGTGAGGAAAACTGTGTTGTGTCCTCACTGTATGGTGATGGCACTGGCTCTGCCTTGATGGCCGTGAACCTAACCCCCAGGCCTGACACAGTGCCCAGACCACCTTCATCCATTCCAGAGATCCACTGGGTTGCTGTCTCCTGAGAAATCAGACACAGGGTGGGTGAGTGTGGCTGAGCAGTGAAGTGCTTGTCTAAGGCACACAGGGGGTTAATCCCCAGCACCAAAACAAACAACTCAGCTGAGCCAACAATGGACAGCTGAACTGGTATTAAAAACAGAAAGTAAAAATAGTGAAAGAGATTGGTAAAATAACTGGAATGTGGAAAAAGGTAATTCAGGGCTGAAGAGATGACTTCAGTGTGTAGCACTGGCTGTTCTTCAGAGGACGCAGGTTCTCTTCCCTGCCCACAGAGTAGCCTACAACTGTCCATGACTCCAGTTCCAGGAAATCCAAGATATTCTTCTGGCCTCTGCAAGTTCCAGTCATACATGTAGTTCACATACATACATACAGGCAGATGCTCATAAACACATAAAATAAAAATACAGATTTTTCTGGTGGATGCCTACAAAGGGATTTTCTTTTTAATTGAGTTTTTCATAAATATATTCTCATCGTGCTTTTCCCATCTCCCAACTCCTCCCAGTTTGTTTGTTTTTAAATATAGATTTTTTTAAAGAAGAGTGATTAGCAGTGATTAACTATTAAATTAATATACATAACACATAGAGACACGGAAAACAAAATTGCCATCTACCTATTTAGCCTGGGATAGGGCATTAAAAATGCTTTTGCATTCACGCCCGCAGAAGGAATTTTAGGTTAGCATAGAATAATTACCCAACTTAATAACATTTGGTGCTTCATTTTCCAACTACTTTGTAACCTTTGCCTAATTAATTCTCACAAAAACCTCTGCAAGGCACGTGTGTATTAAACACCCATTTTGCAAATGGAGAAAGCGAGTGCAGGAGGTTAAGTGACTTTGCCAGTGACGAGACAGAGGCTGGCATGCTAATCACAGGCAGGCCCATCTGTCGCCCGAGACCATGCCAAGCCATCGCCACCCCACTAAATGGCTGTGCTCTCAACCTCAAAGCTCCTCTGAGATGCCTCCACGGATGCATTTTTTGCAGTGGTGAAATTGGCATGTGCCTGGCCTTCATTCAGGTGACAAAAAGAAGGGCATCTGAGTCCAGGAGGTGAGACCAAAGGCAGTCGCAGAGAGAAATGTGTGGTCCGAAGAAGACTTTCGCTTACTCGCTTTCTCCAGCCTGGTGGAGCAGAAGACTTGGTCTTCCTCGGGCCTCTAAGGGAAGCTTGACCAAGGAATATTGAATCGAGTAATCCAGATCTGGGGAAACAAGCATCGTACATTATCTATCACCCGAGGCGCTTAGATCCAGATGTGGTGTAAGTGTAGTAAGGGTAGTCCTCACCCCTCATCAAGGAAACTTCTCTTTCCAACAGATGAAGACCATTGCACAAAACACTACCAACCAAAACGCAGAGCTGTGGAGTCCAGTTCCAAGGGCTTCGTCTACAAAACACTCCCATACCTAAGGCTTAGAGATGGAGCAACATTTCTAAAGAAGGAAAGGAAGGCCTGACTGTAAGGGCTAAGGGATTGGGAAGTTTGCTGTGACATTGTGTCTACTGGTGATGTCAGAAACGGTACCCATAAGGCCTTAGCAACATGACTGCCTAAACAAGAGCCGCACAAGGACTACACCAAAGAGCCTACACCAAAGTGTATAGGAAAAGCCCATGAGATCTCAACCCTACACAAAGAAGTAGAGGCAACTGAGGAATTCTGAGAGCAAGAGAAACTCTTCTGTGGGAAGAGGACATGAACTGGTTACCCGATACCAAATGGTCAGCCTTGAATCCATATGGACTAGTAACATTACACAGACTGTGGGTTACACTTAGGAATATATATGTATATGCATATATGCATGTAACAACAATTAATGTAAAAGAGGCTATGAATTTGTAAGAGCAGGGAGGAGTCTACTGAGGGCTATCAAGGGAGGAAAGGAGAAATGATATAATTATATTACCCCCAAAATAAAAGAAAAATGAATAAAAAGAAAAAACATTTAATGCCTTATCAAGGCTATGGGTAGGACCTCAGATGAGTGGGAACCACCCAGTCTTCCTAACCTTACTCTATCCTCCCTGCATTGGGGAAACTGAGGCACTGAAGCCCACCAGTCTTGGCGGGCTGATAGCTGGCTTGCTTGCCTGCCTGGCTTCCCTCGTGGTGCTGACATGCCCTAGCACAGCTAGAAATCTGTTTTGAACTTCAGTACACCAACTGGATCCTCTTCTGACTCTCACTTCTGCTTTCTTCTGTGCTGCATAAGACTCTCTGAGAGATGGGTCTAGACCCAAGGTCCTTCAGCCCACCCGGACCCTACGATTTGACATGTTCCTTAGTGCTGGACTACACCAACTCTCTCCCCATCTTCACATTCACTGTCCCCTGTGTCTGCTGCTCCAATTCCATGGCCCCTTGAAGTTGACCTTCGTGGCTTGTTGAACATTAAGGAGACAAGATTGTTTTGGTGCTGATGATGAACAAGTATCACATCTCTGGGAAGTCCTTAGTACCAGATCATCTAACCCCTCCTTTTGCCTCATCTCTGCTAGTCTGAGAAGCTTTAGGCTCTTACTGCCTATGAGGTTTGCCTGCCTAGCGTCATCTCCGAGAAAATAAACCATGTTTAGGTGATACTTGTTAATAATACTGAATAACTTGTTAATCAGCTGTCTAGCAACAGCTCAAGAATTTTCATTTAGGAGAAGATATGGGGTGGCAATCTAGTTAGAGGAGGAAGCCAGGGGACTTGACTATGAGTAACATCCCTGAGTGCAACCATTTTTATTAATGCAATGCACACTGCAGAGACGGGATGCTCCTTGAAGGCTTGTCCAGCCAGGACTGACTGCATTTCTCCCAACCTCCCCTTAACTCACTACTGTACCAGCGTTGGTAATTAAGTCTCTGGGCTCAGACATGGAAGATTCATGGGATGAAATGGAAGGCAGTTGTCGGGCCTCTCCCTGTACACAATATGACTATTTGGGGTAGTTTTTAATTTTTTTCATTTTGTTTTTGAAATAGGGTCTCGCTGTGTAACCTTTGCTGGCCTGGAACACACTTAGGTAGACTTGGCTGGCCTCAAACTCAGCCATCACCTGACTCTGCCTTCCTCGTACTAAGATTAAAGGCGTGCACCACACCATGCCCGACTGGACGGAGTGTGACTTTTGTCTAGCCCAGCCAGGATTTAGGAGACAGCAGACCTATTCAGACACTACTGTGCATATTTTCCACCTTGGCAGAGGGACCGCCTTGGCACCAATGGCTCTGACACTGCAGACTCCAGCAGGAGTGAGACCCACCCGAGCAGACTTCCTCTGCAGAGGAGGACGTTTAAGGCGGCAGCTTTACCCATCCTACACTCCAGCCGCACCAGACAGGCTCTGCTCCCTGTCAATATTACTGATTCACCGCCACCTTCAGCTGATTGCCGTCTTCCATCTTCAGAAACGTAATCTCTAAATGTGTTATGTATTTCATTTGTGTAATGCCCCGGATCCTGGATTGGAACACAATGGCAGTAGATTACACTCTTTATTTTACATACTTGAAGATAGAGCCTCTTGAACTCAGTATGCAAATGCCTGTGAATAATATGCAAATCTGTGTTTTCTGCCAAGAGGTTGGCATTTTTCTTCTGATGGGACTGCAAATCCAATTCAAGAAGGAAGAACATCTTCCGTGCGTCGGTGCCTCCTTCTTCGTCTATGAAGGTCCTGACCAGTGTTTGTGTTGCTAAGCCCTGGAAAATTGCAGATGCCACTGGATTACATCTAAGCCTATAAAGGCCCATTTCGAAGCATTACTTGGTGCTTCTCAATAGGTGTGTTACAAGCGACATGGGGCTCCCGAGACTTCCCTGCCAATCTGGAATTTTATTCTTAACCTCATAGACTCTGGGAGTCTCTTTAGTAATTCTAAATTTAAATGTTCTCACCTACCATCCAGATGAGCCTCATGGCCTTCTAAAGAAATTTTAAAAAACAAACAAACCAAAGGACACAGTTTACAATGCGTTCTAAGTTGAGATTTATAATGGTGCTGGTAAAGCAGCGGGAGACTGGCAGCTGAAAAGTTGTATTCTCTACTTAGCCCCAGATAGTGAACGGCATGTGTCATACACAGGCAGCCCATACCATTGACACTGCCATCAGCACGGAAGAGGTGCACAGACCTAAGGGAAACTGTCAAAGAAACTGACTTAATCGATAACTGTTTCTCTAGTGAGCACAGGACCCCCTCTAAATATAAATGTTAAGTGTCATCTTGTCCTTTGGAAGTAAAGAGTCAAACAAAAATGAGGATGACAACTGACTGTCCTCTGAGAAGCTCACACCCACTCTTGAGTAAGTCTTACCTTCTTCCTAACAGGCTCTTCCTTTGAACCCAGCTGCTTAAAAACTATTTCCTTTTTAATGAATGTCAACTCAGCTTCTAAAGAATAATGGCAAACTAATATTCACACTTATTTTATGTCAAACACAATATCAGCTTGTCCTTTGAGCTTCATGATAACAATTCCTGCCCAAGTTCTTAGAGTTACTACATGACAGAGGCTAGATCCGAATCATAGAAATGCTCCCATGACTGTGCATACAGAGGTGGGGGACAAACGGAACCGATCCCATAGGCTAACACAAGTGTCCCCGAGAACAGAGCTCAGCCCCTCCAATTACCTCTCAGAAATGCCTTTCGCTAGTGTTATGACAGAGGGAGAGAAAGAATTCAGGAGCTCCTGCTCCCGGTGGCCCAGTTCTAATTTGTATTTTAGGCTTTTATATTGAATCCAACAAGCTTTCCACACAGTTCTCTGCCCCTGCTCTCTTTGTAAAGACTATTAGGTTTAAAACGAACTCAAGTTCTTATGATGAAAGAGCACACGGGATAGACTTATCTTCCCCTCATTAGTGAAGTTCCCTAACTGACCCAGGAGGCTGGGGGTGACTAGAATCCCAGGTACCTGGAGCTGTAACAGGGCGCACAGTAAACCTGAGCCTCTCATTCCCTTCTGTCTCCAATGATTAACCTCCTCCTCTTCACTACTTAGGAGAGACAGAGGGCAGAAATTGACACCCTGGATAAAAACAGTTCTGTCTATAAATTCCAACCATTCCCAAAAGCCCAGCATTGTCAAGCCCCAAGCTTCCAAAAGGGCCCACCTATGGCCTACATGAGTCACCTTTTGAATACTTTGAGGGAGTAGAAGTATTCAGCCAGCCCCCACACGCGATGTGAAATGACAGGTGTCGTAGAGAATGAGCCTTAAAACATGCTATAAATGAGGGAGGGAGCACTTGACCTCCTGTAGATATGTTTCCACTGATGGACCTGGAGGACTGAGAGCTCGGAGCAGGGAGGAAGACCTGGAGGCAGTCTGAGTTACTGACCAAGAACATCTTTGTTATCCTTGAGAAACATTCTGTTGGCTCTGAGCTTTGTTCAATATTCAAATTGGCTTGATGAACATTGATCAATGGCTAACACTTGGCCTGTACCTAAGTACGCCTGTACAAATAAATTTGATTAAGTCATTCTGAACAGCTTTTGAATTGCATCTAAACAGTCATATTTTAAAATGGCAAACAGTATTTCATCAATATTATCAATAAAATATTCATAGGACCTGCACGCACACTGATTTCTGATGGCATGGCTGCCTGCTGAGACCATATATGTTCCTGCTATTCTGTGCCAGTAGAGAACCATGCAGGGGACAGATGGCGGAAAGCTGATGGCCAATGGACCATTAACAATGATATTTCTAGAAATATTTTAGTGACAGGAAAATCTTCAAACTGACTTCAAGTGGAAGACACACCATTTTCCACTGTTGGTTAAATCAACTAATCTATTCGAGAAAAGTAGGAAGAGATCGAAATATTAGATATTAATAATGCATCAAAATACAACATTGATCAACATTGACTAGTTCCAAAAATGTGATAAAATTCTAGATGGCTGTGAAAAATTAACATGACTGTATATCTCACTTTACCATGTGTCTGAAAAGCCATATCAAACTCAATTCTATAATTTAATCTCTGGATATTTGAAAACCATCTACTTAGGATCATATTATGAAAGTTTATAGTTAGAACTACATTTCATTTTTTAAATGATATTTTAAAAACTTCATCAAGAGCAACAATAGAAACATGTATCTATGTGTGCACAGGCATGTGTGCATGTGTATGTGCATATGTGTATACTCAAGTGTGTGTGTGTGTGTGTGTGTGTGTGTGTGTGTGTGTGTGGTATGTTCATATATACTAACAGGGGTAGACATACTATGGCATACAATTTGAAAGTCAAAAGTGCAACCTCTGGATGGGTCCTTTTACCTTATTTGAGGCAGGGTCTACTATAATTCTCCATGGCAGTGGCCAGGCTAGCTGACCTAAAAGTTTCCAGACTGTTTTCTATCTTCACCTCCAATATTGCTGTGGAAAACAGAGTATACAGAAATCCACCACCATATCTGGTTTTTACATTAGTGTTGGGGATCTGAGCTCAGGTCTTCATGCTTCTATATCAAGCTTAAACCACTAATCCATCTCCTCAGCCCAATATTTGATTCATTGATACTTATATATACATTCATGTACAATATTTGATACTTATATATTCATATATATCCATATATAAGTATATATACATGTGTATATAAGTATGGATGCTTGTATATGTATATATACATATATCTATATGTATGTGCATATGCATGGGTATATTATAGCATTATTATAGCACACATAGAGCAACCTGCAAAAGTCAGTTCTCTCTTTCCTTCATGTGAGTCCTGGGAATAAAATTCAGGTTTTCAAGCTTGGCACAAGCTCCTTTACCTTTTGTAGTAGTTTCTTTGAATTGTCAACTTAATCTAGAATCACCTGAGAAGGTACTTTCAATGAGGATTGTATATAACAGATTGGTCTGTGGGCCTGCCTGTCAATGGGAGACTATCTTAACTATGTTAAGAAAGATGGGAGAACCCACAATGGGAGGCATCATTCCCTAGGCAAAGGTTTCTGAACTGTAAAAGAGTGGAGAAAGCAGCTGAGTGCAAGCATACATGCATTTCTTGCTCTCAGATCCTTGAGCATGAGCGTAATGTGACCAGCTGTCCTGAGCAACTCTCTGTGGGGCCTTCGGCAATAATGGGCTATAACCAGGAACTGGGGGCCAGAATCAACCCTTTCCTCCTCTAAGTTAATTTTGTTGGGGTATTTTACCACAACAACAGGTAACAAAACTGAGAAATCCATTGAGTCATCTCAGAAGCCACAACCCAACCCAACATTTTTAAGAGAAAAGGGGAGTTTGTATCTACCTTCTTATAACCTAATGGCATATAATTATGTTTGCCAATATGCCAAGCAATTTAAAATTCATTGCAAATATGAACAGAAATATCATAAGAGAAATTATAATGAACATACATGGAAAAGAATTAAACAAATCAGTTATAGAAATAAAAATTAGCCCAGCACTAAAGTGTAATTTTTACCCAACTATCCTAAGGATGACTTACTTTTAAAGAGCAATAGACAAGGGCGGGAGGAGACATGACACACTCACAAGGGAACACAAATGAGCAGAAAGCATTTTGGAAAATCCAATTGATGCTATGAATCAAAAAGCCTTAAAATTGTTCACACCTCTGACCCTGTAATTCAATTTCTGGGAATTTCTGCTATGGAAATAATGCAAAATACAGACAGAAAGGCTTTCTATACCAAAGTCTTCACTGCAGCATCATTTATAACAGTGAAAAATTGAAAGTAATTAAATGGCTGACACTAAGAAGGTGGTTAAGTAAATTATACTATAGCGCTATGACAGAATGCTAAATAGCCTAAAAAATTATGTTTACCAAGAGTTTTTAATAACATAGAATAATCCTTCTGCTTATGCTGTGAAGTTAAATCAAAAACAGAAGCAGAGGAAATGGCGTGGTTTCATCTCTTTAAAATTGCATACAAAGAATGCTAGAAGGCAATATCCATCGTCTTTGTCAGAATTTGAGTGATTTGTTTCTATTCTGCCAACTTCTCTGTTTTTCTCCCTAAAATATCCCACAATGAGCCTATGCTACCTTCATAGTCAGAAGAAATGCTGGTTATATGTCATACGTACTTCAAGGATGTGTAGCAGCCATTTAACAGGAAAGGATAGAGGACAGAGAAAGGATGAGCTGAAATGAAGCAAAGAACTGCAACACTGAGGACTCCTGTCCCCCTTTCCCTAAGGCTACTGAATTGTTAAGACTGTGTTGTGATTAGCAATTACAAGCATGTGAAATATTTACCTCATTATCTGGGCAAAATTAAGTTAAGTTCATCAATCTGTCTTGAGTCTCCCATTTCCTACCCGTGACTTAAAGGAGCCATGTGATGGATGGATCGTGTTGGCAAGAAGCATCTCTGTAGAGTGAGAGTCATGATCCAATTTTAGGTTGTCCAGTTTGTCTAAAGTGCTTCAGCCTCTTGCATGCGAATATAAAGGTTACTCTGTATGTCCATGTGATGTGTATGTAAAGCAGACATATGATCAAGAATATTAGGACTGAGAGGAGTTGGTTGATTTAATAGAATACCCCACCCACTCTGTGGTGATTTAAATATGGACGGGCCTCGTGAACTCATATATTGTAGTGTTCAGTCATTAGGGAGTCTGAAGTACTAGTCAGGGATTAGGAGGCGTGGCTTTGCTGGAGGAAGTGTGTTATTTGGGGTGTGCTTTGGGGTTTCAAATGCTCATGCCAGGCCCAGGGTCCCTCTCTTTCTGCTGCTGATGTAGAACTCTCCAGCACCACGTCTGCCTGCATGCTGCTATGCTCCCAGCCGTGGGGATAATGGACTGAACCACTGAAACTGTAAGCCAACCCCAATTAAATGCTTTCTTGTTATGGCCACGGTGTCCCTTCACAGCAGTCTATTGCTGTATTCTAACACTGACTAGAGCGCCCCCCCCATCCTATGAAGAAACTGAGGCCTGGTGAAGTCACTTAACTCAGAACTTTCTCAAGCTCCTTCATCCATCTTGGGACAGGGACAGTTTGTAGGTTTTCCACTGCGTTTACACCTAACTTCTGTGACTGCGAGAAACTGGGAAGCTGAAGTGACATCACCATGACGCCCAGCTCTTCATTCCCACAGCTTCAGTGACATTCTGTGTGTCCCCTGAATAAAGGAACTTGACCAGCTGCTAGGTGGCAGAGCTGTCCTCAGTGCTTGGAACTGTCGTCAGCAGTCTCAATCAGCAGCAATGGCCCATGGAAAAGCAGAGTCTGAAGCAATGCCTCCTTCCCCGGTACTCCCAGACAAGAGCAAATTCTCTTAAGAATTTGCAAGGCCAGAATTTCAGAAGCTCTTGAAAAATGACAGAAACCCGGTTCCATAAACCCAACTGTAGCCAAGAGTGTTATCTGCTTTCTAAGTACAGCTGGTTGCAGGTAACAGGGTGACTGGATGAGCTTTTAATCTGAGGTCCTCGAAAAGGGGCTTTGAGGACTGGGGACGCAGTTCAGCTGAGAGTGTGCTTGCTTAGTGTGCATGGTTCTGACGCCAGGACCACATAAAACTAGGGATTGTGGTCCACACGGGCAACCACAGCACCAGGGGTGGAGGCAGAAAGAGCAGAAGCTTGAGTTCTTTATTCTATAGTGGGTTTGAGGCCCAGGTTGGAATATGGAAAACCCGCCTCCCAAAAAAATGAAAAGTGAAAGAAAAAGAAAGGAAAGGAAGAGAAGGAAGGGAGGAAGGAAGAAAGGAAGAAAGGGAAGGAGGAAGGAAGGGAGGGAGGGAGGGAGGGAGGGAGGGAGAGAGGGAGGGAGGGAGGGAGGGAGATAAGGGAAGGACAGAGGGAGGGAGGGAAAAGAGGGAAGGAGGAAGGGAGGGAAGTTTTGATTACATAACTTTAGATCTCCCTTTCTTTCTAAGATAGTTTCTCTAACTTGGATGCCTGGGAGTTCTCTGTTGACTTAGGAGTCTTCGGGGGTATCCTGTCTATAACATAAGTTGACTAAACCATGACTTGAAGCATATTGGCACAATACTTAAACTTCCTTTATATCTAATGGGCACTAACATAGACATGTGTGTACCATTATTAATTATATAATATATTATGTCTATACTACTTAACAAGAAAATTTAATATACAATTATTTCTGCCTACAGAAACTCAAGCAGATACACAATAGTTAAGAAATGTAACTAGCCCACGTGGGCATCAACAGATGAGTGGATGAGGAAACTTTGATACGTTTATACAGTGGAACTTTTCGGCCATAAATGACAGGAAAGCATTGCATTTACAGGAAAATGGATACAACTGGGGATCATTGTGTAAAGTGCAATGAGCCAGACTTAGGAGAAATACTACATGTATTCTCTCACATGTGGAATCAAGGTGTGTGTATATGTGTGTATGTGTGTGTGCATGTATGTTTCTATACACGTGTGCACATGTATGTGTGTATACATGTGTGTATGTGTATGTTTGTGAGTACATGTATGTATGTGTATACATGTAGATGTGTGTATGTGTGTGAGTATGTGTGTGTATGAGAGAGAGAGATGAAAGTAGAAATGAGATCTAAGAGAGGAGGAAAAGAGGGAAAGGGAGTATAACAGAACACATGTGCCATAAAAGCAGACAGAAGAACTCCTTAGTGGAGGAAAGACAGCAACAAGAATAGGACAGAAAAGTGAGAAAGACAGTGGAGGAGGAGACCAGGCTAGAACAAAGAACGTCATAACAAAGCCTACCACTTTCCATGCTATCTTTTTACACTAATACGTTTCAAATTTTAATGTAATAATTGAACTTTAAAAATTAAGTGTGCAAATGAAGGCTGATATTGTGAGGTGATATTAAAGGAGGGAGGGGTGAGGATAATGGAAGGTTCCAGCAACGGAGAGGCTCCTTTAATTGGCAATAGGCTCAGAGCTGAGAACAGCAAGGCACTGCCAGGGCACTGAGTAATAGTGGACGGGGAGTCGGATGCAGAGCCGAGGAAGCGAAGGGGCAGGATGAGCTAGGCTATGATAAGGCCACGGAGGGTTGTAATTAAAGATCCAGGCAGACATTTGGAACAGCGTCAAGGTAGGGTAGGGTGTCCCGCAGAAAGAACAAACGACTATAGCATCTATCTCCATGGTGCGTGAGGCCATAGAAACCGTCTACCCGACACAGTTATGGACAGTGGACAGTCTAAGGGTGCAATTACCAAAGCCACAGCAGCATTTAGAACTTCTGAGATACATCTCCAGAATGAATATAATGTGTGCTGCACGGTCATAGCTTCTGTATGTCAGGCTGAAAAATAATTGCTGCTCCTTCATTCCCATCGTATGGTGATCTCATGGCTCTGTAGACAGATGGAGTCCTCAGCAAAGTTCAGAATATAAAATGCACCAGAGAGGCCGGGCCTTTGATCTTTAAACATAAAGATGATCCACACGTATCAAGCAAGTTAATCTCTCTCTCTCTCTCTCTCTCTCTCTCTCTCTCTCTCTTTCCCCGTCCCTCCCTCCCCACCCAAGGCTTTAACATAGAGTATCAGCATAACCTTGAGAAGCTGTTAAATGTCTTGGACCACAGTTTTGTCTTCCCAAAAATATCTACCCTGCAGAACCCTTGTGAAAATCGAATGACGGTAGATATAAATATGGCCAGAGCAGCGGGCTCCTGACAAACACTAGTTATGACCACGCTATGAGGAAGGTGCTTAACTACAGCAGATAAATTACTTCTTCCCACGTGCTTTCCCATTATTCTAAAGAAGGCAGCCATGCTGCCCTCCTGTCTTCCTTCCTCCGATTACAAGAAATAGACAATAACTGGAGAAAATCTTGACAGGTTAAAACAAACAAACAAACCAACCTCTCAGTAGCCTTGTCAGTACACCTTACTGCAGCCAGTGCTGGGCAGGCCTCTCACATGCAGGGTCAGCAGGGGACAAGTACAGTTGGAGCCAGGACGCCTCACTGCAGTGGGTCCCGGGCAGGCCTTCACGTGCCGGGTCACTAGGGGACAAGTACACCTGGAGCTCCTTGGAGAATCTGTCCAAGTACGTTGCCTTCCTGGTGAGTATCTCCCAAGTTAAAAGCTCCCCAGTCTCCCTCCCATTGAACTGCAGAGGTAAAAGTTTCCAAGGAACACATGCATGCAACACAGAAAGACCCGAATAAGAGGAGCTCAAGATGCTGCCAGGAGACTCCCAAATCTTTAACATTTGAAAGTAGTGCAAATGAAAATATTAACATCCTTTCCTGTCATTTCCCAAGAAAGAGCTCCTTATGCATCTCAACTGTTTAACTCTAAGGAAAAGAACAGGCTCTCCAGCTGAGCTCAGAGACCTTTGGAAATCATTAACGCTGGGATCTCGGGCAAGATGCTTTTCTCTCGAGATGTTCTATAAGAGAACCTCAAAAGTTCCTGCCAGAAATAATAGTCTACGGGTCTTTAAAGGATACTTAATGCACACACATGTATGGTAAGAAAACACAAAGACATCGTTGATAGGTAAAATATTTAAATGAGGCTGTGTGACAGATATGTAAGGACCTTTATTGAAAGGGGCACAGTAAAGGAGTATCACTCAGTGCATTAGGTCAGCTGAGGGATGGGGCTCCAGGACTTGATTATCTTAGCAACGTGACCTTTATCATCTTATTCTGCTTAAATTCTCCCACTGTCCTATTGGTAATAAAAGGTTACCTAAGTCTGGATTGGATGTACCAATACATCCAATGTACAAGGGTTGATTTTGTTGATGAGGAAGGTAGAGGGAATGAGAGGGCGAGGGAGGGAAGGAGAAAAGGATGGAAGGAGAAGGTAGAGATGGAGGGAAGAAGGGAAGGGAGGAGGAAGGAAAAGAGAAGGGAGGAGGGAGGGAGAAAGAACACGGACAACAAATACCCATGGCTTAAATGTTTTTTTCTTATGTTCCTTTTGAGTTAATCAAACCCACAATCAACAGATGGGACCCATGAGTATCTGATATTAGAATATATCATTTTCTACTTCATTCTTCTTAGCTAGAGTCTAATATTATTTGAAATAGAATAGAAGAGATAATGTAAGTTACTGAAAAATAATATACCCAGCTATTATAGCATGTCATTTAATATATATATATACATATATATATACATATATATTTGCCCTTGCTAATCAAAACATATTAGAGATAAAGCAAGCTTCTTGTCAAGCACCATATCACTCATTCAGAGCAAAGTGAGGATTTGAACCCAGGATTGCCTAGTTTCTGAGCATGGGATTTTTACCTGCAGATGTGTAGCTATTCTCTTGGTTTCCATGGCAGCCAGAAACCTCTGCTTATAGACAGAAGGAGAACACAAGAAGCAAATTACAGGGATTGGAGAGATAGCTTGGTGGTTAGGAGCAGCTCAGATCCCAGCACCCACGTAGCAAGCAGAACATTCTGCAAATACTTGTAACCCAGCTCTGAGGCAAACACAGACAGGAAGATTCCTGGGACTCACTAGCTCTTCAGCCTACCCAAGAAAATCCAAGCCTCGTGTTCAAGAAGAGAGTTTGCCTCAGAGAATAGAAGACAGTGATAAAAGATACCCAGTACCCTTCTTGGGCTTCTGCACATGTGCACAGGCATATAAACTCACTCACATACGCATGTACACACACACTCACATATATGCACACATACACCTAAATAAATGATTACAACCAAGATGTCCCTTCCTTGGCTGCCTTTCACACTTTCTCGCACATTCCTTAACACAAATAAAAATAATAACAATAACTACCTAATACGAATATTGCTATCACTGTTGCCACCACAACCACTGCCTGGAACTGAGTTATATCAGACTCTGTTTTGAATTTATATAAGAATCATGTTTTCCATTTAACAGAAGACTTGAAATTCTGAGAGCACAGTGGCTTGCCTCAAGACATTCTAGTTTATAACATGGAGACAAGTCTAGAAGCCAATAGGGTCAAAAGGCATTATAAACTCAAAATACATTAGAAAAGACCTGGATGCTAGAATTAAGACCACGCTAATGAAATTGACATAGGAAGCTGACTTAAGCCTAATACTTATTCAGCGCTGAAAAGAAAAGTCACTTTCCTAAACTGGAAAAAAAAAAAGGCCCTCACGGGAAAGGACAGTGTACTGTTCAACAGAAATAAGACAAGACATGAGGATCTGGCAAAAATAAGTGGGCCAGTGCCAAGCTGAAGCTGAAGACTTTCATGGCAGGCGCCATGGTCGGGAAGGCGCTTTACATAAGCCATGTTCAATCCAAATGAAAATGAAAACGGGCAGGACCATCCTAAGGAGTGTCTCAGTTCTGCCCTGAGCACTTTGAAGGCAGACAGTGTCGTGGTTACAAGTGCCAGACACACATTAAGGAATCTATAAATATTAGATTTAATTATTTTATATGTCAAAATGATAAGTTAAACCAAATGATTCATCTGGAATTAAATATAAGTCAAAAGGGGGAAGTTCCCAACTGTCTGCTTCCTGTTAGATCATATAAACAAAGAGTAGCATGCTTGCTATGATGTTGAAAACTTTCTCTTATTTTGTCCAATCTAAAACCCTAAGGAGATGTAGCCATGACTGTCTTCTCTTTCAAGAAATCCACAGGTGTGCTTGGTAGATGACAACACCCACGGAGTTCTAGTTCGAGGATTTGTTTCATTTGTCATTGTATGTGTATGTGCATAGGCGCACATGCAAGTACAGGACTAATAGAGTCCATGAAGGGTCTCAAATCCCTTAGAGCTGCAGTTACAGGTTGTGAGTGCAAAGTGGCTGACAGGAACCGAACTTGGGTCCTCTGCAATGGCAGCACGTGCTCTTAACCAGTGGGCCATTTCTCCAGAGCAAGAATTCTTTTGTTTTTGTCTTAAATGAGGGATAATTTAAAACAGTCTTCAAGCCTTTCTTCAAGATCACACATGACATACCGCTAACTTGTCAGGTAGCAAACCAAATTTCCTACCGACTCCTCCAAAGAAATACCTTCCTACTACTCTAGGACCCAAAAGAATATATCCTGGCACTTAAGCCTCTCATTCTGCCCCTTTCTTACCTAGTATTATAACTATATTTTCTTCCTGTCTTCATATTTTTTATTTATTATTCTCTTATACAATACATCCCAACCTCAGCATCCCTTCCCTTGCTCTCAGTCCCCACCACACACACCTCCCTGTACCCCCTGATCCACTGCTCCTGTGTTTCCCTTCAGAAAAGAGCAAGCTTCCTGGTGATATCAGCTGAACATAGTGGAACAAGATGTATTGAGACTTGGCACAAAGCCTCACAGTTCATCTTAGCTAAAAGGCTAAGAGACAACTGATGTCTCCAAATTATGTCCCCAAATTGCATGTTGCTGTTTGCTTTTTCACCTTATATGAATAGAAACATTCGCATGGATTTACTTCCCCTCTCTGCTTCTCTTACTCTATATTGCATTTCTGAGAGGCAGCCACACTGGAGTTCATCTGCCTTAGTTACTAAATCCTGTTCCATTCTAAGGCTGTGCTTTAATTTCTGAATATATATTGGAATGCAGATGAGACCTTTGGACAGATTCCCAACTGTAGGTAATTTTGTCATCTCACCTTCTTATCCAAGAACATTCATTCAACACATATGAAGTCCTCTGATATGGCCAATTATACTTGCAAAAGCAACATAGACGTATCCTAAGTCTAGATTACACCAATGTAAAACAAAAATATATTCAGTACAATCTCTTAATTTGGCATTGTCAATTTAAAAAGAAATTAGGGACTGGAGAGATACTGTTCTTCAGAAGACCTGAATTCAGTTCTAAGCCTCCACATTGGGAACCTCACAACCACCTGTAACTACAGTTCCGGAGGATCAGACTCCCTCTTCTGGCCTCAGAGGGCACCACATGTGCTTGCACATACCCACATACACAGACATTAAAAATAAAATTAAAACATTAAAAAATTACCCAATTTTTGAGTACATAGTGGTGATGTATGAAGGTTTTAATTTTCATTTATTGGTTATCTAATGAGATTGAATGGTCCTTTTATATAGTTATTAACCACTTAAATATTCTCTTCTAGGAAGGGGCAGTTTAGGCATTGTAATACCAAATTGTTTCCTCTATTCTCATTACTTGTACAAAAATATCAATTTCTGTGTAATTATTACTTCTTATCTATGTAAACTGGCCTAATGTAGAAACATCCTCACTACTTACTATGGATGTATAGTAGCTTATAAAATCCCAATCAATGCTATCCCCACAGGGCAGTTGGTGGAGCCCCCAAAATGTGGATAATAAAAAGAAAAGACAGTTTCTTTGAGTTAACTTATATTTACCTAAATTTATATAGCTACATGTGGCTACTGGATATCATACTGAATAGTGTGATAGTAAATATTAAATCTGTCAATTACCATGAAAACATATTCCCCCTTTCTATATCTATCTTTCTGCTATCTTTATTGAATAATTTGACAAATGAACTCTGTTAGTCATACTTTTTATCACTTGGTCAAATATCTAATGAAACAAAATAAGGAGTGAAAGGTTTATTGGGAGATCATAATTTCAGAGTCTCTAGTCTATGGTTGCTTGACCCATGAGCTTGGGCAGAATTTTATGGTGGTAGGTGTGTTCAACAGAGAACAATGGTCTCTGAGAAATGAAATGACTGGCCTGGGAAAGGTGTATTAGGAAAGGAGAGGGAGGGAAAGAGAGGGGAGGGAGCAGGAACCTGTGCTGAGAGCTGTCTCTTCTTTCTCTTGTATTCCATTAGAACCCTCAGCTCTGGGATAGTACTGTCACATTCAGGGTGTCTCGAGTCACTTTCCACTAATCCTCTCTGGAAAGAAACTCACGAGCACACTCACAATGTGTGCTTTCTGAATCTCCTAGGCCCATCTCAAACCCATAAAATTGGCAAAGAAAAGAAAACCCCAGCTGCTGTCCATGTGACACTCAGATGCATCCATTTAAGTTAGAACACTGGCCCCCTCTCTGGCCCCCATAAGGATCGTGTCCATCTCATACTGCAGTGTACATTCAACCCAGCTCCTTCAGTTCCTATAGGTTTAACTGTCCCAATCCGCTTCAAAGGTACCAGTTTAAAGCCTCCCTGGGACACAAAGCCAGCTCTTGGCTATGGCCCTTTATAAAGTGAGGAATGAGTTACATATTCCAAGGATACAAAGGCACTAAGTAAATATCTCTATTGCAAAAGAGAAAGGGGGAGGAAGGACTAGATGAAAGCAAAATCCAAGGCCAGCAGGGCAAACATTGAATCTTCTAGATTTTCATCTAGCACAAGGTAAGTCATTTTGTGGCTTAGTGTGACATATGAAGGGCTCACTGTTGTGTAATGACTCTTCCTGGGGATAAGCAATACACAGATCTACTGCAGCCCCTACATAGGCATCACATAACAGACCAAAGTATAGATACCACCAAACTCCAATTTGATGGACCAAAGAGTTTTATTGGGCTTACTTTCAAGATTAAGGGTGAGGGGTTACTTCCAGGAGCAGAAATGACTCAGACACCTGCATTACCAAGGTCCACCCCAGCACAGTGCACAAAGCTGGGAAACCGGGAGCACACTGCACACCTACAGTTAGCTCAGCAGGTTGGAGAGTGTCCTTTCCAAGTGACCCAGGTGTAAGGCTCCCAGACAGCTCACTCAATTCTGGTTTTTACAGGGGACTGGTATGTTTGTAGAGTCTTTGCAGCTTGAGTGGGCTGATAGAAAAATCTCAGCTTCCATCACTTCCTCTAGAAAGGAGAGACCTAGTGAACCTGGTAAGTTTCAGGGACTTCCTGGAGCTATTTGAGTTGCTTGTCTCCTAACTAAAATAACTTCCCTGCAGGAAACTATCTGACAAGCCCTGTCTTATATACCATGCCATTTACAGCTGCTATAGCTTTCTTGGACTGTGTCTGCTTTGCTCCCTGATGCCTTCCTTGGCAAGACAGCCCTGATTCAAAAGCAAAACAGAATCTTCTGGACATGACAGGGCCTCTGCACTCATGTTCTCAAGAGTAGCCATAGTTGCCTGCACAAGACCTGAATGAGATCACATTGGTAACATTCTATCATGGAGAGTCAAGGAGCTTATGATTCCTCACACCAAACTTATGTTATGGACAGGTATGGCACTGGGAGAGCAAAGGGAAGAAATGGTTTTCTTTAATGATGGTTGGTTTATCACACCTTACAAATAGAAGTATGTGAACAGTACAGATTAGAGTCAAAGGATAATTATAGATTTTTGGTTTTGTTTTTGTTTTTACAAAAATATGAGAAGACGGGGCTGGTAAGGTGAGGTTAAATCTGGAGAGAGCTGAAGGGAGGGGTTGGACATAATAAATACACATTGCATGAAATTCTCAACTAATAAAACTATTTATTTAAAAAGAATTTCTGAAAAATTAATTTGCCTATTACATTTAGCCTAACCCCTAGAATGTGTCAGGACATGAACAAAATGTAGACAAACTCTTGGATAGAATGTAACACAAACAGCTGCTGGTCCTGTTCCCAGGAGAGTTCTTGCTTCTTTCTGAAGCAAATCACTGTCTGTGTCAGTTACTTTGCCACTACGATAAAACACCCTGCTTGAGGTCTCACTCAGGGTTCAGTTTTGAGGTTTGAGTTTGTGCACACAAGGCCCAGTGAGCTTTGGCAGAGCATCTTGGCACTGCCATTGTGTGAGGGAAGATTTTTCTGCCTCATGGTAAGGGAGGCACACAGAGAGGAAACACCTGCAACCTGGGTTCAGTTCCCAGCACCCACGTGGCAGCTCACAACAATCTCTTAACTCCAGTTCTAGAGGATCTGTCTCCCTCTTCTGGTCTCCGTGGGCACTACATGTATGTGATATCCATGCCTGCAAAAATACCTAGACATATAAAATAAAAACAATAAATAATAAAATCTTTCCCCAAAAGAGTTTTTTTAAAAAAGGAATATGTCAGTCATGATTAGATCTTTAATGTGTCCCATTATGTCTTCATGTACCTATTAAAATAATATAATTTTGTCATTTAAACTTTTAATGTGATGAAATATATTACCTGATTTTTAAAAATATTTTCAACCTTGCACTCCTGGAAAAATGCTTGTTCATGATATGTAAGTAATTTCAAGGATTTTGGATCTCATTTTCTGTGATGCTTTCCCATCTATATTTATGAGTATAATTAACCTATAATTTTTCTTTCTCATATCCTCTTGCTGAGTTTTAGTACTGAGGTTACCTGAACATTCTGGAGAGAGAGAGAAAAAATAAAACAACAAAACACTTGAAACTCATCTCTTTTTATTATTTTGATGAGTCTGTATAAAAATTAATGAGATCTTCTTTTCACATTAGACCAGTTTTACCAATGAAGCCATCATGCCTGCCTTGGTTTTTAAGGGAAAATTCCTTTTGCTAACAATTAAAGTTTTTTATGATAATGTTAATGTTTCCTATTTATTTGTGAAGCAGTGTTGGAACTCATATCTTCTGGTTTTTGTGTGTGCGTGGTTTTTTGTTTTTTGGTTTTTTGGGTTTTTTTTTTTTTAACCATTTCAGCTGTTTTAAACTTACCAGCATAAACATTTATGATAATCTTTTATCTTTTTATGAGGTTGTTCCCTTTAATTTCTTGGAGTGTATGTGCTTCATATTACTTTCACTGACCTGCCTTGTAAGTAAAGGCACATTTCTTTTCCTGAAATATTTTCTTTATAGTCTATCATCCACTTAATTTTTACTCTTTTTACTTTTGTATTTTTAGATAATTTTAATTTTCTTTAACTTCATGAGGAAAGTATTTAGTTTATTAATTTTTGGTCAATTTTTAAAATATAATCTATATGAAGAATAAAGCCTGTTGATTAGCCATATATTTTTCATTTTGCTGTTAGGCTCAAACAATCTAAAATCTTTCTAGGAACCTGAAAACATCAGTCAGTTGAAGTGACTCATCTGTCTAGATTATAGTTTGCCTGCTATTAGTATAGTCACAGCAATGTTGTTGATTAACATTTTAATGGTATATGTCTTCCCAAACATTTGTGCTCATTCCTTTAATATTCTTATATGTTGTAGATGTGCTATCTAGTACAGCATACCCCTTGATTTTTCTCATAAGTTCAGCCTGCTGTTTACTTTTTAAATGTGAGCAGTTTTAGTTATCGTGACCAAGCATACTGTGACTATAAATCCATTCCCTTTATCTGATGCTTTCTCTCTGAGCCCTCTCCTCTTTCTTTTATCCTGTCTTTCTTTGTGTTCTTTGCAGTGACTATTTTTTTTAATCGTTCTTAATTTCTTATCTGCTACATTATGTCAGATAATTGGTTTCTATTGTTTCGGGGATTATCCAGTGAATTAAAACATGTCTGCTTAATTTATCAGATCTTAAAGTGACTAAATACCATTAGCCTCATCTCAGGAACTCTAAGCATCAGAGGGCACTTTACGCCCATGGACTTCCTTGCCTAAGTTAAACACCTCGGATGTGCATTTCTCGGCGTGTTATTTTTCTTGGGATGAATATAATTAATACTCATTTTAAGTTGACTCATACACCTGTCTACCCGCTCTTCACTCCGTCTTGTATCTCAGACAGTGTGGCTTGGGCTTCGGTTCCTTTTGCCTGAGTCAGACTAAGTAGCAAGTGCTTTGGGGAGAGTCTGTGGTTAGTGAGGGGTCTGCTTCTCATTTGCCTGAAAAGTAAGGTTTACTTCATTCTTAGCAAATATATTCACCGGTAATAAATTCTACAATGCCAGTTATTTGCCTCCCATAGTTTCTGGCCTGGTTTCTGATGTTTCTATGGATTTGTCAGGAGTCATTCCAACACTATTTCATTACAATATTTTTCTCTACATTCTTTAAGAGATTACCTATCCAGTTGATATTCAGAGATGATAGTATGATATAATTTGAAGGTAGAAACCATTTTGAGTCATATCAATTAAATTTGTTTCTTTGTGATCCTTGGACCTTTCGAATCTGTAGTATTTTGAAGCCATGCATTTAAGCACATGCAAGTTCAAAAGTAGTCATGTATTTATGGAAAATTAAACTACTTATGGTCATGATTAGTCAAGGACATTTTTATGGTATTATTTCTCCAAGTGCATTGTCTTTCCTAGTTTCTGGTATAACTTGTTGAATTCTATGTGCCTGGAAGAATAGGGAAAAGGCTCCCCCCCTACTTGCTCCTGGAGAGTTCTTCAGACCAATGTTCCAGTCCACCAGTTTCTCTTCAACTGTATACAAATCAGCCACATCTTTTCTAGCATGATTTTCATTTTCATTCCCAGAATGGTTCCCTTTAAAAACTTTCAAGAATACTATTGTATTTTCCCTTAAATGTGCTCTTTATTTTTCTTTGAATATGGTGTCTTCCTGATGACTCGAGCACCCCGGGAACTGGCTGCTCTGCTTCGGTGCCAGTCATCTCATGTGGTGCTTATTGGTTTTGTTAAGTGCTGGTTATGACCGGCTGACTGCAAACTACCCTTGGAAATGAGGGAGTGAAGAACTGGCTGGCTCTCAGCTCTCCAGGATCAAAATGTCATCTGCCAAAGATCAATAATGCTTCCGACGGGTGTTTGGGATTACTGACTTGATTTAGAATCATCTCAAGCTAAACTGCCCACTGTTGCAAATACACTCTTTTTAAGTGTTCTGATAACTAAGACGCCAACGAGGATTACAGTTCCTGAGGGGTGTCTTGTGACTCTCCCCTCTTCTTGTTGCCTTTCTGTTTAGCCTGAGGCAATTCTCCACTGAGTTGCCAGGTGGTATGTATGACTACAGGTCTCATCTCGCTCTGATTATAATTTGATGTAGAGGGTTCCTCTGGGCTCTCAACTTGGGTTGAGTCCCAAGCTTTATTTCTGACCTCACTGGCCAGGACAGGGAACTACAGTTGACCTTCTAGCTCCAGCACGCCTCACTGTGTGTTTTTGCATGTGAATTTCTTCCTTGTGATGCCTCATTATCCCATGGAAATTAGTTGTTTCTCAGAAGAAATCCTTTTATCCAGCATTTAAATTTATTCTTATAGAAGTATTAGACTGAATAGCAGTGTTGTCATGTTTCCAAAAGAGGGAAAGGCTTTTCTTACATTTCTGTCATTTAATTGACTTCCTTTTGTGTCTGGAAAATGTCCACCTACACATAAGCAGTCAGAGTTTTCTCTCCAGTGTCAAATGGGGCCCTGACCACAAAGGGCACTCCTCCATCTTTTCTGGTGATGGTCAATCAATTGCCAGAATAACATTTAAATTCCAGGAGCAAGGGACTTTAGAAAGACAACTGCCTGATTGACAACACAGAGTGACTGATTGCATCCAATAAAAGGTTAGTTTTCATGTGGCCTGTTATATGGAGGTTTGTGAGAGGTGTGTGTGTGTGTGTGTGTGTGTGTGTGTGTGTGTGTGAATTTCATTTTTTTGACTTTGGTGAATGTGCACTGTGACAGTGCATTCCACAGCTAGACAATCCTAAATGTGACATTGTCAAAATGTGTGTTTTCTACAAAAAGCCATTCCATCAGTGAATGGGATTAACCTGTATAGTATCACAGTGACTGATGGTTTTAATTAAGTTACTTTCTGTATTGGGTGTAGATACCTGGTGCATGACTCTTCCATGTCCCTCACCCACTAGTTAGCTGCATGAGTTGAGTGATACCCTTGATACCAGATACTTCATTTGTTGGTCTAAAGGTGTAGCACAGAGTTATAGAGGACAAGTCCCTGCCACATTTTACATTTCTACCAGGGAATGTTTTCTGTCCTCAAACTAATATTCTTTATAGAAAGACACTTGGAAAGAAGCTCTTGCATAAACTAGTTATATAAACAACGGGAAGGAATATCACAGGCAATATTCTAAACAAATGCCTTCAGGCACAGGAATACTAATGCCTGAGTCTCTTTATATGAAGCTCAAGAACACATAGAAGTTATCTAAGGCTGACAGAAGTCTGAATGGTGGCTGTATCAGGGTGTGGAATGACACCCTCTGTAAAGAGCTGAGGAATATACTCTGGGGTTATTGGTAATGTTTTAGATCACTGTAACTGGTTAGGTGGGAATGCATGTCCACACATGCACCAGTTTGTGTCTGTGTGTGTGTGTGTGTGTGTGTGTGTGTCTATGTATGTACAGGTGTGACAGTTTGCATATACTCAGCCCAGAGAGTGACACTATTAGAAGGTGTGGCCCAATTTGAGCAGGTGTGGCCTTGTAGGAGTAAGTGGATCACTGTGGGTATGGGTTTTAAGACCCTCATCCTAACTGCCTAGAATTCTGTTAGCGGCCTTCAGATGAAGATATAGAACTCTCAGCTCCTCCTGAACCATTCCTAGATGCTGCCATGTTCCCACTTTGATGTTAATGGACTGAACCTCTGAACCTATAAGCCAGCCCCAATTAAATGTTGTTCTTATAAGAGTTGCCTTGGTCATGGTGTCTGTCCACGGCAGTAAATCCCTAACTAACACAGCAGGTATATATACAAAAATTCATTGAGCTGAGCATTGTAGGTTTACATATCTTCCCAAATATATTATACAGAGGCATCTTTTCAAAATGTCGAAATAATGATCGAAGAAACTGGAATCAATGGACTTACTTTTTTGATGTTTCTTAAAATTCAGAATAAAATAATTCCTTGTGTTTTGAAAAGGAAAAATGCACTTAGCCTATTAGTTTCTCACTTGGAAATGTGTACAATATTTAAAATCCTTTTTTGTTTCTTTATTTAAATACACACACTGTAAAGTTTTCACCAGATCAGTTCAGGATCCATACCCACCCTACACCCCGCCCCCATTTATTCTGAAATCATGGTGTCTGACCCAACACACCTTAGAGTGCACCTTCTCCACTGAAGCAGCACTAGTGTGCTCTGTGTGGCACACTCATCATCCACTTTAGAGCATCAAGGAGCTCAGAGGTGCCGGTAAGTAGGAGAGTGGCAAGGTCCCTGGGATTCTATGTACACACTCTGCCAGGGCAAACAGCGACCAGTTCATGCTCTGTCAGAGATCCAAGTTCCAGAAACCGACATAAACGTATTTGCTTCTTCCGTCTGCCTTCCTTACACTGGTCTAAGCCACTGATCCTTTGACAGCACAGAAATATCACTGCTAAAATATCCACTTATTAAATATCCACTTATATCAACTAAAATATTGACTTGGCAAACAGAGGGCAGAGGCCATTTTCTTGTTCTATTGCAGAAGAGGTTTCACCACATTTAAAAGTGCAACAAACTGAGATTTTCTTACAAAATTTAAACATAGCCAAGTCACTTCCCAAACTAACTATCCCACATAGACGATCATCACAGTGGTCCTGGGGGCCAGACCTTATTACTCTTAAATGCTAAGTATTACTGGAATGCTAAGAGTAGTACACTGTAGACAGATCAGCATGTTGCACTCTATCCCCTGAAGATCTTAGAGTCTGTAAAATTCACAGATTCACCCATCTGCACCCTCCAGGCTCTCTCAGAGATCATGTACAGGAGTCCACGAAGAAGAATGCAAATCAACCCATTCTTATATCCCTGAACAAAGCTCAAGTCCTAGTGGATCAAGGACCTCCACATTAAACCAGACACACTGAATCTAATAGAAGAGAAAGCAGAAAAAACTTTGAGCACATGGGCACAGGGGAAATTTTCCTGAACAGAACAACAATAGCTTATACTCTAAGATCTAGAATCCACAAATGAGACCTCACAAAATTTCAAAGCAATATATGGAAGGCAAAGGACACTGTCAATAGGACAAAACAGCCTCCAACAGACTGGGAAAAGATCTTTTTACCAATCCCACATCCAATAGAGGGCTAATATCCCATATATACAAAGAAGTTAGACTCCAGAGAACCAAATAACCCTATTAAAAATGGGAAACAGAGATAAATAAAGAATTTTCAACTGAGGAAACTCGAATGGCTGAAAAGCGCCTACAGAAATGTTCAACATCCTTCGTCATCAGGGAAATGCAAATCAAAACAACCCTGAGATTTCACCTCATACCAGTCAGAATAGAAAAGATCAAAAACTCAGGTGACAGTTGCTGGCAAGGATGTGGAGAAAGAGGAACACTTCTCCATTGGTGGTGGGATTGCAAGCTGGTACAAGCACTCTGGAAATCAGTCTGGTGGTTCCTCAGAAGATTGGACATAGTACTACCTGAGGACCCAGCAATATCACTCCTGTTCATATACCCAGAAGACTTTCCAACATATAACATGGACACATGCTCCACTATGTTCATAAAAGCCTTATTTATAATAGCCAGAAGCTGGTAAGAACCCAGATGTCCCTCAAAGAGGAATGGATACAGAAAATCTGTTACATTTACACAATGGAGTACTACTCAGCTATTAAAAGACAATGACTTCATAAAATTCACAGGCAAATGGATGGAACTTGAAAATATCATCCTGAGTGAGGTAACCCAATCACAAAAGAACACACATGGTATGCAGTCACTGATAAGTGGATATTAGCCCAAAAGTTCAAAATACCCAAGATACAATTCGCAGACCATATGAAGCTCAAGAGGAAGGAAGACCAAAGTGTGGGTGCTTCAGTCCTTCTTAGAAGGGGGAACAAAAAGGAAAGGCCATCCAGAGACTGCCCCACCTGGGATCTATCCCATATACAGTCGCCAAATCTGGATGCTATTGTAGAAGCCACGAAATGCTTGCTGACAGGAGCCTGATATAGCTGTCTCTTGAGAGGCTTTGCCAGAGCCTGACAAATACAGAGGTGGATGCTCACAGGCAACCATTAGACTGAGCATGGGGGGGAGGGTCCCCAATGGGGGAGTTGGAGAAGGGACTGAAGGAGCTGAGGGGGGTTAGAGCCCCACGGGAGGAACAACAGTGTCAATCGGCCAGACCCCCAGAGCTCCCAGGAACTGGACCACCCCCCAAAGAATACACATGGAGGACCCATGGCACTGGCCACATATGTGGTGGAGGATGGCCTTGTTGGACATCAGTTGGAGAAAAGGCCCTTGGGCCGGAGGGGGTTCAATGCCCCAGTATAGGAAATACCAGGGTAGGAAGGCAGGAGTGGCTGTATGGGTGGTGGAGAGGCAGGGGGATGGTGGGTGGAATGGGGGGTTCCGGAGGCCAGACCTGGAAAGGGGATAACATTCAAAAATAAAATGTCCAATAAAAGAAAAAATGTAATTGCTCAACAAACAATTCAATTCTTCCTTGTTGGCAGGGCAGGAGGTAGGTGTTAGAGCTGGATCACCTGAATCGAAAGCACGTTACTATTTGTATCTTAACAGCAAAGACCATATTAAAAGTCATGTATAATTGTCACAATCCCTGGGGTGAAATAAAATTAAACTCATCAACCAACAACAACAACAACAACAAAAAAAAAATTTCTCAAGTGTTGTGCAGGGATGAAGATTGAACCAATCTGTATAAAACTTAAAAAAGCACTGGCCTTGAAGAAATGGCTCAGCAATTAAGAGCCCTGACTGCTCTTCCAGAGAACCTAGATTTAATTCCCAGCAACCACATGGTAGCTGACAACCATCTACACCTCTGGTTCAGGGTATCTGTCGCCCTCTTCTGGCCTTCAAGAACACTGCATGCACGTAGTACAAAGACATGTATGCTGGCAATCACCCAGACACTTAAAACAAAACCAAAAAATAAATAAATTATTTTAAACTAATAATAATTTGTTAAAGCATACGGTCCTGGCTATGATTATGCATTGCTACTGGGAGCCGCTGTCTCCCGGACCCGTGCAGTCACCTCAGCTAAAACTAATTCTTCATCCAAATCCCTCCTCCCTCTTCCTTGTCATTGTGCTGCTCAGCTTTCGCCCCTTCTTGTATGACGAGGACGCCTCTGAAGGAACTCTGTGACCATCTTTGAACAGTTGTGATGGCACTCCTGCACACTTCTCAAGGACAGTTGTTCTCTCATAGATTTCTCCAAGAAATTCGACGCTATTCACTTGATTGTTTCCTTTGGGGGGAGGGGTTCGAGACAGGGTTTCTCTGTGTAGCCCTGGCTGTCCTGGAACTCACTCTGTAGACCAGGCTGGCCTTAAACTCAGAAATCTGCCTGCCTCTGCCTCCCAAGTGCTGGGATTAAAGGCGTGCGCCGCCGCAGCCGCCGCCGCCGCCACCACCACCACCACCACCCGGCTCACTAGATTGTTTCTTGAGATAGTATCTTTCCATAGTGCAGGCTGGTCCAGAATTCAGGTTGCCCTTGGATTTAGTGCTGGGATCACAGGCATGAAGTGCCCTGTCAAGTCCAAGAAAATTTTTATTTAACTAAAATGTACATCTCCTCTTGTCACTCCTCTGCCCAAATGTTTTCCAGATGATTCTTAAAAGCTCTCCCGCTACGGTTCAGACCAGTCCCTTGGCAGCGCAGAAAGTTCTGCGCTCTGCTGGGTATCTCTCTCAGATTTTTTACTTGCGTCTTGGAGCCTCCCTTGGGAGCCCATTTATTCCATTTTATTTTTCTTTACTTGAAGTTTTCATAAGTTCGTCTGTTTGTTTGTACCACTGTTAACTCTGAGTCGTGTTGAAGGGTGGTTGGGACACCCTTCCCCAACACACACACACACACACACACACACACACACACACACACAGTGCCACTGAACTATTGTTTAGGCTTATTATATCAAAGGTGTTTCTTCATTCCTAGAGCTGACTGCAAGCCACTCTGTCTTCGTGACACATAGAAGATGCTTCTAGTAGAACACTTAGTGGATCTCACCTGTTCCTTCTGGGAAACAATTGTACCCATTTGGTTTTGATTCCCGACATTTGGCACAGAGTGCATAAGAAAAATAAAAGGCTAATGGGTCTAAAGAAAAAGACAATATTTCTTAATGAAGGAACGCATACATGGATGATGGCTCCAGGTGTTTAGCCAAAAGAGCCTGCCGAAGGGCAGCCCCAGCCTGGAGCACCAGGCCCTGTGGAGAGTCGAGAGATGGAGCCTGAGGAAGTCCGTAGCCAGGAGCACACCAGCCCAGAAGATGCTCTGATTCCCCCGCCCTTGTGCAGAGTGTTTGCCAGTATTTATTATGTGGTCCACAGTTCTCCTGTGGCTTCCTGCTCCCACCAAGCAGCTGATCAAAAGGCCACCCCCTTCCTTTCCACAGACTCGTGAGCAGAAGGCAGTTTCTCCTTGTCCCATATGTCATGAATCCCCATCCAGACCTCTGGCTCTTCCTCCACCCCAGTCTACAGACAGGACCCTAAGAATGAGAGTCTGGTGTGGGAGATCTCCGGCACATCACTGCCCGTCAGTCAGAGAGGCTGGCCCATTGAGGAAAGTGACGTGGTCGCAGATACTCTTGGGAAGATACTCCAGGACCCACTTCCTTTCTATTTCCTCCCATACTTCTTTTTCCCATCTCCTTGCCCTATTTCTTCCATGAAAACCAAAACCCATTTTTAGCTAGAAAGCAGCAGGCTTCACTGCTCAAGCCATCAGCTCCGCCACACTGGCTGGTGCCAGGAGACAGAGATGAGGCCCTGAGACTGGGCTGGATTTAACCCCGCCTCCTATGACCCGCTCTCCACTCATTAGGATGGAGCTGATGCCACAGAGACTGGAAGGCTGGCATTCACCGTGCTGCGATTCATCAACTGTTTGCAGGGAATGATAACCAAGAGGTCAGCACTTGGAGAAACAGGATCAAGAGCAGAGAGAGAGAGAGAGAGAGAGAGAGAGAGAGAGAGAGAGAGAGAGAAGGTTGGCGTTAGAGAAGAGGGATGGGGGAATACACGAAATGAGAAGCAAAGTGAATCACTTGACAAATGTTTAGCATTTGGGGGAAACAATGCATGAACACCACTCTGGGGAATTAGCATTCCCATCAGAACTACGGCTTTAATATCACTGTCAGAATGCCACCACCGAGCATACCGGGTCTGTGAGTGGCACCCCTGCCCCCCCGTCCTGTACTCTCGACACAGAGTAAGGACGTGACCTGGATCTCTCTGAACTCCAAGTGGCCTCTGCAGCAGCTGAGGTATATGCAGGACAGAGGGAGCACGGCCTTGGGATTGGGAGTTCCAGCAGCAGGTTCTGCTCTCAGCCTGGGGAGCAGCAGCCGCCTCCAGCCCGCCTGTGCTTCCTGTCAATATTTATTATGCTCTGCGCAGGTGCTCTTGGTTTCCGCTCACCTCAGGCATTAGATCAAAATGCCATCTTCTGTCTTTCTGGAGGGTCCCTTGTTCTCTACCTCTTTAATCTTTATGAATGACCTATGAGGTAGATGGTGTCTTTAATGTATTATGTATGTATGTATGTATGTATGTATGTATGTATGTTTATGACAGGGTTTTACCATATAGCCCGGGATGGCCCACATAGCTCTGTCTGGCCTTGAACTCCAGATCCTCCTGCCTCAGATTCTAGAGTGCTGCTATCACAGGCATGAGTCACCACATCTGATCCATTTAATATGCACCCTGGAATATGGGTCCCCCGCCTATAAAATGGAGGTGAATGTAACAGCCTTCACAAATGTGTTTCGGGAGATGCTACGATTTGCACAAATGTTGAACTATAGTGTCAGCTGTTGGTGCTTCCCAGCCTGGTGAAGCAAGGGGCCGAGCAGGGGGATGGGAAGATGATCAATCAATAACACGGCAGTCACACAAGCATGAGGCCCTGGGTTTGACTCTAAGACACACATACACAATTCAAACAGGGTGGTATGCATCATTTACCCAATATTAAGACTGTAGAGACAGGTGGATTGAGGGAGCTCATTGGTTGGCTGCACTCACCAAATCTCCACGTTCACTAGAAGATTTTGTCTCAAAAACCAATGTGCAGAGTAATCTTGTGGTGTCTACTGGACACCACAAGCACATATGTGCATGTTCACCTGTATCACACATGCATATACATACATGAACATGCAGATACACTATACATGCATGCACATATGTGAACATGCACAACACACACAAGAAAAGAGGTAGAAGAGTTGGAGGATTGGGGGTGTGCGTTATACATTCCTGGGGTCACTCACTGATTCTGTGCAGAATAGCAGGTGAGCAGACCAGGGGGTGAATGTACTGATCATTAGCCTGGCTTGACTTGTAGCTCTGTGCCCTGGGGGGGTTGCTCATATCTCAGTTCACACAGAAAGGCACAAGAGCTCTCTATCTGCATAGAGAGCCCAGTGGCTCTGGAAAACTGACCCCATGTGAAGAAGACTCGTGACCTGGATGGAGATGCTTCCTGTGTCTTCACTGCTGTGAGTCGCCTTTGCCACATTTGTTTTTCTTAGGACGATAAAAAGCTTACACAAGCATGGGATGATATTAGCATGAAAGCATAGCCATAGGCCATGTGTACCAAGCAGTTCAACCTAGCATTCGGGAGGCTAAGTCAGGAGGATTTCTATTGCGGTAATCCTGGTCTACATAGTAAACTGTATAGGTCATCTGGACATGTAGAGCAACTCCCTGTCTCAAATAAAGAAGCAAACAAGAACAACAAAAACCTAATTACAAAGGCTATACCTGAAATTCCAGCACCTTCCCTGTATCGACCCCACATGCAGCCCGACGTACCCATAGAATAGATGAAGTGGAGTGACGTGACAGACGAGGGTGTTTCTGAGTGGCGCCCCCTTCAAGCAGCATGAGCTCCAAGCATGAGCTCCAGCTGTAAGGCCGGGAGCTGAGAATGGCATCCCTTAGGGGTGACAGGTTACCGGGGCTTCTGTCTGAGAAAACACGGGGTGAGTCATTCTGTCCAAACATCTCAAACTGGAATACTTGTGAGCACTCTGCTAGTCTGAAGCATACCATTTGCAAGTGGGTTCAGCCCTGGGCTTTTATTTCAGGTGTGGCTGCTGTTTGGGGTGAATCTAGAGGCAAAGGAGTTGACACATCTTCCTCTGTTCCCAGTGGCATAACATTCAGGGATGCCACACACCTGCACCACCAAGCTCGACCTAGAACCAGCTAAGATGAACATCTCAGAGACCATTCTATGTGCTGTGTGAACTTGAACAACTCCTCTCTCCAGACATGGGTCTTGTTTATAAACTAGGCTAACAGACAGGATGTGGCCATATCCACCTGAGACTCCAGGACTTGGGATTCCAAAGCAGGGGGATGTGGAGTTGAAAGTCAGCTAAAGCTTCACAGAGAATTTCCGGCCAGCCCAGGCTGTCAAGTGACATCCTGATTCAAACATCAGAGATGCAGGTCTGCTTCATTCCTGGGTCCGTTGTGAGACTGGAATGGGTTAACGGAGTAAAGGCGCTTGGGAAATTACGTGACACACACAGCAAGTGCAACCACCACTCCCGTTCTTCCTCTGGTTCCTGACACCCATCTGCCTCACAAAGTCTCCTGCTGAAGCTTTCTTTTTTTTCTGACATAGCAGCAATTGACGGCAAGTCCTAAGCAGGTCGCTGAACGCCAGCCAGAATCTCCAGAAATGGTGCAACTTAGAACAGCCCTGAGCTCACCTGCCCCTACCAACCCTACCCTCTTAAACCCAGACAAGCACTTAAAATAAGGGCCCACATCCCCACGTGACCATAAACATGTTACTTGATGGCTCACCCATCTAAGCTAGTTGTCTCTGTCCCAGTGGGTGGCCCACACTCATGTCCAATGAAGGCTGAACCTAGAGGGTCATTGTTGACAATGTAAACGTGAAAGAAGACACAGAGCTATGAAGTCCACTGTGTGGGGAGCACAGATGGACACTGGAGATAAGTAGGAAGGGATGTGTGTGATCAAAATACGTTGTAGAAATGTATGAAGATTTCAAAGAATAAATAAAAATATTATTTTTAAAACCATGTCACTTGATATTTGACAAAAGAGCTAAAACCATCCAGTGGGGGGGGGGGAGCAAAACCAGCATTTTTAACAAATGGTGTTGGCTCAACTGGCAGTCAGCATGTAGAAAAATGCAAATCGACCCATTCTTACTTCCTTGTACAATGCTCGAGTCCAAGTGGATCAAGGACCTCTGCATAAAACCATATACACTGAACTTATAGAGGAGAAAGTGGGCACAGGGGGAAATTTCCTGAACAGAACACCAATGACTTATGTTCTAAGATCAAGAATCGACAAATGGGACCTCGTAAAATTGCAAAGCTTCTGTAAGGCAAAGGACACCGTCAAGAGGACGAAACAGCAGCCAACAGATTGGGAAAAAATCTTTACCAATCCCACATCCAATAGAGGGTTAATATCCAATATATACAAAGAACTCAAGAAGTTAGACTCCAAAGAACCAAAGAGCCCTATCAAAAAATGGGGAACAGAGCTAAACAGAGAATTCTCAAGTGAGGAAACTTGAATGGCTGAGAAACACCTAAAAAATGTTCAACATCCTTAGTCATCAGAGAAATGCAAATCGAAACGACCCTGAGATTCCACCTCACACTAGCCAGAATGGCTAAGATCAAAAACTCAGGTGACAGCAGATGCTGGAGAGGATGTGGAGAAAGAGGAACACTCCTTCATTGCTGGTGGGATTGCAAGTTGGTACTAGGACTCTAGAAATAAGTCTGGTGGTTCCTCAGAAAATTGGACAAGGCAGGGAGGCAGGAGTGGGGTGGGTGGAGGGACACCCTCATAGAAGCAGCGTGAGGGAAGATGGGATAGCGGGTTTCCAGGAGGGTGGAAACAGGGAAAGGGGATAACATTTGAAATGTAAATAAAGAAAATATCCAATTTAAAAAGTGTTCATTAGTAAAAATAGCAATGTAGCGTCAAATTGAAATTTCTGGTAATGATCTAGGTATTCATGTCATGAAGAGTATCTCAAAAGAAAATAAACAAGGTATCTTAAAACAAAAAAAATAAAAATAAAAAAAATAAAACCATGTCTCACTTACAGGCTAATAGAGGCCAACATAACCTGTACTGTTCCTGGCATTTGTTTGTAGCACAGCACTTCATTAAATTCTAATTTGAGTCTAAGCCACTTCGTGTCCTCTGTCTCCACTGGGTTTCGGGCCTGCTAGTTATACCCAAGGGTATCACCCACTCCTGGCCACAGGCAGACCAAAACTATCTGCTGATCCTCTTCTCTATTTTAAGCTGCACCTCCCGGGCTGCTTCTGGCCATTCTGGGAAAGTCAGGCATCCTCGTCAAAGATGCCACATTGAGGCCTCCGGTGGTCAGGCACAGAAAGTCCAACAAGACTTTCAGCAGGGATGGGGCCTTTATCTGCTCTGCCCAGTACAGGAGCCACATATGGCCACCAAGCACTTGGGTAGAAGTTTGGTGACTTAGAATCAGAATATCCATTATTTCATTTAATTTTTATTTCACTTAATCTTCAACCTCTTAGATGTAAAGTGTAAACCAGCCATCTATGGCCAATGGTGGCTGTGTGAGACAGCAAAGCCTTCGAGCTGCCTCCAGTTAGAGCCAGAGTGCAGGCAATGCAGTGCACCCCAAGCAATGCGTCTGAAGCTTTCAACTGTGCACCTGGCATCTCAACTTGACCTTTGTAGAGCTAACAAGACTGCCCTGTTAAGGTGTGTGCACACACTCACATGCACACACAGAGAAAATTCATTCAGTGGCTATTTCCAATCGCCAAGCAAGGTGAAAACCCATTAAAATGCAAGAGAGCAGATAAATGGCTCAGTGGGTAAGAGTATTTACTCTGCAGACATGAGGACCTAGCCTTGGATCTGTCGTACTTACATTAAAAATCTGGACAAGGCTGTGCACATACCTGCAGACCCACTTCTTGGAGCAGGGGTGGAAACCAGGGAATCACAGAGGTTTGCTAATTGCCAGCTTAGCTTCAGCTTTAATAAGAGACATTGTTTCAAGAGGATAAAGTGGGTAGTATTAGAGTAGCAAGCCCAATGTCTTCCTTGGGCCTCCATAGATATGTACAAACACACACACACACACACACACACACACACACACACATGCACAAACACATGTACACACACAACAGACAGAGTTAGAGCTTGTCCTCTTGAGGAATGCTCATAAATTGTAAATATCACTTCACCAGCTCCAGAAATTTTCATACAGTAAGATTATTATGACAGATACTTTGGCAAAAGACAGAAAGCTTAGGCCATCAGCTAAAATTCTTACGCAGTGACCTAAGATGAAAGCCAAGGAACCATTTCTTAAAATTAGATACTTGCTGCTTCCATCTCTTGAGTCAAGGAGTCTACAAGAATTATCTTACTTCACAATATTTTTATCTTAATCTTGCCAAGATAAGATTCCAAGAAGCAATAAAGAATATTAAGTTAGCTTTCATCTTAAATCAGTAAGTTTGTTAGGTTTGAAATCATAAATAAATTATCTTGTTTGCCTAGCTGAGACTGGCCCTAGAAAAGAGAGGGTCATCTTCTCATTTGAAAAGAGAGCCTTCCTGTATTTCTTTGACTTTCATTCCAGAGTATGAAATGTGTTGCATGGATTACTCTCAACAAGTTGTTCCAGACCAAAACAAAACAAAACTCTTGGCATAGGTGGGAAAAATCTGGGATGAAAGAACAGAGTCACCTGTTGTCTTCGTTACTTTCTTATTGCTGTGACAAAGCACCATGACCAAGGCGAATTACAAAAGAAAGCCTTCAACTTGGGGCTCACAGATCCAGAGGGTTCAAGTCTATGGCCATTGCAGCAGGGCACATGGCAGCAGGCAGGGCAGGTGGTCATGCTACTGGAGCAGTAGCTGAGAGCTCACATCTTGATCCACAAACAGAAGGTGGAGAGAGCTAACTTGGAATGTCATGGAGTTTTGAAACCTTTTAACCCACCCCCAGTGACACCACTCCTCCAATAAAGCCACACCTCCTAATCCTTCCAAAACAGTTCCACCAACTAGGGACCAAGCATACAAACGTATGAGCCTGGGGGTGGGAGGGCATTATCATTCAAACTACCACACCTGCTATTTGATAATCATCCACCAAATCTTTACTACATGTCAGGTTGGCAAGGAGAACAATGGAGCACCCGTGAATTCTGGGACAAATTTGTACAAACACCATATCTAAGTTATGTTAGACACAAACGATTCTTGGAATCACGTGCAACACCTGCCACATGGAAAGAGTCAAGACGACATCAGGTGTGGTCTTTTGGTTTACAGGGTCCTTGGGACCATGTAGGGAAGCAGTGTGATAAAGGCAACCCGCTTGATGTCAGACATTTATCAGTTCTAGCTTTGATTATCTGCTTGGCCCTTTTCTCCATTTAAAAGACAAGTTTCTTTACAGTCTGGACCTCACACCCACCCATAATTCCAGAAGACTGGAGTCTGAGACGTGATTACCAAGAGTTCAAGGCCAGGCTGAACTATAATGTGAAACTCTGCCTTGAAAACAAATTAGAAAAAGAGGGAAAGAGGACAAGAAGAAAAAAGGGAGGGAAACAGGAGAGGAACGGAGGGAGAGAGGGAGGGAGGGAGGGAGGGAAGGTGGGTCAAGCCAGAGGTTTATTATAAGTAGGAAACTTGACAAAGAAACATATCAAGCAAGTATGGGAACAAGAACACCCGGAGAAGAACACGGGAAGGCGGTGAAAGCAAAGAAGAGGGATGCGTCTTCTACAACAGGGAGAGAATGGGCATGCTGGCTCTGTCTTGATGCTCTTAGTGTGGCTTGCCCCCTTGGTCCTCTTCCAAATGCATGCCACCACTTCAAACACAGTGGCCCTCTGGCCACACTCCATAATGACTTCTCATAAACTCTAAACTGAAACCCACAGACAAAACCTAATGATCTCGCTTCAACAAGGTCTCAGCAAACCCATTACAGATGTGGGTTTACTGTACAAGGCAAAGACTCCACACTGTGTTTTCAAGGCACCTGCTATCCGCTCAATACCAGTTCAAAGGGTTTAGAGGAATTGGAGCCCTATTAGTGTGGGCTAGCCCATTGGTGTGGGTTGCCTGTGTGGCCACATGTTTCAGTATTTAAGAGAAAAGATAAGAAACACTAAATTAGAGTTGGTTTAATGAGAAGAATGTCTGAAGTCTAAAAGTGACCCTAAAGTACTGAATGACTCAGAAGAAAACAGAGACTGTGAGGACCAAGGTAAGCATGGAAATATTTCTGAGCCAACCCTGCCTTTAGATTTTAAAATACAGGCTATCTAGTTTGTTTTAAAAAGCAAAGCAAGTTTAAGAAGGTATAGAAAAAAGCTGTTATTCACAGGCAGTGGATTAAATTATTAAATCCAAAACCATTATCATTTCTGGATGAATAACATTTGTCAAGTTATGTCATTCCACGTGACAGTGTTGAAGTATCCAGAGATGCACCTTTCTGCTTTTTCATTATTCTACATGCTAGAAAAATGTCAGAGTTTTTTCCCTGGGATTTTCCCCCTATCCTCTGATAAATTAGGTCACCTCACCAGGAGTTTTGGACGTGCTGGGTGGATTTTCCCAAATAAAGACATCACCGTGGACAGTTGGCAATATCAGTGATAGAACTGGGGTCCCCAGAAACTAGAGTCACATAGGGAAACGGTGTGGCAAAAGCAGCAGGCTTGATGTCAGACACACGCCAGACCTAGCTTTCAATATCTACTCTGTCCTTTTCTCCTTGTGGACATTTTTTTAAAGACAAGTTTCTTTGCATCCCAGACCTCAGTTTCCCAAACTGTTGAAGAGAAATAGTAGTGCCTTCTGGGATTTCTATAAAGCATGAGGATAATAGCACTCACTAATTTTATATCAGGAGCTGAGGGAGATGGCTCAGCCAGGATAGTGCCTACTGCATATTGGTGAGGAATTCCCCAGAATCCATGGACATGGGGGCTGGTGAGATGGCTTGGCCAATAAAGGAGCTCCTTAGGTCCCACATGGTAAAAGAAAGAACCAACTCCCACAGGCTGCCCTCCACACAGGCACCACAACATATAGCTTTCCAACACACACAATAAACAATGTTAAATGCATCTTATTTCAATTAAATTTGATAACCAATGCCATGCACTTACTCATTAGAAGGTGTTTCATGTTCTGAACTCTAGATGTGCTAAGTAAAATGTCCCACACAGTTCCTTAGAGTTCTCTGTCGGATCATTTATTCACGACTCCTGTTTATGCCCGCCCTGTTCTCTTTCTTATTCTGTGTAAATACACAGTGTCTGCTTCAGACACTGCCTAGGGTAAAGAAAATATGAAGGTCTAATTATTTGCTTTCTCCCCTAAACCCCTGTGAAGAACTGCTCATAACGTGTTTCTTGTGAACTTGTGGTCTCCTCTGTAAATGTGATTCTAAAATAGGTGTGTTTGTCAAGACAACTTTGGGAAAGGACTTCTTTGGCTACCCCCTTGGGGGTCTCTCTTCCCAGCTATTAGCTTCAAAGTCTCCTTCTCTCTGCTCTTTCTCACTCTCCCTCGTTTCCCAGGACAGTTTGCCCAGCACACTGTAACTTGTGTCATTTGCTTATAACTCGTCTTTTCTTCAAAGCAGATGGTGGAATGCATCCGCAGCCTTGGGGCTCCTAAATCCCTGTTCTGAGAAATTGCCAGGATGGGGCTAAATTTCTTTCTCAGCCACTTGTCGATCCCAGAGGTGTCTATGCTTTTCTCACTGCCATCAGTATATCATCATCACACGAAAAACCAAGTCTTCCCTTAAATTCAAATGGAGACCTGGATTTTGTTACTCCTCATTTTCTGGATCAAAATGCAGAAGTTCGAATTTTGCCATTTGGTGATCTTTTAAGTCTAGTTTAGAGTTCATGGGTCTAAGAGTCACCATATATATTCTATGTAAGAGGAAACGAAGGTAAAGAAAAGTCTTAAGAACTCCTGTACTTTGGGGATTCTATTCTGAGAAACACCCACATAAGCTGAACACCCACTTTTTTGTCTCACAAGTTTTCTAAATATTCTTTTTTTTTTCTAAGCCACCATTCCTTAATAAACATTTCTGGATGGCCCCATCATTTAAAAGCAATGGCTCTGACATGAAAGGTCCCAGATAGACACCACATGAAACTTTTTTTTTATTTGTTCATATCTTACAGGCTTAATATCAACTCTTAAAAAAAAAACAAAAAAAAACTTGTGCCCATTATGGAAGACAGTCTATCAACTTAAACTTACTCTTGTGGTCTGCTAGCAAAAAATGGCAATAGCCAGGAATTGAGACACAATTAAAAGCTGATGGTTTCTTGAGAGGAAAATTCATTTTCCAAATCATAGTTTGTGGAGCATATTCTTGGGACATTCTCCCCAGCAACGTATAATTTCAAAGGAATTTACTTTGATATTTAAGTATTTGTTGAAAATGAGAAGGAGGAAGATGAAGAAGACCTTCAGTGGGAGAGAAATGGGGGAATCACTTAAATGTATTATATTCATGTAGGAAACTTCCAAAGAACATGATGACATGGGAGAAAGGGCACTTTAAATTAATGTAGGGCAAAAACATACAGTTAGAGAAAATACATCTTGCAGAAGGCTACTCTGTGTCACATTGTTGGCCCTGAAGGCGATGCCAGTACCAACCTCTGTGCCTTGGTGAATGGGTTGGAGATACCACAGGCCTTTCTGTCGTTATATCTGTGTCGTCAACCCTCTCCTGTGTCCCTGTTCCAGAAGGGATGGTATTCACTTCTCATCCTTTCAGAGAAGCTCAAAAGCACAAGGGACTTTAGGTGGCATAGCAACATCCAACAGGTTGAAAGTCGGTACATTCTCTAGTAATGGTGTGGGCAGGGTTTAATTCCATGAGCATTTCCATGCACGGTGTATCTGACCTGGCAGGATACCAGATCCTCCATGGCAGGGAAGCTACCAAGTCAGTCAGTTCAGCACTTGCACGCTTGCAATAGTGCCTGGCCCGTAGTAAATACTATATATACAGTATATGTTGCATATTATATCATATACACATGCATTGAATATATGTATATATATTAATATATATTAATCAAGAAGTCAGTGAGTATCTGAGTAGTCAGGAGCACAAGCAGCAGAGAGCTTACAGTGTATAAGACACATGTTATTTAACATATGCTGACATATAGAAACATGCAGAACAGAGCTTAAAGCATATGAAATACATACAGATATTAACTGTATAAATTCGGCCAATTTACTCTGTCTCTAATTCCTTAGGTTCCATCAGAAAACTGAGAACAATAATTAGACTTATTTTTCAGTGTTTCTAGGACTAGGGGGAAGAAGACCAAGAGCACACACTGAAAGGCAGAGGACACAACAAGGTGCCCTGCACAAAGCAAGCACCCCGTAAATACCGTCTATTATCATTGCCTGTGCTCAGTAGATTTGAATAGTCTAAAATATGCTCAGGCTATGCAACTAGATGGAGTCTAATTCAATCTTTCCTGAATGGTTCGGAGAACACTAAAGTACTTCAGCAGGGTCATTTACCATAGAAATTGCATCTCTAGTTCATTAGCCAGAATGGCGGGGAGCAGGATACCCCTGCTTGTCCGAATGCAAGCCCTCGCTGACATGAGGGAGTTGTCTAGAAACAACAGGGTTGGGCCACATGGCAGCCTTCCACCCAGAGTTGCTATCTGGATTAGGATTACAAGATTAGCTCAAGGAGCACAGAGCCAATGGAATAATATGTTTCAATTATAAAAAGAAAAAGAAAAAAGAGAAAGAAAAAAGAAAGGAAGGAAAGAAGGAAGGAAGGAAAGAAGGAAGGAAGGAAGGAAGGAAGGAAGGAAGGAAGGAAGGAAAGAAACTGACACCATAGCCCATGAAATTTTACCCTTTACATAAAATGTAAACTGGTGTGAGCAAGAAGCACATTGCAGAGGCTAAAAGCTGATGGAAGGCAAATGACAGTTATTAGTGCTAATGTATGGAGGCAGAGGGATGCCTGGTATGAAGCCTGTGGCACCCATGGTACGCCCTGTTTTATTTACCATCTTAGTTAATGAGCTGGAAGAGAGAAACACAGAAGACGGAAGCCCAATGCTGGAAGGGCTAGCTATGGGCTTTGTCTGCTGGGCATCACGGCTCCTGTGGGTGGGTGTCCGGTTGTACCTGGGCACACGACTCTTTCTCTGTGGATAAAAGTCTACATAGAATTGACAAACAAGATGTCCAATTCCTGTTTCTTTGCAGAGGATGACAAAGTGACACATGCTGGGCCAAAAAGTTACTCTAGCCCAGAAATTTGGATCTCAAACACACATTCACTTAAGAGTATTTCCACACATCAATCTTAAACTAATGTTATCTTTAAAGAAGAAAAAAGTCATTAAAAACCATTTGTTTGGCAGGAAATAAATGCATGAATAAATAAATAAATGCCAACTCTAATAAAGACCTAGCTTCTAAACCTATGTAAGTACATTTATGTAAGCCTAAGAAATCCTGAGACCACTCTTCAGACTTTAAAATTAGAGTATAGTGGTTTGAATAAAAATGGCCCCCATGGGCCCATAGAGAACAGCACTATTAGGAGGTGTGGCCTAGTCGGAAAAGGTCTGATCTTGTCGGAGGAAGTGTCACTAGGGACAGACTTTGAGGTTTCAGATGATGCAGATGATGCTCTCACATCAAGCCTGTGCCTCATGCTCTCTTCCTGCTGTCTGTCAAATCAGGTGCAGACGCCCAGCTCCCTCTCCAGAACCATGTCTGCCTGGACTCTGCCTTGCTTCCCACCATCCTGATAATGGACTGAACCTCTGAAGAGTAAGCCAGCCCCAGTTAAATGTCTTCCTTTAGTAGCGCTTCTGTGGTGGAGGTGTCTCTTCAAAGCAATGAAGACCTAAGACATAGAGAAAACACTATATAAAGAAAACTATTTTTTTAAAAGATCAGTATTTAGATTCAACTTAAAAAAAAAAAAAAAACATTGTTCTGGGGCTGGAGAGATGGCTCAGCGGTTAAGGGCACTGACTGCTCCTCCAGAGGTCCTGAGTTCAATTCCCAGCAACCACATGGTGGCTCACAACTATCTGTAATGAGATCTGATGTCCTCTTCTGGCATGTCTGAAGACAGCTACAGTGTACTTACATATAATAAATAAATACATCTTTTTTAAAATAAGCATTGTTTTGGGCCTTTTCAGAGTGTGTGTGGCAGGAATAAGGAATTTCATAGTTATACAATAGAATTGATGTCAGGAAGTCAGAGAATCCAGAACAGCATTGCAATGAGCTAAAACACCTTTTCTCAAGCATTGTACTTTTTTAGGCAGTCTCATTGTATTGCTCAACCCATCCCCCACTCCTTGGATCAGCTTCCTAAGAGGCTGGGACTATAGGTGCACATCAGTTTGAAGTGCCTTCAAGAGCTATTTAACTTCTCCACCGTGTAAAATATAACACATTAGAGATCAACCAGAGATGTGGGTTTTAAGTGACGTCTACAGTACATTGCCTGAGTATGGGTCACATGTTTTCTTTAAAGTAAAAGTTACAAGAGAGTAAGTCCAATGAAGTTTGAGAAATTTACTAAAGATGAGTCAGGTTATCCAAGGAGATGGAATGAATGCTTGAAACACACTAGTCTTGATTCCAATAGTCCTGCCCTCTTCAGAGGAATGTAGGTTGAAGGGTAAAGACCTACTTTGACAGCTATTTACAAAATCCTCAGCTACTCCAGTTTAAAAGAAGGCAGGAGGACTAAAGTTGAGGCCAACTTCCACTCACACCAATGGGGTGTTATCACTGAACAAATGTCCAGCCTCTGGGATAACTTGCCTACTTCACTTTGGGAACCATGTGGAGAAAACAACTTTCTAACTATTCTCTTTGAGGCAGAATTTGGAAAGAACATTTTTCTCAGCATTGGATAGAATAAATACCTACCTCCTCACCTCCTAAGAAACAGGACCCTATCCCTGCTCTTTCCACACTTGCTCTATATAAACAGTATCCATGGGGGAACCAGTCTGTGCCACAGAATGGCTAGTGCTTGGAATAACCGCAAGTATCCACCCATCACACAGTTTGGAGAAGAGGTGAACGGGAACAGGTACATCACATACTAAAAGAGCTACCTAAAATCATACCAATCATGCTCTAACAGAAAACAACTGGCAGCTACAAATGGAGAACTCGAGAGCTTAATGGAAGTAATTTGGGTGAAACCAAGAGGGAGAAATGAAACACTGCAGACAAGCCAAAGTCAGAGCTCCTAGCACGGTGGTCCCTGTGTTAATGACTTCTCCGTGTGCTATAATCAAATACCTGACAGAGGAAGGTTAAGGGGGAAAGCTTTATTCTTGGATCACGGTTTAAAGGGATACAGTCCTTCATAGCCAGGAGGCTGAGGCAGATGGTCAGTCACATTGGGTCCACAGTCAAGAAGCGAAGCAGAGAGAGATTAATGCATGTGTTCTACTCTCCTTTTGCTTCCATCTGGGACCCAAGCCCAGGACCTCATGTCCCCTACTTAGCCAGGTTCTTTCTTGTTCATCTAAACCTTCTAGAAACACACTCATAAAGACACCCAGACATGCATGGTGATTCTCAATCCTGTCATGTTGGCCATCATGATTAGCCTTCAACTTCCCCAAAGGAGGAAAGGTGAGAGGGCTGAAAGGGTCAGATCTGTGAGAGAGATCACCCCCAAAAGGCACCATGATGGTTGGGAGGTAAAGTTAGACATTCCCTACCCACAGCACGGTAGAGATGCAGGGAACCGGGGGAACAGGCTCACAGCCTTGTCTGCCTGACTGCTCTGCTCAGCCAGACATTCCACTGGGGTAGGTCCAGCCACGACAGTTGGGAGAGTGTGAACCTAAGCCAGAGAGTTCAGTCTCAGAATGGAGACAACACATGAGGAATGGGAGAGAGAGATGACTGTGTATTCACATCTCTCACACCACAGCCAATCTCCACAGTCCTCCAAAGTACATGGGACTTAGTTCAGTTTTGTTTTGAGGTTTGGGTGCCTGGGGTTGAACTCAGTGCTTCGCACATACTAGGCGAGTAGAATATTGCTAAGCTTTCTCTCCGGACCTTTTAAAAACAAAATTTAAAGTTTGAGACAGAGTCTTCCTAAGTATTCCAGGCAGGCCTTGAACTTGTGATCTTCCTGCCTCAGCCCTCCTCCTGGGTAGCTGAAGGCTTGAATGATGCTCCTTTAAACTTTCATTTCTGAGTAAGATCTGTCACTCTCACGAAACATCGGGCTACATTTTCCTTAATTTGTGTACAACTAGGGTGCCATGTTCACAAGTGGTTGTGTCCTATTTCCCACTATTTACTCACAGTCATAAACATGGAGTAAACCTTCCTAAGAATGTAATCATAAAAGGAATGGCAAGAGTGCAGACTGCCCCCAAATATGCCAAAGGACAGAAGTCTGTGCTGTAGGGTGTGCAGGACAGAAGGCAAGACTTCCTTAAGCACACACTTGCTGCAAAAACTGCCCCTGTACCTAGAAGGGATTTTTTGATGACTGAAACAGCGGGGGTACTTTTGATTCAGGAACTGACCTCCACTTTGCCTGGTTCCACCTTGGAGCCAGCTCTTAGCACCTCCGTGTCTCTGACTAAGCCCAGGGCCTCCTGTAGAAGCTTGCCCCAGGACTCTGGTTTCCACAAAGTCCTGTTATATAGAGCAGGACAGAGCAAGGAGAACATCAAGAAACCAGGGAGCCATCTAGGACTTGGAAGAGGCTCTAACAAATCCGAGCTGTTATGTCATGAAAGAACTGCAGACGAAAGTAGGTCAGCTGTCAGGAACCCAAGATGTTTGCTGACAGCATCTTCAAAGGCTGGCTGCCTCTGATTTCCACCATTTTGAAAAGGACCATGTGTCTGGCTCAGCAGGTCAGACCCCTCCTCCCTCTACTGTGTCTTTTCCTGATGGTGGCACCCAGAGATGCCAGGACATTCCTCTCTCCCACATTAGCCTCCCACTGGTGGGAGGGACCACTAACCTTCTGCAGGTCCCTTTCGGCCTGAAAGCCAAATCACTCCCCTAATCTTGTGCCACCTTTTATTCCTGACCATTAAAGAGCAAGCACTCTGAAACAATTTTCAAAGCCCTTAAAGCAACTGATAATGAGATGCTGATGAGCTGGTTCAAAGTCAGCACTAATGACCTGTTGATGATCTTAATGATTCTTACAATACATACTGTGAATGACCTATTGTTGAAATGGAGAGTGACTGGTTTTTGCACTAATCCATTAACTCTTCTCCTCTCCTCATTCTTTCTAGACCAAAATATTTTCTTCCTTTCTGTTTGAAAAGTTAATGGGTAAGGAAAATCAGAGAGGTGCACAAAAGAATACATATTGGTGACTGACAGCCAGAAGAGGCAAAGGAAAGGGGCAGGAATGCACAGGAGAGGAAGGCCAAGGCCTGCTTATGTAATGCCCTGGTTTAGAAGGTGGTAAATCCTGCAGTAGTGTACATGGAGGCTGGACTGAGATGGGCAGCATGCAAATTCAGACGATGAGAAACTGTGGATGGGAGACAAAACCAGGCCAGGGAACTTCTGGGGCTCTCACCATGAAGGAGACATTCTTGTGGTAGGAATACATATTCAGGGTCTTTTAAAATGCAACATCCAGCCCTTATTTGTGTAGATTACCTCCAAGTTCATCTTTCTGTGCATATTGCTTAATCCTGGGGCAACTGACCCTTATCTGTTTGCTATGCCTTTAAGCTGCTATCTACAAGCATAGAGTGAATTCCTTTCCTCTAGGGGGAAAAAACTGTTACCCTCTTGACTAGATGACCCCTCTCCATTTCAGAGTCTATATTCAGAGGCCTTCTGAGAAAAGACATATCCTGCTGCACCACCTTCCAGACACTAACTACCCTGGCCCACAGGCGTAGCCAGATCAGAATCGGGTAAGAGCTCCAGCATTTAACAGCAGAAAAGCAAAGTCTATATGTCAACAAAGTCTCTGCCTCCCATTTGACTGCTTGTATTGTATTTTTTAGTTACTTGAGTGTGTGTATGTATACACATGCACATATATGTACATGCATGTGAAGGCCAGAGGCCAGCCTTAAGCATTGTTCCTCACACGTCATCCACATTGTATTTTGGAGACAAGTGTTTCACTGCCCTGAAATCCATCAAGTAGGCTCTGCTGGGTGGCCAGGAAACCCCTAAGACCCTCCTGTCTCTGCCTTCCTAGTACAAGTGTTACAAATACAGACATTATTGCCTGTTATGTTGTTGTTGCTGTTGTTGTTGCTGTTGTTGTTTTAAATGGCTTCTAGGGATCAAACTGAGATCCTAATATTTCCATAGTAAGTGCTTTTATGACTGGATTTTCCCCCCAGCCTGTTAAAAAGATAAACCTATAGAGAAGTCATTTTAAAAGGCTTGGATATATGGAAATTCACATACCAGGATATGTAGCTGAAAGCTTCTACATGAGAGACAAAATAAGACAAAAAATAATATCAGAGCAGTGCTATAAACCGCCGAGCACGGAAGCCCTATAGAGAATGTTTTCTATAGTTCCTGAAGAGAAACCAGAGAACCGTCAGGACCAGAAAGGTGGGCTCCATCAGTGATCTCGGAGTTTGATGTGGAGACACACCAGAAGGTTTTGTTCTTTTAAAATGTGGCATCTGACCTTTCCCCCTAACAGTATCATTTCCCAGAAGGTTAAGAAATCTTCAAGAAGAACTGCTATTTGGGGTTTGATTCTGCACCTCAAGGAAACCCTTGCAATAGAGCTGGTATTTCTTCCTGTGAAGTGTCAAATAGTAAATAGTTTACACTTCTGATCTATGTCATCCATGCCTCTATGTCAGATAGTCAGCTTTGTCTTTGGAACTCAAAAGCAACCATAGGCAGCATGTCAATGGATGAATGCTGTTGTGTAACAATAAAACTTTATGTGCAAAACCAAACATCGAACACATCTGCCTAAGAGTAGGGCTGGCAACGCCTGCCCTAGAGAGTAAGGCTATTCCTGTGATCCAATAGCCACACCTTGCTGGGGTTTACACCAAGAAAGCAGATGCCGTGGGCATAAAAAAAATGTAATTTAGTTATAAAACACCTGAATATAATACAAAGTTGGAAGAAATAAATCTGTGTCTGTGAATACTTCTAAAAAGGCAATGTAAAGCAGACAAGGAGGTACATTTCTGTGACCCCTGCATTTGGGTGACTGAGGTAGGAGGATCCTGAGTTTGAGGCCAGCCAGAGCGATGTAAAACAAAGCTCTACCAAAACTACAAAGGCAGCAGGGTTCAAAAAAGGACCTCTATTTTAAACAATTGCAATATAAATAAGATCTGTGGTTAAGTCAGATTACATAAGAAAAAATACAGAAGATAAGCTGCAGTTGTAATACATAAAAACAGGACAGTTATAAAAATATAGGGATAAACTTGTACGGAGAGTAATCAGAGCTTGGGAAAATGGTTAAAAATAAAAGATTGTTCAAGGTATGTTCAAAGGAAAATGACCCAGGAAGTGATAGAACCAGCTTGTCTGATGATGTAAAGGAAAGCTGACAGGGAAAGACAGGCGGCCCTGGCTTTCATCTGCCCCTTCATCTCCTTCACCAAAGAGACTGATCTTCAGACCGCAGGGGAAGGGAGCCGGGGCTATGATGACATCGAAATCTTCTATGGAAAATGAACAGTGAAGATGTAGTCCCCTCGACAATTAACGGTACTGTCCCAAGACGGTGATCACCACCAGCCACCGTAGCAGCTGTTTACTGAGAACTTGAAGTGAGCCAGGGAGCGTGCTTAAATCCTCCGTAAGCACGAACCAGTTGAGTCCTCAGAAAAACTCGGCACGTGGAATCATTTGTATTTTCCCATTTCATGAATAGACAAAGAATTAAAATCTTGTCTAAGTTCTCAGCTTGTGAGGACAAAGTTCAGCCTTGAACTCAAGGATATGAAGTACAAATGTCTTAGTGTGTTTCGTGTGTGTGTGTGTGTGTGTGTGTGTGTGTGTGTGTGTGTGTTCGTATGCATGCTTATGCATATATGTGTGTGCATGTAGCATTTGTGTAGGTACGCGATGAGGCCAAGGACAACCTCAAGTATCATTCAGGCACCATAGCCTGGCATGTGTGTGTTGAGGGGTGGGACAGAGACAGAGACAGAGACAAAGACAGAGAGAGGAGGGGTTTTTTCATTGGCTTTGAAGCTACCAAGTAGTCTAGGCTGGCTGCCACTGAACCCCAGAGATCTTCCTGTACCCACCATCCCAGCATTGGGTTATAAGTATACACTTCATGTGAGTTATGGGGATTGAACACAGGTCTTCATGCTTTCAAGGCAAACATTTTACTGTCTAATCCACCTTCCTGGGCTCAAGTCTTACTTTTAGACATATTAATATAACAGCATCCTCAGGCTGAGGCAAGTGGGTTGTAAGTTTGAATCCAGCCCAGGCTACATGTCTGTGAATACATACATGTTTGCATATTAAATGCATACCATCTAAAGATTTGTCCAATATCCACAATGAACACATAATAAGTCGAACTGAATTTAAAAGTGAACTAAATGAAACTAATATATGCTGTCGTTTTTTTAAAAAAAATAGTAAAGCAAAAAGAATTTTTAATGACCAGTTCTAATTTGTATTCATTCCCGGGAAATCTCTAAGAAGTGGTTGGTTGTGGATAGTTTCTCAAAATATAGAAAGATGTGACTGCCCGGCATCACCATAGATTCTCCATTAGTCATCTCTGCCTTCACACAGCCTAATGGCCAATAATTACAGTGTCCGAACAATGGAGTCTCCCTTGCATCTGAAAAAGCCAGGCTCGTGATACGTAGTTGAAGTGTTTTACAGTAATGGTAGGTACCTGGATCCGGTCTCCACCCGTGTTCCCCATGCTGCTTTTATCAGATCCAAATGAAGCCCAAGGTGTCCCCATACCAAGCTTCAAAGTGGCATCCATCTCTGTGCTCCACACCTGAGGAACAGCCTGCCTGAGTCCCATAGCCAAACTCCCACACGGGCTCTGAATGTGACTTGCAGCATGTATGTGCAGTCAAGAAACCTAGGCTAAGCCTCTTCACCTCAGAGGCCAAGCCTCCCATCTGCCAAATTAAGCATCCCTGAAGAACCTTGAGAAGCCGAGTAGATGGCTGGCGACTGTGAGGGCTCGCTGCTCTTGCACAGCGCCTGAGTTCAATTGCCAGCACTCAGGTTAGAGAGCTCACAGCTGTCTGCAACTCCAGCTCCAGGAGCTCCCATACCACCCTCTTCTGGGCTCTGCGGGCACTGCAGTCACCCTCACAAGCACATACACACCACACATACATACACAAATACACGAAATTTCAGAATAAATAAAATTTTAAAACAACACACTGAGCTATTATGATGGTTAAGGAAAAAAGATGACTTTTGGAATGAACTAAATAGAACAGTGAGCTGAGCAAATATTAGGTATCGTAAGCCTGTATTATTAGCTGTGCTTGTTCTTGTGCCTTTGCTGATGGGGTCGTGGGACTGTAAGTTAGAGAAGGCATATGTGGCTCACAGTGGGGCATCTGACTACATTACCCATGATTCATAGGCACCTATGGCGGAGTGTGGTGAGCAGAATAACTGCAGGAAAAGAGACTCATGGGTAAACCTAAGGCCACTCAGATGTAGCCTCCAGTAAAATGTTATAGGCAGATCCCAGACAACAGCACTGCCCCTGCCCTAAAATTTTGAGCCAGTTACAAAAGACCTCCAGCCTCTGTGTGCCTTCCCGTTGTTGAGTAGAAAGTTATTTATACATACATGGATCATAATTCATAATTTCTGCCCACCTACTTCCACAAAATATGTGAAGCAGTTAACAAGTCTATTAATGACTTGGATGATGGAGGTATGGGGGGGTTGCTTATAATTGTGACATCAAGCCCAGAATAACAAGATATGGACCCAAAATAGACCTCCTCCATAAGCCGAGTCAAAGATGACATCGTTAGGTCCAAACTAGACAGATCACCTATCTCTACAACAACAGGATGAAAAAGGTTTGAGCTAGCCCACTTATTCAAGAATGAAGAGAATCTTTTTTTCTGGTATATCCCAAGTGTCACAAACCATTCACAGAGTACCATGGGAGTGGTGTGTTCAGCTCTGGGAAACATCTAGAAACGCAGGAGGTCATTCAGAAGTGGTTTGTCAAGAAAAAGAAGTGAGAAGAAAAACATTAAAAAGTTCAGGGCTAGAACTGTCACCCAGTGGGGCAGGGCTTGTATGGCGTGGGGGGCCCTGGGTTCCACCATCAGCATTACAAACATTAATGAAATTATACCCTGAATCCTCTTTGCAGGCACCCCTCTTTCACGTTCTTCTAGAATTGTTATACAAAGGTCACCAATGACTCTGGATCACAAGGTCAGTCAGGTGGCCAATCCACCCTCCTCTACCTCCTACAGACCTTATGTGGACTTATTCTTAAGTTGGATGGTTAGTTCCTATGATACCACAGAGTCCTGGTTTCTTCTCTCTTCAGCTGCCATTCTTGTGTGTCCTGCCTCCCTCTCCTAACTCTGCCTTCTATGGAATCCTCCGTGGCTCACCAGGTGAATAATTTCTATAGCTTTTCAAACCCAAAATGACCGCACTCAGGTCAATCTTAAAATCCCATCTTAGTGATGGCTCTTACCCATAGATCTCTCACCCCAGAAGTCTCTCAACCTCAAAGCGCTGGTCTATTTCTAAGTCAGAAAGAGCTGAAACTCATTCAGCACCCTGATCCTTCCCTGTCTCTGCTCTAGGCACCGCCTTGCTCCCCAACACCCTATCCCCAACTCACAGTGACGCACACATGCCCTCTTTCCTTCTCTGCCCACATACAACCACTCACATGTAAAGTCTAATGGGCAGTAAATATTAATCTCAAAACCCGAACTCCCCACCTCCATATCTGCCCCAGTCTAGTTCTCACCTGGACTATGAAAGAGCCACTTGTCTATTTCTTGCCCCTACAGACTAGAAACGGTTTAGTTAGTTTTACTAAGTCAGAGCACATGCCTCCAGGCTTTGCCCCACTTAGAACACAACTCCAAGCTTTTTACCACCCTAGAAAGCCCCACCCACCTAGGTCTCTGTCTTACTCCCCGACTTACTGCACTCTTGTCACGTGACCCTCTCTGTGATGGTTTGTATATGCTCGACCCTGGGAGTGGCAGTATTAGAAGATGGGACCCTGTTGAGGTAGGTGTGGCTTTGTTGGTGTAGGTGTGTCACTGTGGGTGTGGGCTTTAAGACCCTCATCCTAGCTGCCTGGAAGTCAGGATTCTGCTAGCAGCCTTCAGATGAAGATGTAAGAACTCTCAGCTCCTCCTGCACCATGCCTGCCTGGACGCTGCCATGCTCCCACCTTGATGATGATGACAGACCCTCTGAACCTGTAAGCCAGCCCCAGTTAAATGTTGTCCTTCTAAGAGTTGCCTTGGTCATGGTGTCTGATCACAGCAATAAAACCCTAAAAGACACCCTCAAAGCTCCTGGAATACACCAAACTCGTTCCTGTCTTCGAGCATTTCCCTGGGGCTGCAGATCCCCCTCGTGGCATGTACGTTTTAATCCATCAGATATCTACACAAGTGCCACCTCCTCCCAGAAAGCATCCTAGACAATTTCACCTGAAAAGAGCCCTCCCTCTTTTATCTCACTTGAGCAACTTTCTAACAGCAAATCGTGTTAATTTCTGTCAGATCCGCAGCAGCGTGCCTCTTGTCTGTTTTCTACCCCACTAAGCAGCAGTAAACGCCTGCTTAGTGTACGGTGGGGAATCACCCAGCTCACAGATTCAAAGATCAAATTCATTTATCTGATTCCTTCCTAGCATTTCCAAAACCTAAACGCTGTGGCAACAGCTTCATTATTGGGTTTTCTACACTCTCACGTCCTCTCGGGAATCTTTGTGATTATGCTTATTCTAGAACACACAGCCTATCATCCAACAGCCATTCGGTGTTTATTGAAGGGAACTGAGGTTGGAAAGACGCCTATCTGGGCTCCATCTAAAATAGAATCCTCGGTTACCACTATCGCCTCGATAGCGATCTTGCCATCTCTGAGAGCGTTCAAGTGTGGAGTGAATGGGGTGTGAGCGAGAGGCCCGTGTGTCAGAGGGAAGAAGGGACTAGATGCTGTCTGACACTCGGGATGTCACCCCTTCGTCGTCTACAGTGAGGTGACAGAGAATATGGGCGCTGTAGCCGGTTGTGGTTGTCAGGTGAGTGAGCGCGGAGAAATACGTGCAGCAAACGTAGGAATCCGCTGATGGAAGACTATGGAGAGGGAAGACAGTAGGTTACAAGGGAAAGATAGGCGTAGAGAGGCTTTGGGGGTTATTTAAGCCTGTTTGGAAGCAGCCAAAGAGAGGACGCTGGAGGAAAAAGTCAAGCTTCCGTGGGAAAGTGTACTTAAGGAACTCGGACTGAGGACTGCTGCGCATGCGTCACCCGTGGCGGCAGCCTTGCCAGGCACGGAATCCTCCACACCGAATGCTAGAATATGCTAGCAAAGGAAGACGCGGTGTGCCAGTCATGAATCTCTAAGGAAGTTTTGTTTGTTGTTCTAGTTAGATTTAGTAGCGCTTCTTATTTTGATCTAATGTTTTTGTTATTGTTGTTTGTTTGTTTGTTTGTTTGTTTATGATGGGCACCTGGCAGAGCTGTTCTGAGAGAGAAAGCTCCCTTTCTAGGTTGCATACCCTAAGGTTCTTCTAGTAAAAGTAAAACTACTTCGGGGAAATTTCTAGAACTAGGAAGGAGTCCTAGGTAACACTGAGTTAAAAACCAAAAGCATAGGTAATTCTGGTTTTAGAACCAGCAGGAAATCTCCAGATGGAAGTAGGATGTGATCTCCCCTTGGACCACGAGAGTCTATCTTCTCGGCTACCCATTTCTAGAAGACGGTGCCAGAAACGCGGCCCTGGAAGCTGCCGGCCCCTGTGGACGGGTGTTACACTGTCAGCCATGCAGCTGGCCCTGCAAACGGCTTTGGGGAGAAGGAAGCTGGCCACGGCTCCTGGCAGGGAGCAATTGCTCGGTGTCCGCAGCCCTCACCAGGCCCACGTCTCCACGCAGAGGTGATAAAGGCTCCCAGAGGCTGATACTCCCTGGCCTATTACATCATCAGCTAATGTTGAGTCCCTTATTTCTGCCCACATATCTGTAAATGGAAGCTCACGGGTCCCTCCTCCACTGGACCCTTGTGAGTGGGCCATTGTGTCCTTGCCAGGCTCTGGCTACAATAGTAACAAAGACTTGAAAAATGAATCCCTTCCCCGGGGCAGATCTTTCCATCATCCAGGCATCTGAATTGGGACTGCTATGTGCCTCTCTTATTGGTCATTACCTGAACTGCAGAAGCCACAAGCTAGAACCAACAGAGTGATTTTGTTTCTAGCAACTTATCTGTTGGATCACCCATGGCACACTAGATGGCCACTGGACATAGCCTCACCTGAATGTCTTTAGGCTTACAGTCCTAACCTGGCTCCACTTCCGACCTATCTTCCCCAAGGCAACCAGCCTCTGGCCCCTGGCACGGGTCACGTGTTGCTGGGTACCTCTAAAGGAAGACTACCGAATACTAGGCAAAGAAGCTAAAACTCACGGAGGGGTTTCTGACTCTGCAGGGAATTTGCAAAGCAATGCAAGAAAGTAAAATTGAGTTCTATTGTGGAAATTCACATTTTTTTAAATTAGATATTTTCTTTATTTACATTTTAAGTGTTATCCCCTTTCCTGGTTTCCCCTCTGAAAACCCCCTATCCCGTCTCCCCTCCCCCTGCTCACCAACCCACCTACTCCTGCTTCCCTGCCCTGGCATTCCCCTACACTGGGTCATCGAGCCTTCTCAAGACCAAGGACCTCTCCTCCCTTTGATATCCAACAAGGCCATCCTCTGCTGCATATGCAGCTGGAGCCATGGGTCCCTCCGTGTGTACTCTTTGGTTGGTGGTTTAGTCCCTGGGAGCTCGGGGTGGGGCGTGGGGGGGAGGGGGGTGCTGGTTGACTGGAGAACTGAAGGCAAAGCTACAGCTGGATAGCCTGAGTCTGCCAGACCCCACTGTGGAACAGCCTCCGTGTGCCCGTTCCTCTGGCTTAGACGGGACAGGGCTGCCCACTGTGGTAAAGCCTGGATTTCAACAGAAACTGCTCTTAATAGTTTCTTGGGTTAATTCACCCATGAGTGCAGAACCTGACTGGCCTTCTTGAATGTCCCGGCAAGGCCCCACTTTCTCCCAAATGGGGCTTAAATTCCACCATGCATTTCAGAGGGGTCAAAGATACTCACAGCATAATGGCCCTGTGCCCTTTCTCCTCCAGTGTCTAAACCTCCCCAGCCACCTCTTTCTGTCTGTTCTTTTCCCAAATTCAGAAATTAAATGGTCAGAAGTTGTGCTTTATTGATTAGTTTACTCCCATAAACTATCTGAAACAAGATAGGTAATCTACCTTTCCTGTGTGTTATTTCTTTTTCTCAGACAATCTGAAAGATTGGATCGTCCCCATTTTAGAATTAGTGAAATCAAGGCTCAGAAAGGTGAAGTCTTTAATGCAGGATTATAGGACATGTTAACTCAGCTTGGAGCCTGGGGGTGTGTTTATCTGTGACTCCACAGCCTTTCTTTACCAGTGCATCTCTTCCCCCTGTGCCCACATGAAACAGTCTCTTCCCCAGGAGATCAGTAAGATACAACAGGACACCTTAGCTGTAAGTCACAGCTTCATCAACCCTAGGACACAGGCCGAGTTCTAAACCCAGGTTTCTGCTTGCTGATCAGCGCACACAGGAGCAACACGGTCTCACACCATCGACAGAAAGCACTGTCTCAGATCTGATGCGGCCGAAGCCTCTGTATCTGTGGCTCTCCACTTCCGACCCCTTGCCACAGCCAAAACAGTATGTGCTCTGGAATTCCAGTCTCTGTGTCCCAAGAGTTAAACAGACTAGCACGCAATTTCCAGGGGCTGATGCTCAGCTTCTGCTCAAATTTTCTCTGAGAGAGAAGAGAGAATCTAAGTCCAGGTGGCGAAAGATGGAAACATAATCTAAAGGTAGAGTTTAAAGAGTGGCGTCTGGTTGACCAAGCTTAGTCCACCTCTGCTATCCGAAGCACCAGCACGTGTGACCAGTGAGGACTTCTATCAGCTACTTCCTGATATAAATAATAATTGTTCTTATAATAAGACAGAACTCACTTAAAATATTTGATTTCACATCAGTCTCAGAACAGGAGATAAATGCATCTTTTGAAGGTCCCGCATCAATATGCATTTGTGGGATACTTCATCTCTTCCTAGGAAAGCATTCTATCTGTGACAAACATGGCATTGAAGGCTATTTACAGAGCACTAGCTACTGGCAAGTCAGGGAAGAAAAGCATGGCCTCTTGGGACAAAGTGGCTGAATTTGAGTTCAGCCTCTAATATTTGTTTGCTGAATTTTTTAGCCATTGAGTTAGTCACCAAGGACAACTATTTCCCAACCTTTGATAACTATCTTATTTGTTTCATGGTATCGTGAGAGTTAAGAAATGTTATTCATTAAGTCAATAGGAAAATACCTTGCACAAAGTATTACTAAATACAAAAACTTGTACTGAGAGCAGGGTATCTACTTTCTGCCATGATGGAATGGCTTGTTTCATACAAACCGTGTGAAGGGACCATCACCAGGCAGTGAACAGCACATAGCATAAGACTCTGAGTCCTGAGAAAATCAAAACTCATGGGCTAACCCGCTGACAACTCTGGCCCTATGCCTAGACACAATTTCCTGGCTGGAATACAGTAAACCGGAGTTCGGCACAGCACAGCACAGCACAGCACAGCACAGCACAGCACAGCAATCCCACTATGCTGAGGAGGCAGAGGTCCGAGTTCCTGGCATCTAAGGGGGATAAGACCTAAGAAATACAAATGGCAAATAAGTATTCGAAAAGTGTTCTACAGCCTTACTTATTTGGAAAGTGCCCATTAAAGTGTTTGAGATTCTACCTCACCCCAGATAGAATAGCTAACAACAACAACAACAGCAACAACAACAACAAAACCAAATAGCAGCAAACGCTGTGTATGGATGTGGAGAAAGAGGAGTCTACAAACTACTGATTTGAAGGTGGAGTGAAGGGTGCTCATAAAACTAGAAGCTGAGCTAGCAGGTAATCCTGCTCTACCACACCTAGGGACACGCCCAAACTCAGCTCACCACAGAGAAACTTATTCTGCCATGTCTACTGCCACACTGCTCGCAATAGCTAAGCCCAGACTAGGTGTCCATTAGCAGATGAATAAACAAAACACAGCAATACACACAGTAAAGAACATTTCAGACACAAAGAAAACCAAAATGATGACATCTGTGAGATGGGTAGAGTTGGGAGTCAATGTGTTAAGTGAAATAACTCCAATTCAGAAAAGCCAGCACCATCGCACCACCGCCTGTTTGCTTTCAGATGAGGAGTCTACATTTACATGTGATGGAGGGGAGAAGAAAGGTGAAAGGAAGCATAAGAGAGAAAGAGCACTTGAAGGAGAAGAGGAAAAAGAGAGGGGGATGGGATACATGAGACATGGACACCAATGCCAGAACTGTTTCCATGGAGAAAGGGGACCAGCGAGAAGTGGGCGGGGAAATGGAAGAGAATGGTGGGAGATAGGATGGGTAAAGGCAAAGTATAATGACATATACATATGAAAATGCCATGGGGGAGCCCATCGCTTTGTGTACTGAACTGTAAATTGAAATTGGAAAAACTGAAAGGAAAATTAAAAAAAAAAAAAAAAAAAAGATAAAACCTGCTGCTGGAGTACCTGAGGGGTATGCTCGGAGAGGAGGCGCTTAACTCGGAGACGAGCTTTGTTTCGATGTGATCAAGGCTAGACGCCTAAGGTTTTCCTGACAATGGCCAGTCTATCTGGGAAGGTAAAGCACAGCTCTCTCTCTCTTGTTGGATTTCCAGCCCATCCAGAGCAGACTGATCTTCTTTCACATCATGCTGATATCTCTAGCACCAGTCTGAGTTTCCAGAAAGGCTAAGCCTTGGGACTAAGAATTATACCCAAAAGAAAGATCTACTCCAGTTTAGCCCCAAGAAAAACAAAATCCAAACTCCAATAGAAGGTGCAAGTGTTTGTCCAGGATGTATGAAACTCTGGGCGCCACCACAGCATCACATAAGGCAGGTGGTTTGTATCTGTACTCCTGGCTATGAGAGGAAGAGGCGGGAGGATCAGCAGTTCAAGGTCTTCCTCAGCTACATGGTGAGTTAGAGGTTCGCCAGGGCTACATGAGACTCTGTCTCAGCCATGGGAGTCAGAGATTTGAGTCCACAAAATTAGAGAGAATCATGGTTTGTATTTTCTATAAATAGACAATAATGAAGAATAAAACTATGCCCGAAGAAGTTCAAGGTGATTATACAACATTTAAACTGTAAGATAAATTATAAATAAATATTTCCCATGGAAAGCAACAGAGACCAGAGTGTCTACATTTTATCCACTTCCCAAGCATTCAATTGAAAAGTAACTTACAAAGAAAATAAAATCCAGGTTTGCACTTCATCTGTGAAGACTAAGAAACTATCAGAAGCTGTCACAGGCAAGTGTTTGGAAGTAGAAGAATATGTGACCTTAATGAGTGAGCAAAAGAGGAGTCTCAATAAAAAAAAATAAATAAATAAACCCAGAAATTTCACAGGAGAAGATGAAAATACAGTTTCAGACCTTCATAAAAGGTACAAGAAATGCAAATTTTAAAAAACACTCTGTACGCTTAACAGCAAATTGGAGATGACAGAGTTGGTGAACTCGCAGACAGATTAATAATATCATTGATCTATCCTCTCCTGTTGTTTGCCTTGGCGCTCTGCCTGGAGAATTTCTTGACTGCAGTATAAAAAGACCTGGTGCTCAAGCACAGCACAGAAATGGGATGGGGTGAAGAAGTATGGGACCGCCACACTCTTATAACAGACGTCCCAAAAATGGAGGGTAATTAAAGCAAGAAAAGGCACGTGAAGAAATTACAACCCAGAATGTCTCAAATGCAGTGGAAAACACATACTTCAAGGTCCAATCAGCCATGGTGAAATCTTGAAGGCCTGATCAGCCCAAGGCTCAGAGAGGCACAGACCTGAGGGTGCAGCTAAGGGTCTAGCTCAGGGCAAAGCACTTGCATAATATTTGCCCAGGCATAACAAGGAAAAACTAAAATAGAACAAGAAAAGGAAAATCAAATACAAGGAACCAAAGATAAGACTCAATCCGGACATGGGATAGGGGGACGGCTCAGTAGGGAAAGCATTTGTCACGAGCATAAAGACCTGAGTTCAAGAACAACCTACAACCCACATATAAGCTGGGTGTCATGGTGCCCATCTGGAATCCCAACACTTCTACAGGAAGTAGGGAGGGAGAAACAGGAGAATCCCAGCACTCACGGGCCAGCTTCCCTGCTGTTCACTGGACCCACAAGACACCATGTCTCAACTGAGATGCAAGGTGAGGACCATCCACTGAAGCTGTGCTCTAGTGCGTGTCCTTGTGCGGTTGCCCTCACAGACCGACAAACACAGATACACGCATGCGCACCCCACAAAGATAAGATGAAAATGAATGCTGACCAAAGACAGTGGAGGCACACCTGTAAAGTGCAAAAACCAAACCAAACCAAAACAAAACAAAAAACCCTAAGATAAATAAAAGTTTAGTGAAGGAACAGCCTTCAGGAAGACGTGAACAATGCCACACGATGTACAAACCCAGCTCTACCAGAAGAAACAAAGAACACAGAAGTGTAAAATGAAGGCGTAAGTGGCAAGGCTCTTGCCGTCATCCTCTTCATATTTCATATAACAAAGTACAGGGACAAGTTTACAGCATACATCACTCTAAGCTAGCAAACAGTCACGCAAAGAACTAAATGCAGTTGCAAAGGTAGGTGCATTGACTATATTTGTGACAAAGACACCAGGAACGGGAAGTGGAGATTAGGAAGTGTAATAAATAAATTAAGGGTAAACAGATAAAATGTTAAGTCTAACTAATTATTAAAGCATACCTTTAGCCAAATATATATATATATATATATATATATATATATATATATACATCTTTAACACAAGGATATGAGATAGAAATAATAATAATAATAATAATAATAAATAATACTTTCAATAGAAAATTATATTTTGTTAACTTAAAAGATAAAAACAAAAGAAGCAACAGAGAGAAGGTCATCTTGAGACGTCTCACAAGGTTCCCATGCTAGTGAAGAGCTACAGTCGATTAATGACTACTAAGAGACAGAGTCTGTCCACCCAGGCATGACACCCCAGTGCTTATCCCATACCAGGTGGTCAGCCCTAAACACATAGGAGCACCTAAATGAGCTCACCGTGTTGAATTTACATATTTATGCATACAATCAATATTATCAGTAATAATTTAAAGGCTCCAGCATTTGAGAGGGATCTGGGAAGGTGAGACATGAGAGACACTGGAAGGAGAAGAGGAAGATGGGAAATGAAGTAATTTAGTCCCATCTATAAAATTCTCAAAAAGTAAATAAAGTTATGCTTAAAAAACACGAGACAAATAAAATCCATATAATAAGACAATAGACATCAATACACTTATGTCAGAAGTTAAATTATAGTATACCAATCTTCCAATTATAGGACAGATGTCCTGCAGATAAAAAGCAATTATACTCTATTTACCAGGAAAACATTTAAAACATTTATATTCATTAAAAGGAATGAATAGGCTGAAGTTTTAAAAAGCAGAAGATGCTCTATCAGACAGCTGTATAAATCAGAAATTCTACCCCCAGACATTTCCAGAAAGATATCTGAAAATGAATTACTTGTAGCATATAAAACTAGAAGCACTTCATCTGTCCTAAGCAGGTCGATGGATATAGGCATTGTGGTATATTCATAAAGTCAATATTCAATAACAAAGGATCCCACTACGATGCATGCAGCAAAACGGACAAGCCTTATAAACATTTTCCCAAAGGAAAGATAAAACTAGACTTAAATGTTATGTGCTGTCATTTGGTTTATATGAAATTCTAGAATTAGCTTGACTGTGAGGATACAGAACTGGCTGATAGTCACATTGGGCTGGGAGCTCAAGAGTGAGCCGGGGTACAGGGGACCACTCTGAAGGAATGCAGGGGCTACTCTAAGGGTACACCCTGAGTGAGGGGACTGTCTGAGGAGGTACAGAGACTCTGATTAGAATGGTGGCCACAGTGGTTACCTGTCAAAAGCCACTGACCAGTACACTAAAAACATGACTTTGCTTCTATGTCAATTTTACTTCAACAAAGATTATTTAATTTTTCTTAAATATAAAAGCAATTAAACTTTTTGGCCCCATATCAAACAGATTCACCTCATGGCCACTTGGGAAAGAAGGAATTGAATTGCCTGCCACCGTAGAACATTAAAATGACAGAACCACTTCAGTAGATTGTAACTTCCCAATTCCCATCCACTCTGAAGACATTTGTTAATTACCAGCCGACTCCATCCTTGTTACTTTTCTCCTTTATTGATCATCAATGGAGTTTAATTACCTAACAGTCTCGTTTCTAGAATTCTCTTGTAGGCCCCGAGAAGCTCAAGAGCTCATAGTGTGTTCTTAATCCTCCACACACAGGTACACGAAATAGGACTATGGGAAGGGTCCAGGGACCTCCATGCGGGCCGCAGCCTCAGCCTGGGAACTGAGAAGCTACCGAGTGAGTAGGAATTCTTCAAACTTAGGCTCAGCGTCCATCCCAACCTTCACGCCAGGCTCAGGCTTTGGTGAAGAAGTCTCTACGGTCCAGCAGTCAATGTCCTCAGTTCCCAACATGCTTACAGTCTCCTTCTTACAAGTGAACCCCAGTCATTAAGCGTCAGCCATTCCGCGTCGCTTACCTCTTCACAGTTAGATGGCGCCATACCAACTGGATCCTCAGGAACAGTGCTAGAGCCATGCAACCGGATGTCATGGGGTCACTATGGTTTATAGAAGCCAATGGGGGAAACTTCCTCTCCTTTAAACAGCTCTCTTGGCACAGATAGATGTGTGAATAGGATTTCTCCTAGGCTTCCATTCTACTCTCTAACCCATCCCTTACGCGCGCACACACACACACACACACACACACACACACACACACAGAGCACAGCCATTCATAATCCCCATGCAGCCTCTATGCCCCGACTGGAGTGAAGTGACTAGCCCCACACCTTGCAGAACTTCCAGACCACATCGCATTCATTCTCTTGCTCCTTCCCGCCCACCACATCACTAACCCCTCCCCTTCCACTGGTCCTACGCCCCGCCCACAGTCTCTCCCCCTTCCCCTCTACTTCCCATGTTCTCTTCCACTAACCATTCAGTCCTTAAAGATGCCCCACTGTGGGTGGGACTGTCCCCAGAGAGAGCAGACACACACATCAAAGTGGGCACGCAGAAACAAGGAAGGCAAACAGGGACTTGGGGCCCTCGGTGATTCTGGGATTAAGATCAGAAGTGAACAAGAATGATCCAAAGAGTATTTCTAGATGGTGGGGGGTGGGGGTATCTTATGTCAGTGCCTCCCCTTATTTTAGTGGCTTTTGTCCCATCACCTTCCTACATTTGGTTAGAAGCTAAAACTGCCTGCAATTGGTATGGGATCTTGAGATGCTCAGTTCCAGGTTAGGGCAGGCTGCTAAATCTGCTGCCGTGAAGAATCTAGGTGTGAACTTCGTGTCCCTTAAGACATGGTCTCTCTGTGTAGTCCTAGGCTGGCATGGAACACCGTATGAGGCCCAGACTGACCTCGAAATCACAAAGATCCCCATGTCTCTGCTACCTGAGTGTTAGCTTAGAAGTGTGGACCACCATGGCCAGCTTGATCTTTTAAAACTTTTAATTACCTATGTGTGCACACAGGCGCATATGGAGGCTTTCGGTGTTTGATCAACTAGAATTACAGGCATCTGGGAGACACCTGAAATGGGACCTGGGAATCAAACCCCTGACCTCTGGAAGAACAGCCCATGCTCTTTACCACTGAACCATCTCTCCAGCTCAGTTGTGCATTTCTGTTTCTAAGTCTAAGGTATAACTCCCTACAGTAGGCTGAAGAATATTAACCCTTGGAGACACTTTTCTATTTGGCTCCAACGTTAGAGGTAGGATGGCTGCTGAGATGAAGAGGCGTAACCATAGTTACAGGTTGCCCACCAGGAGATAATCATCACAGCACTGCATACAGTATGCAGAGCAGTACAAATGGGGGAGAGAGGGGTTGCTGCAGATTTCCAGCCTGTGAGATGCTATGAGTCAAGGAAAAGCGTCTCTTCTAAGTCTTGTGTGCAGACTGCAAGAGCTGAAGTTTGCACTAAACCCGACGTGGAATGCTGACCAGGTGAGAATGTGAGGCGGGCTGTGACTAATTCCCTGCCAGCAAACACAGTACAGCCTCTGGTAAGGGCACATAGCAGAGCTTAGACACTGGCATGTTACTGCCCTCTCCTGGGCAAGAGGTCAAATCCATTCAGACATGTGAGTCATAACTGAATCAAGTTCGTGAGCCCCAAGGTGGTCAGTCTAATCCAATCTTCTACAAACTGTTGGCTGGGGGGAAGCTGCCTCCCCCATCTTCTCCTTGCAAGCCTCCTCCCTGCCTACCCCCATTTTAGCTCCTGCACTGGCTTCCGCCTTCAGTCTTCCCTGAGGGACATAAGCGGATGAGGAAAGAGCCTACTGGCTACTTCCTACTGGGAAAGCTAACAGGATGGCTGTCAGAACTGTGGTCCCAAACATCAAAACATCCCACAGAATCACCTTTCATTGTTTCTCAGCCTATAACAGTTCATCTGTGTCTCCAAAAACAAACAAACAAAAAAAAAAATCTCAATCTGCATCCACCATATAAAACAGAGCTTGGAGCCATAGGCCACTTGATGCTTGAAAACCCGACTTTTACAACTAATTGTACATAACTGGCTAGGTTGTTTGTTTTGTTGGTTGTTCTTTTATTTAAGAGCTAGACCCTCCTGTCAAAGTCGGTCTGAACTCCATTTGATAGGAAGTAATTATCTTATGACATTTAACGGCTATACCAATAGCACTTTACACAGAGACATATGAGAATATTAAGCAAAGGAAAAAATGAAGCAAATTAATTAACAGTGCCCTGATATGCCTAAGTTAGTTCCCATTCTTCATTTCATTTAAAGTCTAAAGATCAGGCACAATTTTATGTAAATTAAAGCAAATTGGTGGGAGTTTATAACATGGTGTCTTTCATAGAAACAATAAGCACTTGAAAGGATTTCCATCCTCAGCAAATATTTATCCAGTGCCTATGGAGTACAGGGTGCTAACCCTAGCAACTGAATGCAGTTCTATTATAGTCTCCCTATAAGGCTAAATCACAAAGCATCCTGGGAGCCGGTGTCAGAGTCACCTTGCTTGGACCACACTATTCGCATCACACTCCTGACTGCTCTGTCATGACAGAGGTCCTCCCATCACGTGTCATAGAAGAGAGTCCACCTGAGGAGCAGGTAGCGTGAGATCATGTGGATCAGGGGATGCTGTGGGGAGGCACCTGACTTCCCACCACCCTCCTGTCACTCTGACAGTGGCCACCACAACTTCCGGACTATTCATTTCCACCTGATTAGAGCTCACAGGGCAATGTTTTACTACTTGTCCTAGCTAAGGGTACTATTGCTATAATGAAACAACATGATCAAAAGCAAGTTGGAGAGAAAAGGGGTTGTTTGGCTTACACCTCCACATCGTAGTCCATCACTGAAGGGAGTCAGAATAGGAACTCACACAGGGCAGGAACCTGGAGGCAGCAGCTGACGCAGAGCGCATGGGGGAGTGCTGCTTACTAGCTTGCTCCTCCTGGTTTGCTCGGCCCGTTTTCCTATAGATCCCAGGACCACCAGGCCAGGACTGGCATCGCCCACTGTGGGCTTGGACCTCCTGCATCGATCAGTAATTAAGCCTTCCAGTTGGATCTCACAGAGGCATTTTCTCAATTGAGAAAATTCAGATAACTCTTGCTTGTGTCAAGTTGACATAAAACAAGCCAATACAATGTTTTATTTTTATTTCTGTGAATCTAGCTATTTGTTTATCTGTTTATTTTTGAGAGAGGGTCTTATTAGCCACCCTGTGACTTTCAGGTCAGTATGTAGCTCCGGGTCAGCAGGCCCCCACCCTGTAAATCCTAAGGTTATAGAATTAGGCAATCCCATGCCCAATTTGGGTACATCTTATCACTCCCCTTTTTGGAATATGGGGAAGAGAAGTGCTCAGCCCAAAGTTGGGAAATCAGAGATGTGAGATAAGATTCCTTCCGATGCCAGTCAGTGTGAGCTTTAAGGCCAGGCTGTCATCTGCTGAGCCTCCCTCCTCTGGTCATTCTTTAATTTAGAATCAACCAATCAGGCTTGCCATGCAAATTATCTGGAAATGAAAACGAATGCCCTTTAGGGGCAAATTGATTACACAAAGGATCTCTGAGTCAGACTATGCTATGCCCCTGCTCAAAATCCCAAGTTCTTGTCATGGCCCACAAAGTCCTCCATGTGCTCGCCTGCCCTCCTCTACCCTCCTCCTGGCTCCGTCAGCACCCCTCCACACACAAGCTCTCTTCTTACCTAGGAATCTTTGCCTGGGTTGTTTCCTCTGTCTGAGCGCTCCTGCCCACTATCAACATGAAACTCCTCCTCTCATCACAGTGCCCCTCTGATCAATGGAAAGCCACAGAATGGCTATGACCTTAGTTCATCAGCTCACTGCTGGTACCACAACAGCTGACAGCCATTGTAGACCACCATAAATATCTGCTGAATCGTGACTGGATGGAGGAAGTATCCACACTGCCCACTTTCCTATAACTTTCATCTGCAAAACCAACCTATGAAGGAAAACCTTAGACCTGTGTGCAAATGAGCCCACTCCTTGGCCATCTTGTTCAATGGCTTCACAGACACATATGTCTTCTGTTGTTCTCCAAAACCTGAACTCTCTGCTCCAAACTCACACGTAGCCAGAAGTGCCTTCGGTGACTCCCCACGTCAGACTGCTGAGGGGAGGTGGTTCCTTCAAGGCCACTCTTAGTCACAGAAACCACCATCTCAAATGGGCAGCACTGAATTGTTGCAGATGGCATTCTCACCCCCTCCCCAAGTCAGTGCTAAAGACTTCTCCTAGAAGACATATTTTCCCTCTAATTTTCATAGCTGGATTCCAGCATGGCTCTGTTATAGGGAGACACTAACATTTCCTTAAGAGAGAGGGTAACAGTGGCACCGGACCTGAGCTCTGTCTGTTACACACCTGTCTCCCTTAGTCCTCACGACTGTGCAGAATGGCTTTGACACTCCTCTCGGCAAATGGTAGCACTTAAGGACCATTGTGTATCCCGTAGGGGCAGAGAAGTAAAATCACATCTAACTTGACTCCAAAGAAGAAATATTTCTTGTAGTCTTAGGTAAATGTCAAGTCTTTCTTCTAATCAAACTGGGTTTGCTTGGGTTTTTTGTTTGTTTGTTTGTTTTTGTTTTTTTATTTTTGTTCCCCATGAACTAAGCATTAGCCTAAGAACATGGCATGTATTGTAGTTTTGTTTCTCTTGCTGTGATAAATACCATGAACAAAGCAACTTGCGGTGAGTGTGCTGCGGGGGGAGGGGGGGCATAATTTATTTCATCTTACAATTCTGGGATCGCACTCTGTCGCTGAGGGAATTTGGGGCAGAAACTCAAAGCAGGAACCTGGAGGCACACAGGGAAGCAGAAGGCATGGGGGAGAGCCGCCTACTGGTTTGCTCCCCTGGCTTGCTCTTCTTGCTTTCTTATACAACCCAAAACTACATGCCTGGGAGTGGGATCGCCCCCAGTGGGCTGACTCCTCCTGCACCAATCATTAGTCAAGAGGATGCCCTAGAGACTTGCCAACAGGCCAATCTGATGGAAATATTTTCCCAATTTAAGTTTCACTTCCTGGATGACTCTATCTTGTGGTAAGTTAACAAAAACAACAACAAAAAACAAGACAAAACAAAAAAACAAAACAAAACAAAAGAAACCAACCCTAACAGTGTGCAATCTAGAATACAAGTCTTATAAGAAGAAGAGCTCTCAGCGGTAATTTTTCTAGACCTCTGGACTCCTGGTCAGACTCACTTGTATGGTACCTGTAACCCACTGAGTTCTTTGTCAGTGCTCACTTCATCGATTAGATGGCTGGCTTGCTTTTTAGGGTGTGTGTGTGTGTGTGTGTGTGTGTGTGTGTATGTGTGTGTGTGTGGTATGTGTGTGTATGGTGTGTATGTGTGTGTGTGCACGTGCGCGCACATGTGTGATAAAGAATAAAATTATTCAGTTTGTCCTTCCATGTCAAATAGGATGATAATACTTGACAGGAAATCCAATGTCCTAAACATACAGGGATAAGAGGGAAGTCTAACAGCAAAGCAAAATCAACCCACAGGGATGACTAAGTAAGCACCTGCTACTCCTCTTGTTTGAGCTGCTCCATCCATTGAGTATACCGTTTCTATGCCAACAAGGAGTGAGAAGTGACGGGTGGTAAGCACCCCTCGGAGCTGTTACAATAACTGAACTGACCTACACTCCTTTCTTAAGGCTGTTTCCAGTGTCACTGCAGGCTCCCGTTACACTCCTGCATGTGGCTGCAGGAGCCTGGCTCTGCCCAGGTGACCCCCGGCAAGGCTCCTCAAATCACCCGCCACCACTAGCATCTGCATTAGATCTGCTAGAACAAGGTAAGGGCCAGTGCACACACAGGCAGCAGATTTCGCTCTACATACTGCCTGCTTTTCTCTCTCCTGAATTAGCCCCTTTACAGAGCCCAGGAGACACACCAGGACCTGGGTGCCTGCCCCGCAGTGACATGTGCTGTATAGAAACCGTCCAAGCCATCCTTTCTACATCTGGCGTGGCAGTAAGAAACAGTTGCTACCACTGAAGTCACAGGTGTGAGGGACCAGCAGCTACCGAGTGATTTCAGAAACACAGACTGATCCAATCATATTTGAGTATTAACCATCTACTATGACACTTAATTCTAAGGAATGACTATACAGTCGCAGTGCAGGGCAGCCTAGGACACCAAACACCGTATTGTAATAACGCAGCAGTACAAAGGAAGTGACGTCCTAGCCTAATTTCAGAATGAGGACAGTGGCACTGTGGGACATTCCGGAGGACGCTGCAGACCACTCCATGAAGACATAGAGTTCAAATACTGGTCAGTCAAAAGAGGAATCAAGAAAAGGAGGTTTGGAAGTTACTTTAGGCCAGGTATGGTGGCTCTCAATCCCAGCACTCATGGGGCAGAAGCAGACAGAACTCCAGTTCAAGGCCAACCTGGTCTACAAAGAGAGATCCAGGACAACCAAGGAGACAAAGAGACCTTATGCCTCAAAACAAACAAACTAACAAACAAAACAAAGAAAACTTCCTACGTGTGCAGGAGGGCCTTAAGAAACTCATTTCGACACTTCCCCAACTGTACCCACTTGGCGTGCAATCTTTTTCAATCATCAGATCTCAGCTCTTCTTTTTAGCTCAAACATTATCACACAGGAAGCATAGTAGAAGCCAAGAGGCTGAAGCAGGGGGATTGTGCGTCTGGAGCCAGGCCGGTCTACATAGTAGAGTCTCAGACCCTCCTGAGGGATCAAGTATGACCTCATCTCAATTCTGTTTTCAATCAGTGGCCACTGGTCCAATAGCCACCCATCTGACAACCTGCATTTCCTACTCACAGACTAAACCTATTGGTGACAACAACCGTGTCACCATGGCAACCATCATTGCCATACCTTGTATGGAAAAGAATGAAGCAAGAGTGCTCCAAATCAACTGCATAATGATAACAATAAAATCTACCCTCCCTAGGCTGTATGGTCTGTTCCAAATAGGGAAGCAACAGATTTTAGTTGAATGTCTCCTTGTAGTCTCCTCTGGGGTGTCTCGTGAAGAAATCTGGGCAGGGTGGCATTGCTTTGAGTCAAGCATAAGCTAGGGAAATGGCTCAGTCAGTAAAACACTTGCTACATAAGTGTGAAGCCCTGAGTTCAATACCCCAGAATCCACACAGTAAAAATGAGGTCACACCTGTGACCTCAGCACTGGGGAGGTGGAGTTGGGTGGACCCCTGGGACTCTGTGGCCAGCCTGTGTACCCAACTGCTGAGTTCTAGTTTCAGTGAGAGGTGCTGTCTCAAAATGATTGAGGAAAATATCTGATGTTAACTCAGCTCTGGCTTCTGCACATCACAAGCACACATGACATATGTACAGTATGTACACATACATGCCACGTGAACATCGTTTAACTGTAAAAAAAAACAATGACTGAGCTTTCATGAAAGTGTAATCACAGCAGCCCTAGCTGTCTATTCTCACTAGTGATTGACAGCTATTGGGTCTCCCCGGAGACAGCAAGGCCATCACCTCAGAGGAGAAAGGGAGGGGGTGGCAGAGGAGCTCGTGAGGGGCGATGGGGGGGGGATCAGGGCTGTGATCCAGGATGTAAAGTTAATAAATAAATTAATGAATGAAAAAAGATGAAAGAAGGAAGGAAGAGAAAGAGGGAGGGAGGGAAGAAGAAAAAGGGAGGTAGGAGGAAGAAGGAAGGAAGAAAGGAAGAAAGAGAGGGAGGGAGGGAGGGAGGGAGGAAGGAAGGAAGGAAGGAAGGAAGGAAGGAAGGAAGGAAGGAAGGAAGGAAGGAGAGAAGGGAGGAAGGAAGGAAAGAAACAGTTATCAAATCATCCTCAAAGGTAAGCTCCCTGGAAGATCTCTGCCTACTGGGTCAGAGGTGTACAGAGAAAGGCTCTTGGGTGAAGAACTCACCCAAACTTGCAATCACCTGGAGAAAAGTGAATTCTAGTAAAGGTTGAAAGATGGGGTACACTCTATCAACAGGCACACATGCAGAACACTAACTAGCACAGCTCTCTCTCCTGAGACCCTCAAACAGATGGCGGCCATCAGAACTGAGCCAGGGGTCATGGTTGAGGTGCCCCTTGCAGGTCATTGAGTAAAAGAATTTAGTAAATTGATTTATTTAAGCACGATTAGGGAAGAACGAGGTGGTATTTAAAACTAGCACATAGACAAATTCAACGTCCAATGCCAAATAGCTGTTGAATGGACATCACCAAAAGAAAGAGAATGTTCTGGGGCAAATATAACTACATTGCCTCATAGAGGGAAAATTTTTTAAAAGTAAAGAAAGTCTCTGCCAGGGGGATCCTCGGAGGTGAAGCACTCTCTTTTCATAAGGATCAATCCAACCGTGCCCCACATGTTTAAATGCTGAGCTCAAAAGCGCGCCTCCATGAAAGAGCAGCAAAGCTTTGTTCCCCCTCCAGGAGAGAAAAGATGCTGCAGTGTGTGCCTTGCTGAGACAACACCGTAAATAGCAAAGGAGTCCTACTTTTCTTTGTGTTCAGACAAAGCACAGCCCTACTGATTCGGATCTTGGGGGATATACAGATTCGTTTTTGCCAGAGTCATCCGGTTCTGCTCTGATGCCAAAGATTTTAACACCATTGGTAGCAGCAGAGCCAACGCTGGTGACTTAACAAAGACTGTTCATTCCAAAGCCACATTTCTGAAGGGAGGAGACCTGGATTCGGACAAGGAGAACCGCTCCACTGGTCACAGCCTTTCTGAAAGCCCACCGAGTGGGGGTTATACCGTAACCACATCAAAGATGGTGCATTTAGATTTAGGCTCAAAAGACATGGTACTCAAACATCTGGAGCAGAGGGAAGGCTGCTAGTGAGCATCTGGAATTCTGTTTAGAATCACTCATCCTTTGGTTACTATAAACTACTGCCGAGTGGCTCAAGAAACCTAGGACCACACACTGACCAGAGCAACGCAGACCACAGTTTTCTTCGGAAGGACTGCTCAGGAAAGGAAACTTCAATGAACTCAATCCTTGAGAGCACTCCCAGATTACTGCTACCTTCCCTCTATCTCAAGACCCCTCCCAGCGCAAGTTCAAATCTAGTCTCCACAACTAGTAATGTGCCAGTAAAGTCTATGCCGTGGGGGGAATTTGCGAAGTCCTTACTTCAATCCTAAGAGCTTTCTCAGGTACAAATCAGGACTAAGTCCATGGACTAAAGAACCCAAGGTTTCTAAGGGATAGACAGGAGACACTGGTTCATTTCTTATCCTGGACAGCATGCAAACCTCAGCTAGGTGAAAAGAGTTAGCAGAGATAGCTCTCGAGAACCTGACTGCCATGGAGATCTCAAAGTGTTCACAGTTGTCTGTAGCGCCTCCTAAGCTCATTCCACTCTACTGAAATGGGTGGTAGAAACTTCTCACCCCTTCCCTGCCCCCTAACCAGGGACGCTGCAGGGTTCTGAGCCTCAGGCTGGGCTCAATAGGAAGCACAATGGGATCTCCTGATGTCTTAGAGCTTCGTGGTCATTCTGCAATCAGGCTCTGATCAAGAACTTTGGCCACGGGGTACTCGGGAGTTACAAGGCACATTAGCCGTGACATCTAGGGTATCAGATATCCAATGACAGAGTCAAGAGTAACATTTTATCTATGTGCATCTTCTACTGTTGTAGAATATGATCATAAACTACCAGGTTTCATCCAGCCTAGTGAATAGAGATACACACTGGAACAGGATACACATTAAAGGGAATCAACAAGGGTAGCTGTCAATAGACATTTCCAGGCTTTGCTGCTAGAATACAAAAGCCTACAACAGCCAAAGCAATCAAACCCATATTTATTATGATCTCTCTACATGAAAGGCATGTGATTCTTCTTACATTAATTGAGGAGAAACTCAAACAACCGCAACAAAGAGCTCTAACTGGTAAGAAGTAGGCACTTGAATTATCTTTGATCATGATGCTGATTTCAAGACCGAAATGGAAAATTTGAAAAGTGGCTGGAGGAAAAAAAATAGGTGTTAGCATCTTAAAGGAATATATTGATCAATTTGTGATTTCTAATGAAGTTTAGGGGTGGTTTTCTGGTGCAGAAGAAAATATTACAATTGTGTATAAGCAACAGATTGTGAACATAAAGCCTCACACACCAAGAGGCAGTTATTAATTAATGAGATTGTGAAATGCCCCTGCATGTTCAAAACAATTATCGGAACAGTCTAGATAAATCAACCCGTGAGTGTTTCCTAAGGCCAGTGCAAGCCCAACCCCCATCCAGTATAGAATAGGGTAGAAGTAGGTGGGTGTTTGGACTTTATCTCATGGGATAAAGTCCTAACTTGCCCACTCACTGTAGACTGTACATTGTAGGGCACAGCATCTGGGCTCTTTCAGCTTGCCTCTCCTTTTGGAAAACAAGGACGAGAACAGTAATCACCTCGTTTAATCAATGTGAGGATTAACTGTGAACATTTAAGCAAAGAATCAACCCCAGTGCTCGCCCTTGGCACCTGTCCCTCCAAATCACTGTTACTCCTGTTACCCATATTTGACTTCCTTTCCGTCTAGAAGTTACTTTCCCAGAGACCCAGCTGCCATATCACAGTCAACGATAAAGAACTACGTGGCTAGGAGTGCCAAGATTCCAGCACAACCGGAAATGCCTTCGCTCCCCAAAGCTACCACGCATCATTCCTCAGCAAGCACTTCCCCTTAAAATTTATGGGCAAAAGTAAGTTGTAGGTACAATATAACTCCGGTAAGGCAGTTCAACTGAAAGCCAGGTGTCTAATGTTAACATTGTTTCATCCAGAAATGAGCACAGCACAGTGGCTATGATTGACAGGCAAGGTCATATGTGAGTTGGGGGGGAGGGGGCGTTGCTAAGATTGACCAGGAAAGAGAAAAATGAAGAACAGAATTTCCGCTTCAGAAGCAACAATAATTGTAAACTTTCCACCTCCTTGTGAACATCACAAGAAGAGCAAGACCCAGGCAGGGCAGTGGTGGGGATTGCCAGGTAAAAATATAGGACCACAATTGGATTTTGAATTTTGGTGATAACAGCTAATGAGGACTTCCAGGAGCGTGCAAGCATTACAGTATCTACAATGAAATTATACTAAAGAAGCATTAGTAGAAATTCAATTTTAAGTGAGTATTTTAATTCACTAAGTCTGGTAACCTTACATGTGGTATAGGTTACAACCAAAATGTTAACTGATTATAATTAGTAATGAAACTGAAATACCAAGAGAGGGGGAAAAACCCTGAGTGATCCCTAAAATATTTCTGCCTGGTAGTAAGGCTATGAGAAGCCTGAAGCCTGAATAAGAAAATCCAATATAAAAACATATGCCATGACTATAAAGGGGTAGAGACATCTCCTTGGGCAAATTCATTTGTCTTGTTACCAAGATATGCAGGTCAAACAATCCAGTCTGTTTGTGGAAAGCTGACTATATTCAAAAGCCGAACTCATTCAATTCATGGTTGGTAGACTTCTATAATTGACCCCATTTGTCACAACTGTAGAAGACTCCATAGAAACTAAGTGCGCACACCACATGCTCCCCAGAGCACTAACTACACCATCATAGCACACAGCACCCAAGATATGATAACAGTCTGTCTATCTGGCTTTCTAAACTTTGAGCCACTCAAGAAAAGGGACAGGGTCTCACTTGTCCAGGAAGACTCCAGGCCTTCAACCTTCAACACAATTCAAAAGTAAGAGGCTGCCAAATGGACTTTCCTGGGGAAAGTTTAGTTAAGAAAAAAATAAATGTGTATGTGTGTGTGTGTGTGTGTGTGTGTGTGTGTGTGTAAGAGAGAGAGGGAGGGAGAAAAAGAACCTCATTTAGTTTTATACAGAATACATTTTGTATGTACATACATGTATATATGGTATATGTATGTAAGTATGTGTGCATGCATATGTGCATGGTGTATATGGGCATGCATGTATAAGTGGTATATATGTGTGTGTATATGTATTGTGTGTGCACATATTCTGGGCATATTTCGTGCCCAGAAGTTAATGTCAACATGTCTTCTTCAACCATTTCTTCATGATTGTCATCAGACAGGGTCTTTTGATAAGCTTTCAGCTCAACTGACTGGCCAACAAGCCCTGCTCTACACCCTGCCCCAGCACCAGGGTTTCAGATGCACACTGCCCAGCCATGCTTGACTGGTGCTAGGGTCCGTATGCCCGGACAGCAAGGGTTTTAACCATTGGCCCAGCCTCTTAGCCTCTAAAGCATTCTTTAGTCAGTAATAGATCTGAGTGCAACTCAGCAGTAAAAAGGAAAGTCATCAAAGGTCTTTGCTGGGTTTTCTTTTTGTTTGAAAGAGTATATAAAGGAAGATAGATAGATAGATAGATAGATAGATAGATAGATAGATACATAGATACACAGATACATAGATACATAGATATTGGGATAAAGATAAATAATGAGATAATGAGAAGACTTAAGGCTATGCTCACACATGTATGTCAGGCACACACATGAGACAGACTACAGCCTCCTCAAAGTGAATAAGAAATATGATGGGGAAATTCAGCATCCTCCTTTGCTAAGAATATGCAGATCCTGAGGTGCTCAATCACATAGTTAGCTTTCAATAACAGACCTGTGGTGCTAATAGAATTGTGACACAAGACCCCTACACGCTTGCTTTATACTGTCTGCCTGAAAGCTCTGAAAATGGGAATCTGGTCGTGGTTCCCTTGGACAGCACTACTGAATAAAAGCAACATGTTCTGGACTCCTGGTGCAGCACCGGGAAAGCCTCCTCTCTCCCTAGGAGCCCAGGCTCTACCTCACAGAGATTGTCCTTATCTGCATTTACCCTCCTCTCCTCAAAGCATCCCTTCACAAAGCACTCCCCAAAGGACCCTTTGCCAACATGGTCTCCCATCCTCCTTCCTCTAAACTGCGAGAACAATCATTGGCTGATTAACATAGTGTCAGTGTTACAGTGTCTCCACTACTGACCATGTCTTTAATGTGTACAATGTGTACTTTCCAATATGACTGGAAATAGTCATGGGTGAAAACAAGTGAGAAAACCTTTTCACTTTTATTTTTAGCATGACTATTTTTGATATCTGTTTTATGTGTTCTTTTATAGCACACACAATCTATTAGACAGTATATGTATATAATTAGGCATTGAACAGACATCCTGGTCATTGGGACTACAATTCTGTAAGGCTGCAGATTAAAACCTTGTGACAGTGATATGAAATGCCAGATTCTTATACTCACAGATCCTACAGGTTAGAATCTGAATGATACAGAGCCAAGAGGGCTTGTTCCTTAAGCAAAGAAGCAAATGTCTGGAAATAATCACTCCAAGAACTAGATACTGGATTTACCTACTACTTAATTTTTGAGGGGTGGGAGCAAGAACTGTAACTGTTTACCATGTAGCCCAGGTTGTCCCTTAACTTGTGAGGTAGACAAGGCTTACTTGAAATACTGATCCTCCTGCCTCCATCTTCCAAATGTTAGTGAAAGTGTGTACAATCACACATGGCTGGAATGTTTCAACTACGTCTAGACCCAAGTAGGGTCAACCACAGACCTACATGCAATACTCCAAGTGCCATCTCATAGCCCAGCATGGAAACATCCCAGAGCAGGAATGGAGAGGATTAAGTGGGAACCCCAAGGCCTCTTGAGACATGAGCTCAGAAGTCACCTAGCATCACGTTCTCCATACTTGATTAGTCAAAGCAATTTCAAGGCCACCCAGATGCAAGGATGACGAGTGTCACGTCATATTAGAGAGAAAAATATGGCATGAGATGCACTCTGGCTGTTGCCGTCACAAATATATCTGTCCCCAGCTTGCCTGTCTGCTCTGAGCTCTGTCTCCTCAGCTTCTCTCTTCACTGCTAGATCCCTTGGGTAGCAAAGGCCCTGAAGACCACATTACCAAATAGACTCTTGGCAATGTTAAGTAAGTGAAGGATTCCCAATGGATTGAGGAGATACAGAACAAGTGACCAACTACAATAAACCTCTCCCTTTCTCTCTGATGTGGTCGGTATCTTCCCAGAAGCTATGTCTTTCCCCCTCATAAATTCTGTCTCTCCTAGGCAGCCACCACCTGCTCAGGATCCCAATGGATAGCCTCCACCTTATTCTCGCTGACCCAAAAGCTCCCACTGATCTCTCCTCCATTTGCTAACTAGAGTTTTGCGTGTGGTTGGCCGTTAGCTTTCGAGCTACTGTTTAACAAATCCCCAATGATAAGCTCTCCTTTTGAACTACTTGGTATGGGCTCTGCTGTCCTGGCTGCATAGTAAAAATACACAGAAGAGGGGATAAATAGACCAAAATATTTTATTGAAAAGTATAAGATAATAAAGAATTATATAGAACTGTAATGTAATTTTAAACCCTGGAATGGGAGTCGAGGTACTCAAATTCTGGCTGTTGACATCAGGAACTGGCTTTACAGTCCCAGGTCACCTCTGAACCAGTGATGACAGTGATGCCACCCATAGGCGACAGGGACCCATGCATCTGTTGCCATGGCAATCGGCATACATTCCCAGTGTCCACTTTTAGCTGCACCAGCAGTGTGAATGGTTACATCACAACCCAAAAGGCAGACCCCTCCTGGCCTTCACTCTCTTTCCCTCTTCATCATTGTCGCCCCCCTTTGTCCTTTTCCCTCACAATAAACCTCTCTCCCGTGGAACGGTACTGGCCTGGTGTGATCTGTTCGGATGAGCCACGATTCTAACACGACACTGGATGTAGAGCAGCCGTCAGCTGTGTGCTATTTATTTAGCTCGTGGGCCTGCCTTTGTGTCCTCAGCCACCTGGTGGATGAAATCGCTGCACACGAACACATTCTGACTGCCTCTCAGATAGAATCTGCCCACCAGATCCAGGTCCAACCTAGAGGACCTTACTTCTGAACATCTGACCTTGGCTTTCAAAATAACTCAGCACTAACAAGCAAACATAATTGGCTACATGATGTCACATAGGGTCTTGGCGAGAGCAGGCAGAGCTGGAGCCAGGTCCACGGGTAGGGCTAGTCCCCAATGTTTCACCTGCAGTGGAGGCTGGGCAAAGGACCAGCCCGTGAGGCTAGCCTGACAGTCCCGTTCCCGAGTTGGAGAAGTTCTACTGCCTTCGCTCTAGACAAAACCATGACGGCCACCTGGACTGGGAGCCTGCAAATGAAGCTAGCCAAGACCCACCCAAGATCAGGTCTGCCATGGAGGCACTGCCCCCCCACACTGAAAGAGAACTTCCTCTTCTTGGCGGGAAGAAACAAAAAACTTAAGACATAGGAAGGGTATAGCTTGTTACAGAATAAAATTGTACAATTGAGACAGCCTTCACGGTAGGCAACATACAGAGAAAAAAAATTCATGCCTGTGTCCCTTTTCTATTCCAAGAACATATGTATGTGTGTATAGACACACATACACACACGTACACACATACATATATACACAGCTATATATGTGCACATATATACATATGTGTACATATATGTATATAGATATTCATATGCATGTACACATGTACATGCATATACACATGCACATACACATGTGGCTTGTCATCCAAATTACCCACACCCAAAAAGCCAGTGAGTGATTCCTTCCTATTTTAATGTGTAGATTGACTGTAAACTTTAACAGACCATCTTTAAGATATTTGAAAGAAAGGAACTACTATAAAGACTAGAAATAATATGAGCACATCCTTCTAAGTAAAAAATGTTTGCTTGAGGGTGAAAGATGGCTCAGCAGGTAGAGGTGCTCACTGTGCAAGACTGATCTGAACTCAATTTCTAAATCCTATGGCAGAGAGGAAAACAAACCTGCAAAATTGTCCTCTGACCTCCACATGCACACTGTGGCATATGTATGTACATCACACACACACACACACACACACACACACACACCACCACCACCACCACCACCACCACCAACAACAACAACAACAATAATAATAATAATAATAATAATAATAATAAAGGCAAAATTTCTGTTCAGCTGTATAGTATTTTAGGGTATATAAAGACACCAGAGCTCCTTTTCAGCAATGCAACTAAGGAGAGCCTATTCTAAAACCAGTACCTTGAAGGTGCACTAAGGTTGCCAAAAATGTAACTACCATGTGCCTGCAGCATGCCTACTTGAGTCTTACCCAAGTCACCTTGGCATTCAGTCCACAGAGTAGAACCCGGGAGACATTGAAATCTCAAGCTTTCCTCTCTGATGATGGGGGGAAAGTGAGAAACAAGCTGAGTTATTTTCCACTGAAAGCAAAGCACACTTTTCCTACTTAGTTAATATTAGATATGCATCTGGACGATACCAAGTTAGGCTGGAAAAACATTCATCTCAATCCCATCCTTGAGCCTGCACATAATAAATGATAACTTGAAACAATGAAGAGGGAAAGGTAAGCAGATGGCAGGTTCCGTGCGCAAAGACCAACTCCATCCAGTTCATTCCCTGTATGCAGTGGTCTTTTAGAGATTCCATACATAATGTGAAGATGGCAGAGTCAACGCCCAACCTTAGGGGACCCACAATTGTACGAGAAGGTCAAACACTTATAATGACAACTTGGAAACAAGACTGAAGACTGACACATACCTAGGACCACACAGAGTTGTAGGTGAAGGTCCAGGCTAGGGTATGCAAGTCACGTTGGAAGGACATGGAAAACTTCTCTGAGGAACCCCAGCAGAAGTGTGGAGAGTGAGTAGTTCTCTGACAGAGCCAGGGAAGAGGACCTGACATTGCCTACACCTGACTAAAGGCATGCGCCAATCCCAAGAGATCCTGTCAAGGTCTTGGGGACAGTGTACAGGTAAGCCAGAGAGCAAGAAGTGGCATAGAGATGTGCAGGGAGCCACAAAGGCCTCCCGGAGCCATAATGCAATACCCAGGCACCTCTCAGAGGGAAGCAGAATTCACGCCGCACTCAATGATTAGCTATTAAAGGTTTCCAAGAAGACAGATATGATTAGATCTCTGATTTAGAAGACAGCTCGTGGCAATTTGAGTTATGTTCTTCAAATCCATATTCCTCAGAGAAAATTTTGCAAACCCCCCCCCAAAAAAAGAAGAAAGGAAAAGATCTCTTATCAGGGCAGGGCCATAACTCTCTCTGTCACGGCTGCCCTGGATGTGCCTACCCTCATTCTGTCTTAAAATGGTTCGGCATGAAAACAAGTGCTTTAATTCTCCAGGCTGCTGCCTCCAACTGTTCACTCCATTTGGACTCTGGATGCCCTGTGTGCGAGCACATCTGTCTGGCCAGCAACAAGCTGCCACATCAGGGGCAACCCTGGACTGTCTCCCGAGGGCCTGCCTGCTCATCCACAAACCACCCAACTTCTATGTTCATAGAGTCGTGCATGACAATGAAAATCAAAAGGATTCAAGATGGGAGTGAGGGAAAAAAATGTCTCTATGTCCCTTAGCCAGTTATTTCAAGGTTATCTTGTTCTGGAATTTTCCAAGCTCACAGGATCGTCGTCCAGAATCTTCCTACCAATGTCGTAAGTAAAGATGGAGTTTCCAAGAGAAGTCCCTCCTTCCTCTACCCTTATAGAGCTGTGTGTGGAGAGACTTGATTCTATCTGGGGTAAAAATGTCCCACAAGCAAAGGAGAGTTCAGCATTTCTTTTTAGAAGTAATAAAAATGAACTAGCTTCCAATTCCATATGAGCAGAATATGTGAACCAGAAAAGAGAGGAAACCAGAACCGATGAAGGGCAGGCCATGTCACAGCATGGGATCAAATATGGCTGCCATCAGCTGGGTCCTTTGCTTTCGTCAGTGCACTAATAAAGCAACAGGTTGCTCACTGCGAGTCTTTCCTGAGAAGCCAGCCCCAGTTAATATAGTAATTAGTACTTTTGAAGTCATGAAAGACATGGGAAGAAGGGCATATGAGATACATATCACATGTAGGCATATGTGTCCACACACTGATACAGAACAGGAGAGAGGAGAGTGGGTAAAGGGGTTCAACCGCAAGGTGCTTCTGTTACCATAGAAACTGAAGGAAGAGCATCAGTGACCTCAGCCACACTTCCACTGTGGCCATGATAATACTAATCTCCCACTGTGGCCATGGAGAAGGCTGCCTGCCATACTGCCACCATAGACCCTCCTCTGCATGGGCTCGTGAGAAGCGTAGCCATCCCTTCCCAGGTCCGGGCTCCTTCCCCCACAGCTGGTCTCTCCATGGAAGGTGGAGGTGATACCGCCACACAGGTGCAGGAGGCCCAGGAGGGAAGGCGGAAGTTAAAGCCACACAGATGTCCCCCACAATGCCAATCCCCAAGGCAGCTATCAGACCTCCATACTCCCTTTTGTTACTGTTTATTGCTCTTTAATTGACAAATGAAATTGTATATATTTATTTGTGTGAAGCATGACATTCTGCAGCATATATCCATTATGGAATGGCTAAATTAAGCTAATTGACATATGAATTACTTCACTGGGTTATCATTTTTGTGGGAAGAACACTTAACATCCACTCTGCCCTATTCAATACAATATGTTATTAATTATAGTAATCAGAGTGAATGATGAGCTCTTGAACTTATTTCTCTCATCCGACTGAAATTTTATGTCCTCAGCCAACATCTCCCCACCAAGCAGTCACCATCCTAGTCTCAACTTCCATATGATCAAGAAGTCTAGAGGCCATGCACCAGAGAAACTGTGTAGCATTTCTCTTTCTGACTTCCTCACTTAAGGAGTAAAAGAAGGAGCTAGGGCTGTAACATAGAAGTTGATGACTTATGCCAAGAGTGACCCACAGGGCAGAAAGGAAACAAAGAAAGGAGAGAGGGGAGGGAGGGAAGGAGGGGAAAGGGGGAAGGAGAGAGAAAGGGAAATGGGTGAACAGAGAAAGGGGAGAAGAAAAGACAAATGGACAAATGGAAGGAGAGAGGACGGGAGAGGGGAAGGGATGAGGGAGGGAAAGAGAGGAGAGGATAGAGAAAAGAGGAGAGGAATGGAGGAACTGGGAGGTAGGGGAGGGGAGACCAGAGAGCTGTGGAGAGGAGGAAAGGAAAAGAGGAGAAGCAAGACAATCCCAGCATTTGCAACGCTAGTAACTCTCCACATGTTGATCCCAGCCCTGCAGATGCCCATCCTCAAAGCGATGGCACCGTGAACACTCTGACAAGGTTCTGCCATATCCTCTGTTACATCCTTGTCCCCAAGGAGGAAGGGAAATGTAACCAAGAGAGGTTACTTTCCAGCTCCAGTTTCTTCACACCGTTACAGTAGCCTAGAATGGCTGTGTCGGTTGTGAAAACTACCCGCTACCTATGACTGTTGAAGTCTAGGTTAACTCGAGTCCTCAGTGACCAATGACTATTACACTGGGCAGCAAAGATAACTGGATATTTCCAACATGGCAGAAATTCTCTTGAATAGATTATTCAAACGAGTTCCTGTTGCACCTTAGATTAAGACTAAAATAGAGTCCTTGAGATAAAGAGAAGCGAGCACTAATGAGGATTAATTTCAGGCCAGCTTTACTAATAACGGTCTAATAATGGCACTCTCTCTGTGTAAACACTGGCATTGATCTAGACAGGTGAGCCCTAAAGCCTTGCCTAACAAAGTAGGAAGAGGCAGCCAGGTACAGTAAGGGAAGCAGGATCACTGAATTTACAAGGGATGAGTCCAGACATCAGCACAATCCTGGAGCCCGGAAGCAAGTCACCTGATCTTCTCTCCCTCCAATGCGTAACAGAATCAGAACTTTCACCTCCTAAATCAAGCAGCACACTTCGCATGACTGTGGCAATGTCCTAAGCAAGAGCTAAGCATTACCTTCACAGGTCAGAGCATGCAGAGTGCTCAGACTCTCAAGCTCACCTCTTCCTCTACCTTATTCCCAAGTACGGGCTCCCTCAGCAGGCAGCCAGGATGGAGCTCTGCTCAGTTTTCTATCCTCTCATCTCTGCTCCTGCTGGCCACCTCTTCAGCACAGTCCCGTTTTTGCCAGCCTTAGATCAGTTTCCTCCTTCTGTTCTTCTTTCGCCCACTACCAACACCACTACAAAGACGCCCATGAACTCTGCCATGGGTCCATCCTTGGCTTTGAGAAGGAAAGGGAGCACAGATGTCGTTCACCACAGTGCTGCTCTACTCAGAACACTTTATTTGGAATTTTCTTTAAAAGAGAGAAAGGGGTGGAGTAGTGGGGAAAAAAGAGGTGGAGAGGAAATAAAATGTATGCTCTTGGAGACATTTTTAACAAACTACTTAGGGAGCTGGGGGTTAAGGGCAAGGTGCTTGGTTAGTATATGTAATGTTCTGGATCTAATGTCCAGTGCTATGAATAAGCAAATAATAGACTTAGAGACTCTTCCAATACATCTGGAAGAGTCCACCAGGAGGAATGGAGTCTAACAAATGCTGGAATCCAGATGTGATCCTGGAGAATAAGAAGAATCGGGTTCGCTATTCACTGCACTTTCCCAGGGGAGTTGAACACTGATCCCCAGGTTTGGAAAAATGTAATGGTGTGGTCTGACAAACCAGAGGGGAGGAAGAAATGATAGCACTTCAAAGTGAGAAGGCAGGGAAGGACAAGCTCAGACCCAGAGCGGTGCATGCTGGGAGAAGATGGCTGGGGATTAGAGCAGAGGCAGGTAGCTGCTGGGGTGAAGGCCAGGTGGAGCGAGGTCAGGCAGTGAGGGCTCTGTGGGGAATTTCCCTTTCCTCATAATCAGTAATGGAGAGCCACTATGGATTCTTGAGCAGAGGAAAACAGTGTTTAAGGGAGACAATTGTAGCAGCTATGAGGGGGACTGAGGGAGGCCTGCAGGGAAGCCAGAGAGGGCCCTGTTCTGAGCAGGGAACCATAGAAATGGAAATGAGAATCAGAGGAGGCCTTTCTGAGGAAGAAGTGGCACAGACCAGTGTGGCCTGGAAGTAGGGGCTGTTGCCCCGGGAGCCCGTGGGAATAGGTGCCAGGACAGTGTGCCTTGGAAAACAACAGAACCTCGGGAGACTTGTGGCCACTGAGACAGGGAAGGAAGGAGAAAGCTGGGTGTTTTCTTTTTCTTCTTCTTCTTTACTATTTTCAATACAAGGATAACATGCCAGGAGAGATTTTTCTATAAACCACTGGCGGCATAATCACATGCTGGAAATGCAGATTTCAGAACCATCAAAATCAGTGTGTAACTGAGACCATGTGAGGAAATGAGCCGTCTAAGGAATGGAGGGCCAAGCAATGGGAAATGGGAACTAGATTATGCTTTGAGAAAACAGCACCCGTGGAGAGCAGGAGCTATTGCTGGCTTGCTCAACTGGACTGGAACCATTTGGGGCTGCTTAGCTCTTTGCTGCAGGGTACTGCCCAGGGCAGAGGGAGATGTCTGTGAGCCTCTCTAGCTTCTATCCACTAGATGACAGTTCTCTCCCTCTCTCCCAACTGTGACAACCAAAAACATTTCTCCAAATATTGTCAAATGGACCCCAGCTAAGAGCTACGGTCGGAGAATTGAGAACAGTATCCATTAGTACCAGGCACTGTCGGGAGGGCTTCAGACGTGGTCATTTATTTAATTCTCCAAACAACATGTTGAAGCAGTTGTAACTGCTATTATTCCCCATTATTCCTAAATTAGGAAACCAAGACTTGGAAGTTAAGTAGGAGCTTTCTTAAAGTTCCAAATACCATGATCTGGCAATGCCAGGCAGTGTGCCTACAAGGCTCATGGTTTGGTTTTGGTTGGTTGGGTCTTGTTTGTTCATTTGTTTGTCTGTTTGTTTTTCAAAACAAAAAGCTCTAGTGTCTTATCATTAAAAGTAGAGATCATATGCAAACACGCTATGGAGACAGACTCCTCAGAGTCCTCTGGGGCTGAGTGGAGAGTGTTCCGTGGATGCTTGAGGAACTGGGACACTAGAACAGGACCACTGCTCCTGTCTGGGAAATGTGGACTCCAGAATGGCAGGGCTGCAGAAAGAAAGTGCATTTTGGGTTGCAGCAATTAAGACTTTCCAGTCACCATGTCGAAAACAGCCCAGGGGTGGAAAGATGAGATTTTACAATGACCAGCTGGTGGGAAGCAGTTGGAGAGGCAACTAAAAGGTAAAAGTAAAGGTAAAAGAATGAACAAGGCAGAAATATGCTCTGAGAGGTGATGGTCCACAGACCACACAAAGAGACATCTCTTGGACACCAACCAAAGCAATGGTCTGCCACTCAGTTGTCAGACAGTGATTTCTGGGAAAAAAAAGACTCCAAAGTGGACAGGTGAACTCATTTTTAGAACTTCCTTTCTCTGTCTTTCATAACATGATGGCAAAAAATAGAGAAAAAAGACAGGATTATAAAAAGTTCCATCCAAAATAGAAAAACTGAATTAGAGTATGAGAAAAAGAAAATACAGTAAGGGGTGTGTGATGGTGTGTATACGCTTGGCCCAGGGAGTGGCACTATTAGGAGGCGTGGCCTGTTGGGGTGGGTGTGGCCTTGTTGAACAGAGTGTGTCACTATGGGTGTGGGCCTTGAAACTCTCCTCTTAGCCATGTGGGAGCTACTCTTTTTCTGTTTACCTTTGGAACAAAATATAGAACTCTCAACTCCCCCTGCACCATGCCTGCCTGGATGCTTCCATACCTTGATGATAATGGACTGAACCTCTGAACCTGTAAACCAGTCCCAATTAACTGTTGTCCTTATAAGAGCTGCCTTGGTCATGGTGTCTGTTCACAGCAGTAAAACCCTTACTAAGATAGGGTGGAAAGAGACAAATAGGACCTACACTCTGGAGAGGGAAGTACCTAAGAAATGTCACCTGGTGAGGTCAAGCATCAGGAAACCACCTGAAGCAGAGAAAGCAAAGTCTACTACTACAAGAGGGGACATGAGGTCTCAGAGGAGGGAGGAGAGAATTGTGGGATGGATGCTGGCTGGAAAGCTGTAAGGAAGGGCACACCAATGAAGAGAAGACATTGTGCCAGCCAGCGGCCACTGTGCAAAAGAATTGTGAAAGAACTCATAAACTCAGAATATAGAAACTCTTCTCTGAGGTCAAAGACACAAAATCAAGAACAAGGCTGTTGACCATTTTATCTGAATAGCTAAATAAACACCCATTCTATTAAGATTAGACAAAGTTCCTTCCCTCTGGGCACGCTGGGACATCCACTTAGGATGAAAAATCTAAGAATGGCTATTTCCACAGCGTGAGGAGTTGTGTGCATAAAATTACAGAGCTAAGAGCATCTATTTAATCAACCCACAAAATCTTCAAGAAGCAGGAGTCTAGTGGAATGGAGCCCAAGTGTGGCTGGAAGTTACAGGAAAGCAGAGAGCGCGCCCCTCCAGCACAGACATGGCGGGCACAGGCACAGCGAGGATGCATGATTTGTCCATACCAGACAAGGAGCAGCTAGGGGGTTGGGGGGACAGGCAAAGAAGGTTCCACAGAGTCATCCTTAAGTGTGACTGTGCATTTGAGCCAACCGGACAGCACACATGCTAGCATCGTGGAGATTAGAATCCTCTGTCCTTAAGGAGCATTCTGTAAAGTTTCCCATATCCTGCCAACAAAGAGCATCTGGTTCCTATTGTCATGGTCTCCATCTTCACACACACACACACACACACACACACACACACACATGTGCACACACACGTGCACGCACACATGCACACACATGCACACTCTCACACATGCCTAGAGCTGGCTCTTTCAAATAGAGCTACAGGGAACAAGACTTCATTTAAGCTTTGCCCTCCATCTGCATCTGGGCGCAAAGGCTGAAAGGAAGCGCACAGACGGTAGCAGACTGGGGCCCTTCTAGGCTCTGCACCCTTCTCTTTCCACCCCTGATTCCTATAGGAAAGGGAAATCTGGAGTCAGTGCCTTAAACACCTGTTCTGCAGTGGAAAGAGAAAGGTTGAAGGGTTCTATCAGGAACAATGTTTCCCCCAGCCTCTGGTTATTAAACTCAGATTGTCTCTAACAACCATCATTTTGTGTAGAATAAGCCCTGAAATGCTTATATTCCTAGTATGTACAAAATAAACTAAAACAAGACATTCATCCAAAGCTTGATTTAATACATGTCATTTGAATATTTGAGATGCTGTGAGTTCCTCATCCTGGATTCTTTTCTAAAATGTCCGTTTTTCATCATTTACAGGCAGAAGGAAGACAAGGGGGGCTTACACATAGTTAATAACAGCCCTGAGGAAGACTGGACTGTCCCAGTGATTGTAACACCCAAGCAAGCCCGCCCGGGAGGGGCTGGCAGCAGCCAGGCTGGCTGACCTCCACAAAGAGGTTGCAAAAGCTCCCTGGAGTCCAGACTGAACTTCCCAGGGTGACGGAGCAGCTGTCGCAGCCTGACTCTCCCCCAGAAGTGTGCCAATACTGCCGCTGACTTGTCCTCTAATGCAGGACTGAGCAGTGAGTGGGGAAGCAGCATGGCCCCTCCCTGGAGAGCACAGCTGGCCAAGCGGCCCATCCACTTGGGTCTCCTCCAGATGTCTAGGAAGAGGACATTTCCTGACAGCTCACTCACCCTCTACCTTCCTGTGCCTCTCCCTCGCTTTTACTTTTCCCCTTTCCCTGATTTTTTTTCCACCTCACCACAAAATAAAATAAAGTCAATATAAAGGTGAAAGGGCAAAACAACCTAATATCTTAAACACATTGTCTCTCCCCCTCTCTGTCCCTCCCTCCCTCACCCTCGGCTTCCTCCTTTCTTCCCTCTCTCTCCCTATCCCCGTTCCCTCTCCTTCTACCTCTTTTTCCTGATTTCTGCCACTCTCTGATATTTCAAGGCACCAAGGCTCCAATTCTCTCTGCACAGATGCCCTGGTTCCCAGACTCCCCGGCGTCACCTGAGACAACGGAGTTCTGCGGCTTCGTCTCCATCATAAGCACGACACACATTTACGTGGAGAAAGGAAAGACGATGCAGAACACCCTTTTTGTTTTTGTTTTTGTTTTGTTTTTGTTTTTGTTTTGAGACAGGGTTTCTCTGTGTAGCTCTGGCTGTCCTGGAACTCACTCTGTAGACCAGGCTGGCACAGAACACCCTTTTATAAGTGTAGTTCTTTCTTTATCCTGCCCTCCTGAGAATGCAGCAGCATTACTCACAGACGGTGAACAAGACAGACTGTTGTCTAAGTTTCAGGTGCTTAACCTCCCTGACCTCATCCAACCTTCACCTAACCTGCTTGGGCTAGAAGCCAAAGAATCAGCTGTCCTACCCGATGCTGCTCATAGGCAAAATGACAGATCCAAGAGCCCAAGCCTCATTGACATTAAATCCCTATTCCTTTCCTAAGGACTCTGGGAGTGGTACAGTACCAGTCTTACCCTCAGACCCCGGCTTCTAAAATTAGAGGTTTGCCTTGGTGTAAAAGCCGCAGCAATCCCAGCCTGGAAACCCTGAAAACGGGACAGAACTGTCCCAGGAAGGTACAGTCCGCCCCAGCAGAAGAGAGACATATCTCCCACTGTGAGAAGGCATCTGGAGTTCACAGAGGGGAGGAAAAGTCTATCAGAAATCTTAAAACCCCTCTCTCTAGGGTCCCAAAGGTAAGTGAATCTTCATCTGGGACAAGAATTTGATCTCAAGGCCTCAGGCAAGAAACATAAAGTCTGTTGGGATGCAGCCGGACAGCCGGAAGAGCATCTGTGAAGCCAGTGTTCGGTGTATTTATTCCCATACACGGCCCCTCTCCGGAGTCTTCATCCCCATTCCGTGCACCGACACCTTCCGTGCTGCCTCCTTCTCTAGACATTTCTCCCTGAGTCTCAGTCATGTCCTGTCAGCTCTTGAAAGATGACCGTTAAGCCAGACGACCCTGTCCTCACAAAGATGCCATCGGACGCATTCCATAAAGCCACAAGGCCTTTTGGTTCTAGAAGAACAAGCTACCAAGAAAAACTGTCCCTCGCCATCCCCACTTTCTAAAACCACACAAAGCCACCAGCTGTGCTCTGGGCACACGGTCTAGGGCCACACTTCATGGGGTGGCATTAAGGGGGAACCTCAAGGACTCCAAATCTCTTAACTTAACGATTCAACTGGAGACATTTATGAGCCTGGTGGAAAGTGGGTTTTTCTAGAAAAATGATCCAGAACATTCATTTTCGGCACTGCTGATGAACTAGGTATATATACTACTTGGAGGTAGGGGTAGAAGTAGGGGGCGCCTGAGAGAGAGTAGGGTGGATTTTGAAGGTGATAGAATGGCTCATATGGGTACTCTGGGTTGCTCTGGGAACCCCATGGCTGGGCAGCTGACTAAGAGAGTACCTTCCCCTTTTCTGGGGAGGGTCAGAGGCCTCACCCTTGCTGAGGATGTTAGGAGAGGCTGGGCTCCGACCCATCATCCCACCAGCCCAGGACAGGAATGAATCTATTACCAGGTGTGTATCAGTCACAGCACTACCCCCACCCACCACCACCTTGGCCCCTGTGTAGGAATCAGCGGGGGAAGCTGGCCCTGACTGCACTTATTTTTCCTTAACTGCATAGACCAGCTTCCTGCAGTTTCCTGCCAGGCCTGTGCTTCATGCAGAGCTGTGGATCCATAAGGGTCTCTTTTAGAAAGCCATTTAGACGGCCACCATGTCCTAGACACTTCAAGGTGTTAGTAATTGACAGCTTGGCTCCATAGATTCTCAACCAGCCGTTTATGCTAATGATTTGGTAGCTTCTAGCCACCATTCTTTTTTAGAAAGAGGACAAGCCAAGCTAGCGTTTAGCTATATTTCCTCTGACCTATGCAATAGTCTCCAACGGCTTCCTTTGGCCCCAGCCATGACCATTTCTTTCTTAAGATATTTTAGCATCTATCATCAAGACCTGAGGCTGTTTATTATTTTCTCAGTAATGAATGTTCTAAAGTTCTTTCTAATATTAAGTCATTTTTTGTTCCCTAGCTCACAATAAAATTCAAATTATAGACACACACACAATCACACACACACTCACACACACACACACTCTCACACACACTCAGACTCACACACACACTCACACACACTACAGCATCGCTGTATAGCTGCAACCACTTCTCCATTATATTGCTTTTTAATTTTTGTTATATTTATTTATTTAGCTTGTCAGAAGACAACCTATACACTGTTAATTCTCTCTTTCTGCCTTACACATCCTAAGGATTGAACTCAACACACCAGGCTTAGCAGCAAGTGCCTTCACCCTTAGAACCATCTCTCCAGCCCTCAGTCCTAATTCTAAGAAATTAGCAACAGTGTATTTCTTGCCTTAGCTCTGTGGAGACAGGATTTACTATTTTGCCTTTATTTAATTGTTAACATAAAACATCCTGATCATCTTCCCTGAATATGAAAATAAGAATCCCTACAATTGTAGGAATTGTGTTAGAATAAGGAAAAACATAAAGAGGTGAAATAATAACTATCTAGATCCTAACCCTATATGTCTTTTCAATCTTCAGTTACATTTTTAGAATTTCTGTTGATTTGCATTGACCGCAACGGCTCGGGCATGCCTGTGCATGGAGGTCAGAAGGCCGCCTGCCGGACTCAGTTCTCTTCTCCCACCATGTGGGTCCTGAGGTTTGAACTTGGATCATCAGGTTTGGCAGCAAATCCCTTCAGCTGTTCAGCTACCTCACGAGCTGCACCCTCGTACCTTTTACGTGGAATGTCTCATCTTTGCAGGTTTTGTGTCCTTCACCATTTCTGACTATGCCACCAACCCTGATATTGCTTTCCTTCTGGCCGTGAGTCTGTTGCTCACCTGAGATGGACATCGCGAAGCTTGCTAGTCTAGCGCGGTGAACTGCTTTCCTAAACCAGCACCAGGGCTGGGCAGAGGCGAGGGAGCCTGGCCTGAGTTTCAGCAGAAATGAGAATGAAGTCCAGCCCTCTACCCTCCTCCTTGGCTCCTTGCTTTCATAAACATGATTTCATACTTTGGATTCCTCATCAGGAAAATGGGACTAGTAGTTAATGTCCAGGATTGCTTGTAAATAAAAGCAAAGCGCTGTGAAGGAAATCCACAAGGAAGCCTCCATACCATAAGCTACAGCGCTCGCAGAAAGGCAGAAGTGGGGGCTAGTGCTTTAGCCAGCGTGCTCTGTCTTATGTTAAGTCGTTCTTAGGAAAAAACTTTTCTTTCTGATACTGTGCTTTTAGTCTTCTTTACAGTTATTCATTTTATTTGACACTGGATCAGTTCATAGTTATTTTTCCCAAGGTTTACTTCAACCTTTAAATCTTAAACTATTTGAGGCTGTCTTCTGCATCTTTCTGTACTAAGAACTGTCCCTCCAAAATAATAATTATAATTATAATAATTTTTTAAATGTCACCTTATTGTCATGTTTTATTTTTCCGGGTATAATTTGATGAAAGTCTCAGAAAAGTCAGCATTAGATTAGACCCGGAAGCCTGTGGGATGAAATGGCAACTACAGTCTCCATCTATAAGACATTAACCATCACTCCTCCAACACCCAAACCGACTCTGATTAGAGCAGATACCAGATGAGGAACAGAGGGGCCATGGTAACTCAGACTCTTGGGAAACTCACTTTCAACAAGGCCTTCTCAAAGAGAAGTAAGAAAAACCATTGAGAAGCCAGAGCGGTAGACAAATAATCACATATCACGGGGAAGCGAGGATATTGTCCTTGCTGGCTGGCAGTCTGCCTCCTTAGGTCTTGCGCTCATCCTCTGCTTTCTGAATCTTCAATAAGAAAGGATGGTGGAGATGGTAGCTATGAGTGTCAGCCGTCCAAGGGGACAGCGAGAAGCTGGGCCGCACAAGCAACAGCACGCTCACCCTCTGTTCATCTCCATGACAATTGCATCAGTTGCATTTCTAGACAACTATCTTGGGAATGTTCTCTGGCTGATGAGCATATGGGGGGGAGGGGAGGGTTTAAAGTCCTCAAACACCCAAACAAATCCTGATCATAATCATGTAAAGCCCCACAGTGCATCTCCTTCCTCTGTCCACAGTCCTCATTATATAGAGCTTAGCACACACTATATCCCTCCTAAGTCTGTGACTACAATTCACCCATAAACATTTACTACAAAGATATAGAGAAAAGAGCTTAAGAGGGTGGCTCCAGCCTGACTCCCGGACCCCAAGCCTCGCCCTGCCACTCACGGTAAGCAGGCTTTTAACTTATCCGTGGCTATGTATCTGTAAGGTACATATAGGATGCTCATTTCACATCTCTCCTATGGTGGTTAGAAGAGCTACGTTGGGTGATTCCTAAAGCTCCCACAACATGGCAGTGGCATCCGTCAATGTGCACAGTGCCAGCACTAAATTGGGCACACACAGGGACACAGGCTGGGGATGCCGTTCCGACCCTTCAAAAATTGACAGGCATGGGATGCAGATGCCTTGGTGATTCAGCCTGGGGGGTGGGGGGGGCAGGAAGAGCTGGAGCAGAGGGTCCTTAAGGAAGATCATAAAGATGGATTAAGCGTCAGGCCCAGGTGAGATGGAAGAACACATCGCACAGAGTGACAGGCCGAGGGGGGGGACTACCTTTGAGACTATCTTTCTTGGCTTCTGTCACCATTCCCATCCCTGCTCTTCCTGAGCCATGTAGAGATGAAAGATAAGCCTGGAAAAAAATAGTTCCATACACAAAGCTGGAAAGATGGGTCTTGCTCTCCTGTCTGACAAGCATTCATCTGGTTTTCTAGATAAATACTGTGAAAGAGAACCTGAGAAGGAGACACCAGCCAGAGATTAAGACTCTCGGGTCACAGCGCCTGAGTGGTGGTGCTCTGTGTTCGGAATGTCGGTGACTTTGCCACCGCTGCCTGTCTTCCCCATTAAATGTGTTCTGTTCTCTCGTCCACTGGGAGTAGATGTAACACATGGAAGGCCCCAGAATGTATCCAAAGCCCAGAGCGGGACAGGGTTCTTAATAATGATACTGCACGTGTAAATATTGAGCCTACACTTGGAGAGTGGTTTTTACATTTTTCTCATTTGATCTGCAATACAATTTTGTGCCCTAAAGACATCATTGTATGGACAGAGAATGAAGTTCCGTGAGGTTGCAAAGCTTGCCAGAATCACGCAGGCTAGCTCAGTGGGGCCCAGTGGGACCTGGTCTCAATAACAATAGTTACTCTCATGGCAGAACCTAACACGGAGTGATATTCCTGGCTGTTATCCTCTACTCACAATAGAAATTTAACATGGGCTTTAGAATGAAAGAGATGTATGATACTGGGTGATCTTGTCTGGGCAGGGAGCAGGGAGAAGGACCGACCACTCCATCCTAGAGAAACTGGAGTCTACAAGTTCAGAATGTAAAATGTACAGAACAGGAGGAGACTCAGAAGACTCTTCCCAGCCCCCGTCTGTATATGAAAGAAGAAGGCATTGTCTGGCATCAAGAATTTCTTACCTTTCATCCTTATCAAATTAAATTATGATCCAGGAATTGTCTATTTTATAGGAATCCTTGTTTCCACTTTAGAACAACCTTGCCTTTTGACAAGAGCAAAGCCCAAAGAGAAAAAAAAAATCTAAAAGAAAGTTGCTTCAGCTGGAGTGTCAAGGTCTATCACATTAGAGGCTGGGAAGATGGCTCAGCAGTGTGCTTGTCTCTCAGGCACAGGGACCTGAGTTCAAGTCCCTAAGTTTCACAGAAAACCTGCAATCACACTGGGAGTGGGGGAGGAGACAGGAGGATCCTGGGGCTTGCCAGAGAGCCAGTCCCGCTGAGTCAGTGGGCTACAGCTTAGTGAGAGACCCTGTCCTAAAAATAAGATGAAGAGCAACTATGACAATCTGACCTTTATGGGCATGTGTACAAACGAACACATACACATACCACACACATGCACACGCACACGCACACGCACACGCACACACACACACAAATACACACATGCATTCACACAGATGCCCACACGGGCACACATGCACACATACACTCACAAACACAGTCTATTATGTTAATGAGGCCATGTAATCCTGTATCTTTTATTACACAGCAGAAGCTCCCTATAATTTAAAGTGCCCAGGGTTAGTCACACTCAGAAGACACAATTTGGGAATCTGGCTGCAGCTTACAGTTGTGTGTCCTCCAGCTCTCTAATCCTCACCCTGTTAGTCTAAGAAACAGAAATAATAACATCGGCCTTAGAGAGAGGATTAAATGAGATAACCCGGGTCAACATAACTCATAACATCACTGGCACATCATGGCTCTTTCCAAGCAACTCAAGGCCCCCGTCTCCACAGGAAGCCGTCTCAAGAGAAGACAAGAAAAGCCCTTGTGTGTGACTGTCATTTTTGGGCAGGCAGCTATAAATCTTAGCATTTTTAAATCTACCATTGCTGGTAGATTAAAACATCCTACCATTTCTGGCTACCTAGTTCCAGAACCTTCTCGGATCTGGGATCTAACACCACTCCTAGTTGCATCAACACCAGCTTCATCAGTAACACTGATTCCTTGCTGTGGCCACTGAAACATCGTTTGTGAAGCTAGGTGCCAACCTTCATCCTGGAATCACAGAATCCCTGGAAGCAGGTACAGGATAAAAAAACAGAGGTTGGAAGCTTGAATGACAGAGATCCCAGAAATCCCAGGGTTGGAAACACTGACAGTGTCATGGGACAATATTGGAAACCCCTGAAGAGGTCTGTGCCCAGTGAACTCTTCATAAGAAGAGTGGGACAAGCCGAAAAGCACTCTGGGAACAAGCAACCTAACAGTTTATTTCCACAGAGGGAGATCAAGCAAGGCTTTATGGTGGAGACTCCCTGTGAGGTAGACTTGGAGGAAGGATCTAAAGACCACCATGGTTAAAGAGAGTTGTCAAGTCCGGTGCATGCTGTGGACCACAGCCCAGTGAAGTGGAGTGCTGGGCTGGGGTGCATTATCCTCCCCACTGCCTACGCTGGATCTAAGCATGATGTTGTGCTCTCAGACTCAGCTGATCCCACCCAAGGCAGCTAGATGTGCTTAGCAGAGACATAACAGGTGTCGGTGTGACGCCCTCTTCATCAATCACATTGTTCCATTGATATCTTTGCAAACATTTCAACTGCTGCCCATGTACTGATATCCCTGTCCTGAGTACTGAGGAAACACAGTGACACCGAACATGAATCCCCTGTCATCGTAAGGGGTGGGGATGACAGATCCACAAGAAACAAAGTTAATTTCACTTCTCCCCATATCAGCTCTAAATGTTCCTTTCTTTAAATACCCAAGGGGTCCATGCAACCCAGAGGATCTCGAAAGCCTGGGCATCTGGATTTGGCCAGGGGAGAGTTTTTCTGAACCCTGTATCAGGAAAAGCCAGGATCTAGACTGGAACAGAATCTGCAAAGGACTGGCATTTTCTCTATTCCCTGGAAAGTCAGAAACAACCCCGGGGTCTGAGCCATCCACTCTGACCCCCCACAGAACTCAAGGGAAGGAGGCCTGGGCCACATGGGAGCCATTCCCACGGCTAGTGCTCCAATGTCCTCAAGTTCAGAATGTTCTGCACACAAAAAGCCACCCAGCAGGTATTCTGAAATTCAGCTCCTTGGCTGTTTCTCCCCTAAACATTTAGTGCACGCTGAACAGCACTAACATCGCAGGCATCCACCCCCCTCCCATCCCCATCCCCATCCCCAGTGGCTATTAGCAGATGTCCAAAAGAGAACAATGGTTTGTCTTTGAAACGAAAACAGACCCATAAATCTGGATTCTGCTCTTGCCACTGTACATTTAGGTTCACATTTATTTTAAAACGGGGAAAGGGAGGAAGCTAAGGAGGAAGGATGTGAGAAAACTATTAGCCCAGCCAGCCTAATAATCGGTGACTAAAGTTACAGTCAGGAAGAGCGACATCTTAATGCCTCCTACCCTCTGCCTCCCATCCATGCCTTTAATATTCCACTCCAGGCACAGAGAGGGAGGGCAACAGGGCCTGGTGAATTCCGACTGCTCCGGGATAATTGTACCATTCAGGGCCCTCGCCAGTCAATCAGGGGCTGCTTATCCAGCCCCATTTATTAATAGTTTCCCTGCATTTACAGTGTACAAAGGAGTGAAATGGTGCTCGCTCGCTCTCTCTGAAACAAGAAACGGGGTGCCCTCAATACTGACTAAGGGGAACGGGGTATGCTGGCACAATCGGAGGCTGCTCGCCTCCTTCGCTGCCACACCTGTCCCGGGGTGTCAGGGAAAGTATCTGTCCCGAGTTTCCTAACGTTAAACACCAGGCCTGTGTCAGTGTTGGGAGCGCTCAGGCTCGGGGTCAGTGGTGTGCTGAGTTCAGTTCAACAAAGGTCTCACACTCTGTGTACACTCCGTGCATTGAAATCCCCTCACACCCCTGGCTCACAACAGGCTGGGACTGAACCATCAAATCGCTAGATCGTGTCCTGATCAGGGCTAATGCCTGCCTTGCCAACCAGGGAGTCTCAAATACGGCCACACAAAGTCTAGTCCACATGCATACCCTTGATCAGCCCTTAGGAGGCAGGCTTAGATGAAGTTTGAGGCCAGTATGGGCTAGACAATGGGTGTGTGACCACCCTGGGCTACATAATGAGACTTCATATAAAATGAAAAGAAATGAAAAAATAAAATAAAATAAAATAAAATAAAATAAAATAAAATAAAATAAAATAAAATAAAACACACATTAGACCCACCTAGGAACTTTTTAAAATGACCACTCCTGAGATTGTGTGTGTGTGTGTGTGTGTGACTGTGTATTTTGTGTATGTATATGTGCATGCACTCTTGAGTATGTCAGCGTGCACGTGTGTGTGTTTGTGTGTGTATATACACTCTATACATTTATGGAGGTGAAATGGCACCTCCAGATATCATTTTGCAGGCACAGTGCATCCTGTTCTTCAAGGCAGGGTATTCCAATGCCCTTGACCAGGCAGGCTAGGCAGGCTGGGAGTGAGCCCCAGAGCTCTGGGGTCGGCATTTCCCCAGGGCTGGGATTACATGCACGTGTTGCTAAATCCAGCTTCAGTTTTCTTACCCGAGTTCTGGGGCTCAAACTCAGGTTCTCACGGTTTCCTGGCTGTGCCATCTCCCCAGCCCCCTCCCGGGAGTTTTGATTGAATGGTTTAGGGTCACATGATGAAGATTCGGTGAGCAAGATGCTTTTTCGGTTGTTTAGCTTTTAACATTTGTTTCCACTTCAGCTCTGCTGCAGAACAAAAGCTGAGGAAGGCTAAGGAGGGCTGTACGCTTGTATCGCCTCTGTTCCTGGGTGAGAAGACGGAGACCCACAGCTGAAGTTTCACACGGTCAGGAAGCAAGGAGCACCACAGACACAGATGTGAGTTTCTCCCCCAAGACCACCAGCTCCTTCTGGATAATGAGACTGAACCCTACAAAGACTCCTGACTTACAGAGGGAGCCCTGGGGCTGAGGATGTGCGCCACACATGAGCACCGCAGTGAGTGCCCACCACTGGCCTCCTCAAGGCACACACTTTGCAAGTGAAGCAGGACTTTAAGATTCAGTGTGCAGACCCACAGCTTTCCCCCACCTTGCTAACCTTGTGGTCATCAGCATTGTGTGTGTTGCTCATCTCTGACCCAGACTCGTGCATGTGCGTACACACACACACACACACACACACACACACATCAAGGCTACACTGGATCTAAATTGTATAACCGTTTAATGTATTTCACATTTGATGCATTCTGTGACTCGGGCCACTATTCAGAGTAGGTAAGTCACTGCACCTGCAGTATGTTTGGTGTTGGTGGGGAAGTAGTTTGTGTGTGTGTGTGTGTGTGTGTGCGTGTGTGTGTGTGTGTGTGTGTGTGTGTTCTGATCTCTAACCCAGATGCTGTAATGTATGAGCAGATCATGGCATAATAAAGGGGGAGCCTTACTTTAAAAAGCCTGGTCACTTTCACAGAGGCGAGGGAGCTGTGGGAGGAAGGATTAAAGATACCACGTAAACCCTAGGAATGGTTCCTCCCCATTTCGTTAATAACACAATGCTTTTAAACAACAGTATTTCACTAAGTCCCATGACTCAAAGGCAACAAAATCTCCTCATTTACTAATGTAATCCACCCAGTTAAAGCACTGAGAAGATCTACAAAAAGAGGAATGAGAACTTGAAACTTGACGTTGAAAAAACAGAATTATGAGTTCGCGGTCCTACTGGGTCAGTGATCAGAGAATGTGAACAAGGACTAAGAAGGGGAGGCCAGAGTAGTAGAGTGTGTGAAGACACACACCAGCCTCACCACTCTGTCCTTTGAAGGTTTCCTTTCTCTTAAGCATCCATCCCCAAGGAAGGACAAGGCCAATCACTTCTCTCTCCTTCCTGATCTGCTATTACACGGGTCCAGCCCAGCCTCTGCTCTACCCTATCCCCCAACTAACCAGAGAAAGAACAGCCTTGTCATTCTGTTTCTATTCTCTGTCCCTCCAGGCACCTTAGAACATGACCTTTAAGTCAAGATATTTATTCACCCCTGTGTCTTCATTCCCAGCATACTCTTTATATGAAATGGACCTTTAAAGTGAATCCAGGATGAAATCTAGTCCTGGTGGCACTTGCCTAAAATCCCAGCCACTAGGAAAATTAACAGGGAAAGACGATGAGTCCAAAGCCATTGTAGACTACAGAATAAAGTCAACAGCACCCTGAGTACTTGGTCTCAAAAAAAAAAAAAGTGTCTTAAATGAGTGGGAGACACAGGGCATGTATCTTGGTGCTGAAGTGTTTACTTTACATAGCATACTCAAGGTCCTCGGTTGAATCCCCAATACTGCAAAAGTAAAAATTAAAAAAAAAAATCTTTAGATCAAGCTCAATAATAGGTTTTTCCTAATAAAATTAATAAATTTCATCGTGTGCAGAGAGACGGGGAGAGTAGGACAGGTAGAAGAACGGGGACTAGAAATGGACGAAATATAACTTAGCAAAGAATCCATTCAAATTCATCTTCCCTTAAGCACCCATGTTACACCTTAACCAGAAGGTAACCAAGATATCACCCATCACACCTACAATGTGGGCATCCCTCAAAGTAAAAGTGTCTATAATATCAGGCCACTCCAATAGGGCAACTAAAGCGTGTCATGGAGTGCCTGAGAATAATGGGCACCTCTGTTCTCATGTCGCCCCTCTGTGCTGTTAGATAAAGCCGCTGGCGGATGAATGGTGCCACACTCTACCTCACTACTCGAGAAACACATGGGGCCCGGCTGCTCCTTCACTCCAAGTAGCCTGGCCTGGGCTGGGATCCAGCTCTCTCCTTGGACACAAATCAGCCAACAGCTGTCCCTTTCTTTGTAATGGCCATCAATAAAGTTAGTTGCAATCCAGTGGTCTAAAATGAAAACTGCATCATTCGCTCATTCTAGAGGCAAATCTAACAAACTGGCTGAGGATTCATTAACTGTAGATTCGCCAAAGCAAAAATCAGAGAGCCTTGGCCCTCTCTCTACCCTGGTCCTTTTCGATTAGAGTCTTGTAACTGGAGAACCAGCACGGTGCCGTGCTGGTCCTTAGGGGTGCAAAGCAGGGAGCATGGGTGTCTACAGCAGTCTGACTATTCCGATGCATCCTCTTGAAATGCATTTTTGCATCTTGCCTCCAAAACTCCTGTTTGTTCTTCAAGAAAGAATTCAGCCGCAAACTCCTTCCATGAATCCCTCCAACCCTCTCCCCCCACCATCTGCCTTGAAAGGTCTTGAACAAGAGATTTCCTCACCCTGTCCTTGAAGACCTCCAGGATGTAGCTTATCTACTACCAGACTATGCAAAGCCAATTCTTTTTCATAGCTTGATTAATACTGCTTTTTTATCAAGTGTTTATTGAATAATTGAACAGAGCAAAACGCACACAGATAAATTAAATAAGGCAATAACTGTCTGCATGAGAAAAGACAAATGAGTGTTAATAAGAAATAAAGTAAGAAGCGGAAGAAAATGAGAAGACAATTCATTATAAGAAAGTCCAGAAATAAGAAGGTATAGAGGAGACAAAAAAGATGTACTTGAGTAGAAGAAATATAAACAACAAAGTAGAATAAACACATAAAATTAAGCATATGTTTTTTTTCTGATTAGAAAAAATAATCAAAACAAAGATGCTATAGATGCCACAAAATTTAATTAAGAGATTCGGTATTAACCATGACGGTGTTCAGATGCATAGAGGGTGTGGACCTGAACCCGGTCATACAAGAATTCTGACATGATCAACTCAGAATATCATGTCCCACCACAGACCTACCAAACCAGTATGTGCATTTTAATAGCACCCCCTATGATTTCTGTATGCGATAAAGTTTGAAAAGTAATGATGTAGATATGTAAAGTGCACAGACAATCGTCAGCTCTCACTACCATTAATGGTGGACAGCAAGAAGTGTTAGCACTAAGGAGCTACGTCACCTTGGGACAATCACGTCCCCACATCTCAGCTTCCTCATCTATGAAATGAGGACAGAGTAGATGCCTACTGAGGTTCAAGTTCTTGATTACATCTCCCAGCACACCGTCACCTCATCCTATACCATCAGACAGAAAAATAACAAACAGCTCCACTGACTGATAAACACTCTGCGCCTTGTCCCCGCTCATTCTCCCAGTGTTTTCCAGGTATCTATCAGATGCCTGTCTCTGCATTGAGTACAGATGATTCCAAGATGAATACACATCTCTCTCTGCCCTTGAGGATCATATGAGCTTCTGAGAGAAGGAAGGAAGACACTTAAATAAGAGAAAGCAAAGGCGTCTGAGAACCACAGATACGTGCTAGTAAAACACAGAGAGGGCAAACAACCACATTTCTGGGAGCCGCAGGGAGGAACTGCTCTCAAGGGACAACAAAAACATTGAGTCCTTCCCTGCCAACCTCAGCTGACAGCGCTAGAGAGTGACAAGATAGAAATAAGGCACCAGAACACCAAGGAACGCAAAGAAGGTCCCTGAGCACACCTCTCTAGTCTACAAATCCTGAGACGTTGATCCACACAGTGGATCAGGGTAACAGTCACAGACAGTTAATGTCACCACTGCATCTAGACCTCAGGAACCAGAAGCCTACCTCCTCTGAGTTCTGTGTGCTCCCTCTACTGACTGTGCTCAGTTCTTCAGTCTCCTGGAAGACAATACCAATTCAACCACTAATCTCTCCCTGGAGGTTTCTTCTACGGTTACAAAGAGGAGAGGCACTTTAATAAATGTAAACAATTCATTACACCAGCTACTCTTTTGATCTATATTTGTTTACATAGGAACAGTGCAGTAGTACCCAATCGTGTACAGGGTCACAGAAACTTGACCCCCATCAAGAGACCAGTGATGAGCCGGGAGGTCATTTGCTATCATCACCACCGTTCGAGAAGTAGGCCCGTCATTGGGAACACCTGCTTCCAACCTCCATAATGGTCAGGTCATCCCTAGGTTTCTTCTCTTCTGTAGCTCTAGATATTGATTTGAGGTCATGGTTTCTTCATATCCAACATCCTTTCCCCCTGCTTCCTTCTGTGTGTTCCATTGTCCCCAAGCTTCCTCTAAATGTTTGCAGTAGCTGGTCAATACTGGTGAAGATGTTACCTTCATTAGATCCTTGAAGAAGAGACCCTGCCCTTGTTCCCATAGCCATAAAGGAGATGAAAAGCCACACTTCAAAGGTTATGCTGTGTCCCAGGACCCACTCCGTCCTGATTCTCCCCCACCAAACACCCTTCACCCACTACACCAGCCAACTTTTATCTCTGTGTCTCTCTCAAAGGTAGCCATCGCCCCTCCCCAGGCAAGCCTACGTGGAGTCCAAGGTCTGAGAAAATGGCTGAGTTCTAGAGCCATCCCTTGGGAGACAGAAGCACAGTGACAAGACCCTTTGCTGTTCACCCTCCCTCCAAAAGCCATGCTCTTCTTAACCATTCTAAAAAACACAAACAAAGGAATCAAACAAACAAAAAAATAAACACCTGGGATGCAAAGTGGTGACGAAAGGAACTTCTCTCTCTCTCTCTCTCTCTCTCTCTCTCTCTCTCTCTCTCTCTCTCTCTCTCTCCATCTTCTCCTTACTGCCATTCTCCTCACTGGTACTCTCTGCCTACATCTACCCCTGACAAAGATCACACACCACCAGCAGCAGAACAAGAATCTGTAGGTGGGCAGGCTTCTGAGAGCTGGAACCAACAAGAGAGACATGTGAGGCAATTCTCCAGCATGCTCTGCTTCTGTCCCTGCACACTAGCCCCTGGAACGTCACCCCTTCCCCAGGTCCACCCTGCACCGGCACACCTGGAGCACAGCGATCGAGCCACATGTGGGTCTACACCCCTTAAAACCACATCCTTAGCCATGCTTTCCCCGGAAGTCATAGTTCCCTATTAATGTTTCCTTAATGACGGATCACAGAGACTCTTTCATTGCTGTTAAGTTCGTTCTTCCCCACCCCACCCCCACTAGTCCCACCACTCCCCATGTCACCCATGTCACAAGGGTGAGGGCAAAAAAGCAAAGAGATGGAGGAGAACCCATTCAGTGATGAGAAGCGACTAGAGCCACAACAACGAACCCAGGAAGGTCCGGAAGGCCACCAAGTCAGGCACCATGGGTACTGCTCACAATGACAGGTCCCAACAGCTTCCATACCAGAGTCTCCAAAATGGCTTAGACTACCAAAAAGCTGCAGGCCACCTGTGGCAGTGCTCCCCGGATACCTGACAAGTCTTTTCCAACTGGATCACCTCTCCTTTCTTTCTAGCTTTCTTGGCCTTCTCTTCCTCCATACTCTACTCTTTGACCTCTTCTCCTTTGCCTGGTCCTTGAGCCAACCAATGACAGCTTAGAACCTGGGTGCATCTTGCTGGCCTGCATGGCTGAGACCCTGCCCAAAGCCTCGCTACTGACTTTATCACCAAAGAACGCTGATTTTTATCACCAATGTCCTACTCAGTTGCAGAGCACTGTCACGGGCTACTGTGATGCAGAAGAAGCCACCTGCCCTGTGGACAGCCACCTCTCCTTGTCCACCAGTGCATACAAACTCTCGGCACAGTGAGCCGGCGTCCTCGCCCATTCCTCTGTTCTATTTTGAAGTGAAATGAAGAGTTCCTCCTCCTACTTGAAGGAGGAGGGGAAGTCAGGGAGCCAGCTCAGGTGGCTCTAAGGTGAACACACACACCAGGTAACCTCAGCTATTTGTAGATGTGGTAAGAGCATGGTTCAAATTGGGATCCCAGCCTCAGTCTCATTACACCATGGTTACAGACTAATGCTTCGGCAATGAGAGCTCAAAGAAGGAGGCCTAGGGGAGAGGCACAGGATTTTGGATGGCATCCATATCCATCCTTACTGAACAATAAAGAACTATCGCCCACTGTCATTTTGAGTGACTGGCAAGGACCTTCCATTACCTCCCCTACAACACTTTAGTATTTTTAGGTTGTTCCAAAGGATTTTTTTTAATGACTTGGGTGGAGGGGAAGGGAGTGTTTGGGGAAGGACTATTGACTGCTCATGACTCTCCTACATATTTTTGAAGACCCTCTCCCAGCCTCATGCCTGTACGAGAATATCTTTGGAGTTTCAAGGGTATTACAGACTGTGTAGAAAGAAGATGAGCAGCTGGGTCCCCATCTTGGCCCTCAAGCCAGAGATGCTACAATTTTCTCAGGAGTAGCCTTGGCTTCCCTGAGTGGCTAGCAGAGGAACTGTTAGCTAAGTCTTTTCCATTCCTGTTACTATTTCTCTTTTCAAATGCTGTCTAAGATATTGGGCATATTTCACATATATTTATATCTATATATATTTTATTATAGGATATATGTATGTATGTATGTATGTATGTATATTCTTCACCTATATAACAATTTCGAATATTGTTGAAATGGAGGAGAGGATAAAAGAAATTAAAATATCAGTTCTATTTTCGAGGGCACAAAGATGAACGCATGCAACAGCACATCTCTTTGTTTAACACAAAGGCTCACATGTCGAACTCTGCACCCCTTCCACATGCATGGCGCTTTAGAAGTCTGCAAGAGAGCCATTTTGCAAGAGTGTGGAAGTAACAGTTTGCTTGGAGGATGTGCGGGTATAAATAGATGTGTGGACAGCAGGAGAAATTTACAGCTCAAAAAAATAATAATAATAATAATAGCCCACGGGGAAAAGATACAAAGGGAAAGCAGACTGTTGACAGAATCCCTTCTTTCCCAGCTCCAGGCTGAAGACTCCAGCCTGCAGCTTCCAGGTGTTCTGAGGCCAGCCAGTCGCTCCCTACACCTGCACCTCTGCAATCCCAGGCCTCCTGGGAGCTACGGGCCCAGTTTCAACCCTTTCTTTAGACACCAAGTGGATTTCAGGGCAATAGCCACGATAATCCTGAGCAGTATTTTTCTGTTTCTACCTATTTGTTTATTTTTACAGAGCATAGAAAGGATACCTAAAAGACAGGAGATAGGGAAACAGAAAGGAAGAAGGCAAGGGGCAAGTCCCAGCTTGGAGAAAAAAAAAAATTATCCCGATGCCCATCGAAATCTAGCACAGCTCGGTGTGAATAAAATGCTAAGTAGGAGAAGCACACAGGTCCCCTGGCTGCCTGTCTCTGCACATGGACACCCACCCCTTCCACCCTCCAACCTCTTCCATGCCTGCATACAACCACCCCCACCACCTTCCCAGAAAAACAAAACCTGTTAGGAGGCAGAAGCATGAGAAACGACCTGGAGGTCCCCTTCTTTGTCACAGAAGCCTTCCCCCCACCCCCCAAACAGCATTATTTTGATATCATGTTATTTTTTTTTCTTCCAAAAATATATCATCTGCAGGACTGGAAAAGACAGATTTAAAACAAGAAATCCCCGCCCCCAGGTGAGGCAAAAGAATAAAATAGAATGCGCCCTACCTTGGTTTGTAGAAGCCAAACCTCTAGGCGGACAGATTAAGGGAGAGAACATGTTGGGAATACCCCAGGTCCGCTTCTCGCTTGCATATCCACATAAGAAGGACCGGAGGATAAAGGAACGGAAGAAAATGTAAAATCCAGTGTACTGTAAATTTGGTTTTTAATCTTGTGTCTTGAAGAGATGCAAATTCAAAGGAAAAAATGTAATGTAAAAGGGAATCTCAGGGTGTGGAGATCGGCTCACAATGCAGAATCCAGAGTCATTATTCCTGTGTGCATGTGAGGCTAGCAGCCCGGTTAGATAGATTTAAGGAGTCTCCGGCAATTACGGGTTGGGTTCTTTTTTCTTTTTTCTCTTTTCTTTTTAATTTTTTGGAGATTTAGTAGAGGAGTCTCTGTGTGGAGAAGCTGGGGGCTGGCTCTGTCCCTCCATGGAGCATGGTCATTCCCAAAGCGTCCCCTTCCTAAGGGGGGAAAAAAAGAGGAGGTCAGGGTTTGATTCGAGTGTCCCCCGGAGGGTTAGCAAAATGCATGCCGGAAAAAAAAATATCCATGTACCAAGTCGTTATAAGAAAAAGGGGAGGAAACCCTGCATTTCCCACAGAGTACACGCGAGAGGAATTGAAAACAGCTGGCACCAATCTATAAATAATTCAGAAAAGGTCTGCCTATGCCATTCCTGGGACAGGCACGGATGGAAGGTGAGAAAAGCCAACCTGAATGGAAGAGAGGGAAGAGGGAAGTGGGAAGCAAGGAGGAAGGCAGGGAGAGGAGGCTCCACACAGCAGTTCACACTCACACACGCGCGCACACGCGCGCGCGCGCACACACACACACACACACACACACACACACACACACCATCCCCACTTAACTCGCCAGCGAGTGCGGCCCCCAGCCCCATCTGCAATGCTGCTGACTCGTCTGGCTCGCTCTCCTCGTCTCCTCCAGCAGCGGAGCCTCCTCCCACCCCGGGCTCGGCTCGTGCTCAATGGGTTCTGATTGTGCACCGGCCGCACACTGGGCATTTCTTGGATGGGGCACACTGACACGCGCGTACACACGCCCCCGACGCGCACGCGCCCCCGCGCGCACTCACACTCACCCCCGCGCACACTCACGCCGCCGGCGCGCTGATGTGCAGCGCACCGGGCTGCACCTGCAGCCAGAGGATTGGACCGGAGGGTCGCAGCGCGTGGCTCCCGCCGCGGGCACCGCTGCCCAGCCTCTCCCCTAGAAGGGATCAACCACCTCAGAAAGACCAAAGGCAGTCCCGTCCCCTTCCCCCTCCCCAAAAAATATCCTTTTGTTTAAAAGAAAAAAATTAAAAACCATCCAAAATAGCAAGTGCCCGCTGCTGCTGGATTGGAAAGCTGTACCCAGTACCAGGTTGGTTAGCAGTGCCAAGGCTTCGAGCCTTTATCTGCCTGATTTTCCCAAACCCTCAAAATTGAGACTCCAAAGCGAGCATTTACGTACCGGTTCTGAGCACCTCCGCGGTGGCAGTCTCCGGAGACGGGTGGCGGGGGGTCGAGGGTTTGAGAGGTTTCCTTTCCTGCAAAGCAGGATAGATGGATCAGTCTCCCGGGCTGGGAAGTTCACTACGACTCTTTGCAGAGCAGAAGGAAATGTATTCGGATGCCAGCTCCGCTGGATGCCGGGGATGGAGAGGCAGCTTGACCCGAGAAGCGCTTCTCCATAGAGCCAAGCCCCGAGATTTCCTAGAGGTGAAGGAACCCAAGGAAGTGGTGCTGGAAAGGGGGTGGGGGAGGACCTTCCTTTCTCAAAAAGGGTGGGGGGGGGAGTGGAAAGGCAGGAGAGCCCAGATTCCAGTTGGTGGTGATGGGAGCCGGGGGAGGGGAAGCGGGCGGGGGCAAGTCAAAGCGTTCGGCAGCAGGAGAGGAAGAGCAGGGGAGGAGGGGGAGAGTACGAAAAATGGGTATTAATCACCGGCGACGCGGGGAGGGCGGGGACATCAAAGGTCCTGCTCTTGATTTGGGTCTCACACCCAGGAACGTGCCACTCAAGCGCGCGCTCGCGCGCGCACACAACACACACACACACACACACACACACACACCCTACCTCTCACACTCCGGCTCAGGAGGAGAAACCCAAGAGGCAGGGTGTGTGTGCACTCGCGTCCTCTTGCTCTCCACCCCCCACCCCTCCCCACCCCCAAACCCCCTCCATCACCCCCTCACTCCCACTGCTAAGACTCTTGGCTGAGGCTGCTTCTCACGTCATGAGCTGGGGGAAGTGGGGTAGCCAGGGGGTGGGAAAGCTTAGCCCGAGGCCGTGGTGCCTCCTCCTGGCAGCAAGAAGGAACGGCAGCGAGGTAGGGAAGCTTAGGGGTGAGGGGAGCAAGACAGTGGCAGCCTTGGACCACCCCGCAGGGCCAGGCTGCAGATTGGCACTGAAACCCCTCCCCTGGTTCCACTCAGCGGCCTTTGCTTGGGTACCCACTTTCCCAGTGCAGAGTGCAACTTGTAGACTGGATTCTTGCCTTCAGGGAGCTGAAGATCTGTCTTCAGTGCAGGAAATTGACGGTTAAACAATGGGAAAGCAGGTAAATGTAATTAAAAGGCTGAACTGTACAGTGTGTGTGTGTGTGTGTGTGTGTGTGTGTGTGTGTGTGATTTTGCGGCTGCTGGGAAAGATCTGAGGACTTTGGGGGTTCTTTTTTAAGGGGCTGGTGTTACTTAAAGATCTCAAGCACAAATGATAGACAAACGAATGTTTCCCACACAAAATGATTTTCTAAGCACTGACTAGCCCAGCTTCTCTAAAACGGAAAATAGCATCCATTTCCCTCCCTCTTGAGTTGTTCTCTGTTTTGGGAGTCCTTGTGACCACTTGTAGTGTTGTCGATTTTTCAGTATTGATATCCTTGTAGATACACCCTTATTATTCTCACCCATTGTCTCTGTGACGGTGACGGTGATGGTGAACTTTTATGGCAGTGAAACAGTGGCCTTCTAGCTCACACGCCTGGGAGGATGTGGCCAGATCACACAGGGAACAGCCCCATTGGAGGAGCAGCCTGGACCTCGATGGTACTGTTTTCCTTTTCCCTGAACTTTGTCAGGCTTATCCTTGGCCTTTGTGTGTCTTTAAGACACACAAAGAACACAAATGCCGCACAGTCACAAGCAATATCATGTGCGCAATATCGTGTGCCTCTCTATGACCGTGTCCATTCTTTTCTGGGACAAAGTGAGGTTGCTCACCTACTCCTTTGAAAAACTGTGGAGTGTGGCTATTGCTCTGCTGGATGCCTACAACAGCCAACCCAACCCAACCTGACCCAACCTGACCCAACCTGACCCAACCTGACCCAACCCGACCCAACCCGACCCAACCTGACCCAACCCGACCCAACCCAACCCAACCCGACCCAACCTGACCCAACCCGACCCAACCCGACCCAACCTGACCCAATCCGACCCAACCCAACCCAACCCAACGAAAGCCGACCAAACCTGACCCAACCATATGCACATTTCTAGTAACTGGAACAAAGGGCCAGATGCCCAAAGCCAGGACATGGTGAAACATCTGCCCTCTGTCTTCCAGAAATGGTGTTTTCCTTCAGAATGAGATCCATGCCCACTTGGGCACTCTTGTGGGTTGTCTGGAAGCGGACAGTTCTAAATAATGTTTTTCTTTTATGTTTCACCTCATGGGCCTCCCTTCCCTCCCATGCCCTTTTCTAAAACTTGCATGTTACTCTGTTCTGTTTTCATTCTCCCCGGTGCCCAAACCCGACATTTCCGTGTCAGCATTTCACTAGCGGAGAGCAAAGAAGGAGCAGGCGTTTCCTCTGCCCACGGTGCAGTCCACTCTCTCCTTTGGGAGTCTAATCCCAGGTCCTTTTTGTCATCCAAGCCTGAATTGATTTCCGTAACCATTTCAGGGATTTGATAACAAGAGGTGGCATCTGGCCATCTTACTCTCTGAGTGTACCTGTTCCGTGTGGAAATGCACAGCACAGGTCACTCCGCTGACTTTCACAAGGACTGAGAGACACCTCTTGTGTGTGCCATCCTGGTATGTAGCATACTAATAACACCACAGTGGGTAAAGGGCTGACCAGTCAGGAGGAAAAAAAGATCCCTGAGTCATTTGTGTTACGCCATACAGTACTATTGGCAATTCAATCATGAAAAGTCTCAATCACATGAAGGAACCATTATTGACCTATAATAAAAAGGCAATTTCATGAAGCTCAATTGAGAATTGTATTCTTTGGTGTATTTCCTGGCTTTCCAACTACTTGCTTCATTCCTTTTATAAAGTTTTTTTTTTTCTTCTGAGAATGTCTTACATGAGTATACTGTACTTTGTAATGTTCCCAGGCCTCCCGGCCACTCTTTCGAGGACTTAGTGATCCTTGGGGTTGTGCTGAGGGTGCTGACCTGCTTAGTAGTTCTGATGACAGGACTAAGTCATCATCTTTTTTCCGCGGTTCAGGTTCACTGGAGCCAAGGGCTTCTCCCTCGCTCCCTTCTCAGGCTTGTGGCACCGCCTGTTGTTTCTTTTCTTTTCTTTTGGGACTGAGTTGAGCGCAGAGCTCTGCCCATGCTGGGCAAGTGCTCCTGCACTAAGCTCTAGCCCAAGCCCTATTCCTACTTTTCCTTTTGAGACAGTCTCACTATGTCACCCAGGCTGCCCTTGAACCCCAGCACAGCCCTTTGCGCAGGAAAACCTGAACTGGAACCACCCATCCAGGATACCCACACCCACACCCCTACCCCCATCCACATTTGGGCTTCTCACAAAAATCCTCAAACTTCTCAAAAGAACTACCTCAGGGACCCCCCTCCCAACCCTACCCCCAGACTCATGAATTTGTAATGTTATTTCTCTGTTTTGCAGAGAAGACATTTGCTGACTCCTACCCAGGCTGCATAGAAGGAGATATTCTAACAAGAGAAGATGGCGGACTGCACTTTGAAGCCTTCTTTAGTGAGGAAAAGCTCTTGCCTCGGGCTGCTAAGGACATAGCTGAAAGTATTCTGCCAGCTGGCTGGACTCAAAAAGAAGATACGAGAGAGGCTGCAAACATTTGTTCTTAACCCAATGGGCAGACATAAAGCACAACCCTTACAGGACTATAGATACATACATACCTTATAGATATGGCAATGCCTTTCATATCAGCAAGATACACTAGTAGCAAGAGATAGGCCTGGCGTTTATACAGTTTTAGAGTGCCTGTTTAAGAGAAAAATATTTTTGTATGGTGTGAATGTAAATACTTAAAATGTGGAAATAAGCCACAATGTAAAATTCTTTAATATTCATAAATGTTATGAAACAAAAAAATTTAAATAACAATTCTTGTGAGGAAAGTGCCAACACTTCTGTAATACTTGCTTCCATGTTTAAAATACATATCTTGAAACATCTCTTTGTATAATGGTTTCAGGTAACATGTCCATGAAAGTAATCAAATAACAGAAAGTTGGCACTGTTTTTCACTTTAGAGATAATTTAGAATAATGGCTTCCTTATTGCTAGATATGGAATATGCATTTTTGGGAATTGTAAAGTTTGAGAAAAAAAGATCATAGGATTTCATTTTTCTGTAGCTGTAATGTTGTAAGACATCCAACTTTCCTGAACTAACCTTGAATTGTCCTAGAACCGATGACCCTTGACTAGTTTCTGCCGGGTTTTAGGTTTGACATTATCAGCAGTCGCATCAGACAGAAGAATTAAAATCTTCTTTCCTAGGTGTCCCTATGAGTCACTCCTCTTCATTAATTAGATTATCCAATGATGCTGGAGTCTGCTCATTATTTCTATTCAAAGTTCTCTCTCTTCTAAAGGAACTGCCGTTTTGCTGTGATCTGGGCTGGAGGAGGGCTGTGCTGGAGGGAGCTGCAGAGCCTCCGTCTGTCAGACTCATCCCTGCTCGTGTCGGTGTTCGGCTCCGGCTGAACTCTTTTGTTTTTGATTTCACTAATTTTCATGAGTTTTCTCTTGGTTCTTTGATAACTGAGTATATAGCTAATGAAAGGAGGGCTCTCTCGGCACGCCCTAAGCAACTGCTGACTTTGGGTCCTCCTTCATTAAAATGTCCCAAAGTGTCCTTCCAAACTGCATTGAGCTTTGGATTCTTTTCCTGAACTTTGTGCGACACTCCATTCAGATTTCTCTTCCGAGCCTACCGAAAGTTTTAGAAACTTGGTGTTGACGAGCTCACTTCCAAACTTCTGAGCCCCTTTCAAGTGGGAAACTGTGCACACAGATTCTTTAAACAAAATTCGAATTTGTCGGGCATGCTTAAAATAGATACATTGGGGGAGGAAGAGACGGTTCCGTGGTTAAACAGTGCTTGCTCTTCTCACAGAGGACCCGGGTCTGTTCCTAGCACTCATGTGGTTACACCTGTAACCCTGGTTCCGGGGACTCTGATGCTGTCTTCTGGTTTGTAGAAGCAAGCGCCCACATACAAACGATACATAAGTAATAAATCTAAAGCAGATACTTTGGTGCATGCTTGCACTTTTAACACTGGGGAGGGGGAGCACAGGCAGAGCCCTACAGAGCCATTGACCAGCCGTCTTGAGTCACTTGGCAAACTCCAGGTCCACACTATGAACACACACACACTGTGAACACACACACACACACACACACACACACACACACACACTGTGAACACACACACACACTGAAAGAAGGAAGGAAAGAAGGAAAGAAGGAAGAAAGAAAGGAAAGAAGGAAGGGAGGGAGGGAGGGAGGGAGGGAGGGAGGGAGGGAGGGAGGGAGGAGGGAGAACAGACATCCACAGACAGCATTAGGGCCTCTCCACGGTCTGAGATGGGGCTGTGGTTCGGAAGCTGCCTTTACTTCAAAGCCAGACCTTCCTCTGCTCTGTAACCTAATACACAGCAGGTTTCTTGTTTCTGAGGGAAACACTTGAATGATTTTTTTTTTTAATATTTGAAAAAGTAATTTGTTAAGGGCTCAGTCAACAACGCACATAGGAAAGCCTTGCGCCAGATCCAACCCACTTCCCTTCGCTTGCTCTCGGACAGCGTAGACACGGGGCAGAACATTCGCTTTCATGCCTCTCACGAGCATGCTGAGCTTCTGCCTTCTCATCTTAACTCTTCTCAAAGACGTTCTGTTTTGTTCTTATCATAATGATATTAATTATTCAACCCAGGCAATCTTTTTCAGGATAGATAAATAACTCGCACCCCTGTCTGAAGGCTTGTTTGTGCACCGGCCCTGAAGATGACTCATCTCCCAGTGCCGTCTGCGGAGCTCTTGTGGGCTCTGTTGTGACACCTTGCTCCTTAAATGTGCCCCGTTCTTACACAGGAGAGCAGAGGGGAGGGGCCTCTAAGGGAGGAGGGACATGCAGTGTGGTGGGAAGGGACCAGGGGACCTCGGACCTCTGGACCAGAGGGTTTGCACAGAACAGCCTTTCTACAGTTGCTCACCTCCTGCAGGAAAACATCCAACATGGAGGCAACCCCCAGTCAGCGCAGTTAGTGTTGGCATTGCCTTCCTAGTTTGCTCTGGTTTGATTTTGTTTCTTTGTCTTCTGTTGCTGATTTTCCTCCTTTAACATGGCAAAGATGTAACACTGTATCTGGCCCAAGTGAAAAATTTTTTTATTTTGAAAATTATTTCATATGAATGTGTGTCTTGTCATATGTATGTATGTATGTATGTATGTATGTACACTGTGTGTGTGCAGTTCCTGAGGAGGCCAAAAGGGGTTGTGGATCCCTGGAACTGGAGTTACAGACAGTTGGGAGCTGCCACGTAGGTGCTGGGAATCAAACGCAGATCTTCTGGGAGGGTAGACAGATGCTGAGCCATCTCCCCTGCCTCTTATTTGGGGTTTGTTTTATGTTTTTATTGTTTTTTAAAGAAGTTCCTTAGAATTTTAATTTTCGTCTCTCTAAATATCTATGATGCGTGTGAGAGAGATCAAAATACAATGAATAACCTCACTGTCACAATCACACAGAGATAGTAAATATCAGGTTATTCAAACTTCATGGGCTATGTAGCCTATTTTTCTCCCATGAGATGAGGTCACTGTCTTAAGGCACTGTGAAACATCTTAGCAGACGCTAAGATAATCAGATAATGATGCGGACGATGGAGGTGGACTGGCTCCTCACCTCTCCCCAGCTCCCTTCTCCTCCGCACTCAATTCTCTCCCCAACTTCACTTCGGGATTTTCTCTATAGGCAGTATCAGGATGCCAATGTCTTTTTTTCTACATCATATATCGCCTCCCAAGTGGCTCTTCATCCTCAAAGCAGCAGCTGGCATCATCCCCCACAAAGATACCATCTCTATTTCTTTTTTAAAAAAGATTTACTTATTATTATAGGTGAGTTCACCTATAATAGCTGTAGGGTCTTCAGACACACCAGAAGAGGACGTCAGGTCTCTTTACGGACGGTTGTGAGCCACCGTGTGGTTGCTGGGAATTGAACTCAGGTCCTTCAGAAGAGCAGTCAGTGCTCTTCCCCACTGAGCCATCTCTCCAGCCCGCCCCCATCTCTGTTTTCAACCCCTCTGTGGTAAGTCAACTTGTCTCAAGGGTAGCTTTTACTGATATGATGTCTGCTCACTTCTGTAAAAGGCATATGGCCTTCGGTGCGTGTCTTCCTGCACCGTTCAATCCCTGTGGACAGTGAGAACTCACATGAAGCTCGATTAAAGGAGATAAAAACGAAGCAGCTTCGAGATCTCCTGCTTGAGTTGGGGTAAGAGGTAAGACTGTCACGTTGAAGAAGCAAAGGGTCCCAGCAGAACGTGACATTCATGAGGGCCCTCAGAGCACAGGGGAGACTGCAGAAACCTGGACTTCATTAACATACAGAGAACAGGCACACACACATATACACACTTATACACACATACACACACAGACGCATACACACAAACACACATACACACACAGACATACACATACACACACACACACACACACACACACACACACACACACACACGGTGCTCTGGAAGAGTTCTGAGGTTTCCATCTGAGTTGGTGGAGGGAGGACTATGTGCCCAATCCATGCAAGCAACTGAGAGTCAGCTCTCTGAGAGGCGTGTCATGTAAACTCCACAAGAGTCCCAGGAGCCTGCTGAGTCCCTCTGACAGTGTCTAGATGAATAAGTGAAGCACTCGAGAGGCCTGGAGAAGGAGGTCAGTAAATATTTAAAGGCTCTCTACGACGCTGTGATGGCTGCAGTTCGGTGACCCCACATGAACTTCACAGGATTCCCCAGGACTTAGTTCTAGTCCTCCCAGGATGTGAAGGCCGTCACAATCTGATCCCAAGTTGGTCCCCCGTGTCTCACTGGCATTTTTCAATTTTGTTTTAAAACTGGGATTTTTTTTGTAAGTTATAATATTATCAAAACTCTACGAGTGAAGAGTTCAAAGCCTGGGCATGAGTCTTCCGGCCTCCTCACCACCTTCATTTTTACTCTCCAAAGATCACGTACAACTTTATCAGAATTTCTGGTAGATTCCCCTACAATGAAAAGTGACATGCTTTGTTACCTCCTAACTTCTTAGTTCGTTTTTTATCCACTGACATCTACAGAAAGGAAGGTTCTGCGTCCTGTCTCAGACAAAGTCACCAGTGTATTAAATAAGCACATTTCCAATCTGGATGCCCTCTGAGTCACAGGTGTCATAATTATAATCAATATGCAGAGTTTCCAACTGTTTTGTGAATGTGCTTTATTGTGTATTTTGTTTGGTTATCTTGTCCCCTTAGTCCATTTTCATCTAGAGTAGTTCCTCCCTTACTTTTTATATGTCATCGATCTTTGTTGTGTTTTGCGTTGCTTCATTGAGACAGTCTCAATATATAATGCAGGCTGGCCTTGAACCTGCAACCCTGCTGCCTCCATCTTTAGAGTGCTGGGAATATAGGCATATGACAGAATGCCTGTTGTCAATGGTGTTCTTTCACAATGCGGGTGGACTCGTGTTAGTTACCTTTCTTATCTCTGTCATCAACCTGACAAGAAGTAACTTAAGGAAGGAGAGATCTCTCTCTGGCTTACAGGGGAGGGTACCAGCCATCATGGTGAAGACATCAAGATAGCAAGAGAGTGAGACACCCACAATCAAGAGGTAGAGACCAATGGACACTGGTGCTCAGTTCTCCTGCTCCTTTTACTCAGTACAAGACTTCCTCGCTGCCCTGAAAATGGTGCAACCCTGTTTGTGATGGTTTGCATATGCTCAGCCCAGGGAGTGGCACTATTAGAAGGTGTGGCCCTGTTGGAGTAGGTGTGGCCTTGTTGGAGTAGGTGTGACACTGTGGGTGTGGGCTTTAAGACCCTCATCCTAGCTGTCTGGCAATCAGTATTCTGCTAACAGCCTTCAGACAAAGATGTAGATCTCTCAGTTCCTCTTGCACCATGCCTCCCTGGATGCTGCCATGTTCCCGCCTTGATGATAATGGACTGAACCTCTGAACCTGTAAGCCAGCCCCAATTAAATGTTGTCCTTACTAGAGTTGCCTTGGTCATGGTGTCTGTTCACAGCAGTAAAACCCTAAGGCAGCATTTAAGGCAGGTCTTCCCACTCTAGTTGACCCAATCTGGAAGCTCCCTCCCAGATATTCCCACTGGCTCATTTCCACGGTGATTTTAAGTGGCACCAAGGTGACAAGATTAATCATCACAGCCAACATTATAAGATATTTTGCATCAGACCTGCCTGATTTCTTTTCCTCTTGAATAGATTGGGGATAATATTTTGTGGCAAGTTGATATTGCTAACTTCCGTGGTGCATCATTTCAGGTGTCACACGAAGCTAGATCTGTGACTGATGATGCCACTTTCAACTGGCCATTTGGAGGTCATCGACAGGTGTTGGCATTGTAACAGCCCATCTTCCTTTCATTAACAAGTTCTCTATTGGGTGACAGTTGGAGACCATGCTCCATGATCTCCACTGCCTAATAACTCGAGGCAAGAGATTACTGAAATATAAAGCTTCAGACTGAATGTCTGTTGTTGGCAATGGTATTAGAGCTGCAGTTGTGAGCATGCTAAAAAATTTATATATACAAGTGAATGTGTACATATATATGTATATATACACATATATACACAGATGTGTGTGTGTGTGTGTGTGTGTGTGTGTGTGTGTGCAAAGACATTTCAGTGACAATAGGCACATCAACCCCCTAGATCCTGGCTTCTAAATACCATTTCTGGTGGGAGAGAAAAAGGACGCTTGGAGGGATGACAAATTTCAGGTCAGTAGTAAGGTGAAAACAGACTACTTTGTTTGGCTAAGGGACATTCTCTTAGACCAATAAGAATGTGTCAAAGGAGAAAAACTGACTTAGTGGGTCTGATAGGCCAATTTGGGACTATTATAACTTTTAAAACTGATCATAATGATTGAAAAAGAACCTATCAGTCCATAAGGATACTTCCAAGGGAGAAGAAAGAGAAGGAAATCTGTTCAGTGCAGCACCCCCTTGTAATGGCTGACTGTGAGTGCTAATAAGTGGGTCTTGATGAACTTTGGCAAGGCACAATCACAACCTTATCCATAACTTACGAACAACAAAATGAAGGTTCTCTTGTATCCGGCAAATGAAAATCTTCCTTCTACTAGATCCGTGTTAACGGGAGCAATTTTACAAATCCTTCCAAAGTCCCTTCTTTGCAATTTCTCTCTCGCCTGTTGAATGATTTCTGTGTGCACTAATTTGCATAGTGAATATTTAGAGGGAAAAAACTCTATCAACCATTATTTAGAAGTAATTTATGAATTTCTTTTCACAAAAACACGCCACAAATTTGTTTTTGTGTGACAAAGGGAGGGGACCTTCCTCTATGTAGCTATGGGGAAACCATCATCCATGGCAGGCATAGCTGATTTGGAGTCACTCATGTTTCTATAGTAACCCCTTACCCATGCTCTGTATGTAAAAGTCATTGACTCCCCAAGGGGGAACTTTAGTAGACTCAAATTTTGGCTTGTTGTTGGAACCTAAGAAAGACAAGGACAGAAGTAACCTAGTCCTATCCAGGAAGAAAATTCTCACATTTTTTTCTGGTTTGTTTGTTTTGTTTTGTTTTGTTTGTTGTTTGGGGAGACAGAAGTAAAAGTCTAAAACTCTTGCAGACATATCTATTCTAGCTAAAATTTGGGAGGTTGCATTTTAGCCTGAATTCTTTTCGTCTTCCTACATTTGCCTTTGCACTACATGATACACACACTTTGCATCTTGGGAGGGGCATTTTCCCCTGCACATTGACTTTGGACTTGGTCATGTGACTCACTTTCTCCACCAGAATAGGGCAGAGCGTCATCTAGAACTAAAGAAGCCCGTCTGCCTCTGCTCAAGATTTTGCACTCCTCCTACGGCCCCAAGAAGAACATGTCTAGACCATTTTGTTGGGCCTTGTGTGAGCGGATGCCAGTCTGGATGCTTGTCATACAAGGGGCCAGTTAAGCCAAGAGACCAGGTCAATTTGAAGGAAGGAAAATGACTTTGTCTGAAAAGTTGACTCAAGACAATGGAAGATTCTTGTCCACCTCTCTTGCCAGGATGCTGATTGAGAAGTTGGTCATATCGACAGGTGTAATCTTTTCCGACTGATCACCTGAATCAGGTGAGGCAGGCAGAATGCCAGTTAGATAATCATGAGACATTTTTCAGTTCTGCAAACATCAAGAGTGTTTATTATTTCCTTAAGCTTCCTATCTGTCTGCCTATCTGCCTGTCTGTCTGTCTAATAGCTGGCTTTGAACTAAAGATGTTTTGCCCTCATCTCCTTAGTGCTGGGATTATAGACCTGGCACTACCTAACTCCTATAGTAACCTTTTACCCATACTCAAGCTCAAGCTATTGTTGATACTGATGATTTTTCTCCCCATGTAATTCATGAGATATTACAGTGGACAGCCTAGAGTGAGTAGTTTGCCTTGAGACTTCTTTCTAATTAAGAAAACATCCTTATTTTCAGTTTCAGCAGGAGGAAAGGAGAGCCATGCAGAGAAAAAACTGAGTCACTCCAAGAGATGACATCCTCCTGTAGGTAACCTTGGCCAACCTACAGATCTTTAAGAATAAACACTTGATGTTTTGATCCACTGAACTGGAGAGTCATCTGTTCTGAATTGATTTTATGATACTATCAAGCTGATTACATGGAGAGCTAAAGGAAGGTTGGAATCTAAGAGGACATGTTACCATTTCTGATTTTTGTTGTTGTTGTTGTTGTTGTTGTTGTTGTTGTTGTTGTTGAAAGGAGCGGTTAGGCATTCCAAACTAAGGGGAAATATGGTATGACTGCAGAGAGGTGTTCATGCGACACCAAGAGATGGGGTGAGAGATTGTGCCCCCTTGTTTATCCACAATTGTAAAGCAGGACTTAGCCTAGCCATGCAACTAAAACTGGCAATAAGATGGGCCACATTTAATGGAGGAAAAAGTACTCAAATTGAATGGTTGATTGCCAGCTACATGTTGAGAGAGAGCATTGCTGGTGATTTCTTACCATCTCTTAACAACCATGGAAGTACATTTTGGTATCCCCTTTAAAAAGGAAGAAAGAAAAGCAAAAAGTAAGCAACTTTCCTCAAAGTCTACATCTGGTACATATGGCATCTGGTAGAGCCAAAGTTCAAGGTCAGTTTATGTGGCAAAAACATAAGCTGTTTGGCAGGAGTAATGGTGTGCACCTTTGATCGTAGTGCTCAGGAGGCAGATGCAAGAGGATGTCTGTTAGTTCAAGACTAGCCTGATTTACAGAGTGAGTCCTAAGCAAGCCAGGGATACACAGTGTTATCCTGTCTTTACAAATAAAAAAAAAGTGTTGTTCCTTCTTTTGTTTTTTTTTTTTTCAAGACAAGGTTTCTCTGTATAGCCCTGTCGCCCTGGCTGTCCTGCAGACCACACTGGCCTTGAACTCAGAGATCTGCCTGCATCTGCCTCGTGAGTGCTAGGATCAAAGGCGCCACCCAGCAAGTGTGACCTTCTTCCTACCACTGTTTTGTCTCCCAAACACTGATATGAGGAGACAAAACTGGGACAAGGGAAGTGAGAAAATAGACCAAGTAGCATGTGCAGAGTTATTATAGCCATGTTTATTTACTCAAATTGAGAAAATAAAATTGATATGATATAGTAACTGACTGAATACACCTATTGATTGAGTGGGATAAGATGCTGTTTCTCATTGAAACTTACTGAACTGGAATAAGGCCTTCTGTTGGGCTCAGGAATCACCACATAAACCACACAAACGCTGACCTCAGTTAAGCCAGAAGAATTTGTTGAAAGAACACCCAAGGACTGATTGATAAAGACCACAAAAAGAACTCAAGAGCCTAATTTTGTGGTACCAATCTGTTCCCAGGGAAGGCGTTTTATAGGAAAAGTCAAGTTCAGAAGTTCAGAAGGCAAGGGTGGAGGCAGTACTACATTTTAGCTAACTAGACAAAGTAGTATCAGTTACTCTTTAAGCTGATTGGTCCTAAGTGAGGAAAGAGGGGTGGTGGGCAGGTGGAAACCAGGGGAGTTTCAGAGCATTGAGATAACAGAGCAAGTTATACGACCATAGTGCTCTGACCTTTTGGGAGAATTGTTTAGGGTCAGCTATGGATAATTACTTCTGGGAAGCGGGGTCTGAGAACCTGAACTTAATTTCACCTTATAAGCAAAATGGAGACTGACTACAAAATGGCTACTGTTATGTTAAAAGGAGCAGGCTTCAATACCTTTCAGATAGTGTGCAGAGAGCCAGCAAGTCTGGAAATAAGTACCCAAGAGTTTTGTTTTTTATTTTGCTTGTTTGTTTGTTGTTGTTTTTGAGACAGGGTTTCTCTGTGTAGCCCTGGCTGTCCTGGAACTCACTCTGTAGACCAGGCTGGCCTCGAACTCAGAAATCCACCTGCCTCTGCCTCCTGAGTGCTGGGATTAAAGGCGTGCGCCACCACTGCCTGACTGAACCCAAGTGTTCTTATTTGTTGAGTTTAAGAAGCTTTGGTTTGGGAAGCTCTCTAGTAATAGGATCAAGTGACAGCTGTTTTCCCACATTTTAATCTGCCAGAAAACTGAGAGACTTCAGAAAAGAGGCCACCCCATCTTCTCCTGTGACTCACTTTCTCCAACAGGTCTCTACCTCCTAAAGGTTTCATAACTCTCCCAAAAGCCCCAGCATCTGGAGAATACATGCTCGAATACATAAGCCTGTGGGGGACAATTTACATTCGAACCATAGCAAGTAGGCATTGTTTGCATCTGTGATGTGTTAGCTTAATTGTTGACTTGACACAGCCTCTAGTCACCCAGAAAGAAAGTTTCAGTGAGAGACTGTGCATATTGGGTTGGCCTTTGGATGTGTCTAATGGGAATTGTCTTAATAAAGTCATGATATGGAGCGGACTAGCAGCGAGGGGCCACCTGGCCGCCTCGGGGCACAGCTCAGAACTCTAGCAGCTGGAGTCAGGGGCCTGGACTCAGAGCGAGCATAGTCCAGCACAGACAACGCAGCCAGAAGGGAGCAGCAGAGCTGGGTACGAGCAGCTCAGCCAAGGCCACGCGGTGCTTTCAGCAGGGGCAGCCATCTTGCCCCAGACCCCCCCCCCCCCAGCACGCGCGCAAACAGCGGGCACACTGGACGCAGTGAGCTGCTGGAATCAGGTGCGTGGCCAGAGTTATAGCTTAGCTTAGCTCTGCAGGAGATCCGGGCACAGAAAGCTCAGCTGCGGGTGCAGACTACCAGCCGGGACCAGCTCTCCAAGCGGACCACCGGGCCACCTCCGGGCACAGCTCGGCACTCTAGCAGCTGGAGTCAGGGGCCTGGACTCAGAGCGAGCATAGTCCAGCACAGACAACGCAGCCAGAAGGGAGCAGCAGAGCCGGGTACGAGCAGCTCAGCCAAGGCCACGCGGTGCTTTCAGCAGGGGCAGCCATCTTGCCCCAGACCCCCGCACGCAAACAGCGGGCACACTGGACTCAGTGAGCGGCTGGAATCAGGTGCATGGCCAGAGTTATAGCTTAGCTTAGCTCTGCAGGAGATCCGGGCACAGAAAGCTCAGCTGCGGGTGCAGACTACCGGCCGGGACCAGCTCTCTGAGCGGACTAGCAGCGAGGGGCCACCGGGCCGCCTCGGGGCACAGCTCAGAACTCTAGCAGCTGGAGTCAGGGACCTGGACTCAGAGCAAGCATAGTCCAGCACAGACAAGCTGCCAGAAGGGATCTGTCTCCTGGGGACAGGCGTGCTGTGCTTTCAGCAGGGCGCCATCTACAATAAGACCAACTAACGCCAGAGATAAAGAGATGGCAAAAGGCAAACGTAGGAACGTTATTAACAGAAATCAAGGCAATATGGCACCATCTGAACCCAATTCGCCAACCACAGCAAGTCCAGGATACCCCAGCACACCAGAAAAACAAGAGTTAGATATAAAAGCACAGGTCATGATGCTCCTAGAGGAACACAAAAAAGACATAAACAAATCTCTTAAAGAAATGCAGGGGAACATCAATAGAGTAGAAGCTCTTACAATCCAAACACAAAAAACACTTAAAGAACTCCAGGAGAATATGGGCCATCAGACAGAAACCAATAAAGAGGAAGTGAGAAAATCAGTTAAAGAAATGCAGGAGAACTTGAAACAACAGGCAGAAGTCATGAAAGAGGGAGCACAAAAATATATTAAAGAATTACATGAAAACACAAACAAACAAATGATGGAACTGAGCAAAACCATCCAAGATCTGAACACAGAGGTAGAAACAACTAAGAAATCACAAAAGGAGGCAACCTTGGAGATAGAAAACCTTGGGAAGAAAACAGGGGTCGTAGATGCAAACATAAACAACAGAATACAAGAGATAGAAATAAGAATCTCCGATGCTGAAGATAACATAGTAACCATTGACTCCACAGTCAAAGAAAACGCAAAATCCAAAAGGCTTGTAACCCAAAACATCCAGGAAATCCAGGACACAATGAGAAGACCAAACCTAAGGATTATAGGGATAGATGAGAGTGAAGATCTACAACTTAAAGGGCCAGCAAATATCTTTAACAAAATTATGGAAGAAAACTTTCCTAACTTAAAGAGAGAGATGCCCATGAATGTACAAGAAGCCTACAGAACTCCAAACAGACTGGACCAGAACAGAAACACCTCCCGTCACATAATAATCAAAACCCCAAATGTACTAAACAAAGAAAGAATATTAAAGGCAGTAAGAGAAAAGGGCCAAGTAACATATAAAGGAAGACCTATCAGAATCACACCAGACTTCTCTCCAGAAAACATGAAAGCTAGAAGATCCTGGGCAGACCTCATGCAGACCCTAAGAGAAAACAAATGTCAGCCAAGACTACTATACCCAGCAAAACTCTCAATCAACATAGATGGAGAAATCAAAATATTCCATGACAGGACCAAATTTACACAATATCTTTCCACTAACCCAGCTCTACAAAGGATAATAGGAGGAAAACTCCAACACAAGGAAGGAAATGGCACCCAAGAAAAAGCAAGACAGTAAACTTCTTCCATCAAACTCAAAGGAAGATAACTATTCAAAAACAAAAATAACATCAAAAATGTCAGGAAGTAATAATCTCTATTCCTTAATATCTCTTAACATCAATGGACTCAACTCCCCAATAAAAAGACATAGACTAACAGACTGGATACGGAAACAGGACCCTACATTTTGCTGCTTACAGGAAACACACCTCAGAGTCAAAGACAAACACTACCTTAGAGTAAAAGGATGGAAGACAATTTTGCAAGCAAATGGTCACAGGAAGCAAGCTGGAGTAGCCATTTTAATATCAGATAAAATTGACTTTCAACCCAAAGTCATCAAAAGAGACACAGAAGGTCACTTCCTGCTAGTCAAAGGAAGAATCCACCAAGAGGAACTCACAATTCTAAACATCTACGCTCCAAATGTAAGGGCACCCTCATTTGTAAAAGAAACCTTACTAAAGCTCAAAGCACACATTGCACCTAACACAATGATTGTGGGGGACCTCAATACTCCACTATCTACAGTGGACCGACCAGGAAAACAGAAACTAAACAGAGACACGGAGAAACTCATCGAAACTTTGGAGCAATTGGATTTAACAGATATATATAGAACATTTCACCCTAAAGCAAAAGACTATACCTTTTTCTCAGCCCCTCATGGTACCTTCTCCAAAATCGACCATATAATTGGACACAAGACAGATCTCAACAAATATAAAAAGATCGAACTAATCCCATGCCTCTTATCAGATCACCATGGAGTAAGAGTGTTCTTCAATAGCAACAAAAACAACAGAAAATCCCCATACGCTTGGAGGCTGAACAATATTCTACTCAATGATAGCTTAGTCCAGGAAGAAATAAAGAAAGAAATCAAAGAATTCTTAGAACTTAATGAAAATGAAGGCACAACATACCCAAATCTATGGGACACAATGAAAGCAGTGCTTAGAGGAAAACTCATAGCCCTGAGTGTCTCCAAAAAGAAACAGGAGAGAGCATATACTAGCAACTTAATGGCGCACTTGAAAGCTCTGGAACAAAAAGAAGCAATTTCACCCAGGAGGAGTAGAAGACAGGAAATCATCAAACTCAGGGCTGAAATCAATCAAGTTGAAACAAAGAGAACCATACAAAGAATCAACAAAACCAGGAGCTGGTTCTTTGAGAAGATCAACAAGATAGATAAACCCCTAGCCAGACTTACTAAAGGGCACAGAGACAGTATTCAAATTAACAAAATTAGAAATGAAAAGGGAGATATAACAACAGAAACTGAGGAAATTCAAAAAATCATCAGATCCTACTACAAAAACCTATACTCAACACAACTGGAGAATCTGGAGGAAATGGACAATTTCCTCGACAGTTACCAAATACCAAAATTAAACCAGGATCAAATAGATCGTCTAAACAGACCCATAACCCCCAAAGAAATAGAAGGGGTCATAGACAGTCTTCCAACCAAAAAGAGCACAGGACCAGACGGTTTTAGTGCAGAATTCTATCAGACCTTCAAAGAAGTCCTGATACTGATACTCTTCAAATTATTGCACAAAATAGAAACAGAAGGAACACTACCCAACTCATTCTATGAAGCCACAATTACCCTGATACCAAAACCACACAAAGATCCAACTAAGAAAGAGAACTACAGGCCAATTTCTCTTATGAATATCTATGCAAAAATACTAAACAAAATACTTGCCAACCGAATCCAAGAACACATCAAAACGATCATTCACCATGATCAAGTTGGCTTCATCCCAGGGATGCAGGGATGGTTCAATATACGGAAATCCATCAACGTAATCCACTACATAAACAAACTCAAAGAAAAAAACCACATGGTCATCTCATTGGATGCTGAAAAAGCATTTGACAAAATTCAGCATCCTTTCATGCTAAAGGTCCTAGAAAGAACAGGAATTCAAGGCCCATATCTAAACATAGTAAAAGCAATATACAGCAGACCAGTACCCAACATCAAGGTAAACGGAGAAAAACTCGAAGCAATCCCTCTAAAATCAGGGACTAGACAAGGCTGCCCCCTCTCGCCATATCTCTTCAATATAGTACTTGAGGTACTAGCTAGAGCAATTCGACAACAGAGGGAAGTCAAAGGGATACAAATCGGAAAGGAAGAAGTCAAACTATCACTATTTGCAGATGATATGATAGTTTACTTAAGTGACCCAAAAACCTCCACCAGAGAACTCCTGCAACTGATAAACAACTTCAGCAAAGTGGCTGGCTATAAAATCAACTCAAGTAAATCAGTAGCCTTCCTATACGCGAAGGATAAGCAGGCCGAGAAAGAAATTAGGGAAATGACACCCTTCACAATAGCCACAAATGATATAAAGTATCTTGGAGTGACTCTAACCAAACATGTGAAAGATTTATACGACAAAAACTTCAGGTCTCTGAAGAGGGAAATTGAAGAAGACATCAGAAAATGGGAAAATCTTCCATACTCGTGGGTTGGCAGGACTAATATAGTCAAAATGGCAATCTTGCCCAAAGCAATATACAGATTCAATGCAATTCCCATCAAAATCCCAACTCAGTTCTTCATAGAGCTAGAAAGAGCAATTCTCAAATTCATCTGGAATAACAAAATACCCAGGATAGCTAAAACTATCATCAACAGCAAAAGAACTTCTGGGGGAATCAATATCCCGGACCTCAAGCAATATTACAGAGCAGTGGTATTAAAAACTGCATGGTATTGGTTCAGTGACAGGGAAGCGGATCAATGGAATAGGATCGAAGACCCAGAATTGAACCCACACATCTATGGCCAATTGATCTTCGACAAAGGAGCTGAAAACATCCAGTGGAAAAAAGATAGCCTTTTCAACAAATGGTGCTGGCTCAACTGGAGGTCAACACGCAGAAGAATGAGAATTGATCCACTCTTATCTCCTTGCACTAAGCTCAACTCCAAGTGGATCAAAGACCTCCACATAAAACCAGACACACTAAAACTAATAGAAAAGAAACTGGGGAAGACCCTTGAGGACATTGGCTCAGGGGAAAAATTCCTGAACAGAACACCAATTGCTTATGCTCTAAGAGCAAGAATAGACAAATGGGACCTCATAAAACTACAAAGTTTCTGTAAGGCAAAAGACACTGTCAAAAGGATAAATCGGCAACCAACAAATTGGGAAAAAATCTTCACCAACCCCACATCCGACAGAGGGCTAATCTCCAATGTATACAAAGAACTCAAGAGGTTAGACCCCAGAAAACCAAATAACCCTATCCAAAAATGGGGTACAGAGCTAAACAGAGTCTTTTCACCTGAAGAAATTCGGATGGCTGAGAAACACATTAAAAAATGTTCAACATCACTAGTCATTAGGGAAATGCAAATTAAAACAACCCTGAGATTTCACCTCACACCAGTCAGAATGGCTAAGATTAAAAACTCAGAAGACATCAGGTGTTGGCGAGGATGTGGAGAAAGAGGAACACTCCTCCACTGCTGGTGGGAATGCAAGCTGGTACAACCACTCTGGAAATCAGTATGGCGGTTCCTCAGAAAACTGTGCGTGATACTTCCGGAGGACCCAGCCATACCACTCCTGGGAATATACCCAGAAGATTCACCAGCATGTAATAAGGATACATGCTCCACTATGTTCATAGCAGCTTTATATATAATAGCCAGAAGCTGGAAAGAACCCAGATGTCCCTCAACAGAGGAATGGATACAAAAAATGTGGTATATATACACAATGGAGTACTATACAGCCATTAGAAACAATGAATTCATGAAATTCTTAGAGAA
>OZ030006.1:168412415-168489915 GCA_964023405.1 Apodemus agrarius
TGAACTCTCACAGGTGTGCCGGCTTTATCAAGGCAATGTTATTGCGAGCAGTCCATGCTGTTGGCAGGAATGGGGTTTGGTAAAGGCGCTGCTATTTAAGAGTCACATCATTTTTAAACTCTCTGTACCTTAACTTCTCAGTCATCATTTACCGTCAACATCCTTAGAGAAGAAAGTGAAGCTGTCAGCTACCCGGGTGACTGGGGACCTATTCACTCTCAGCCCTATGGAGGAAGCATCTTAGGCTGCATCCGAGTCCTACAACAGCTGGATGTGCTTGTTGAATGAATGAATGAATGAATGAATGAATGAGGGAGGGAGGGAATAAAAACGTCAATACCCATTGCTGCTCAACTCCCCCCCTCCCCACGTTCATTTGTTCTGGGCAGACCTTTGAAAACTATAATTATTTTTTATCAATTCTTTGAAGATCTTATACAATCCATTCTGACTGTATTGCTTTCCCACCACTCCCCAGTGCCTCCTGGGTCTTCATCCCGTCTCCCCCGACCCCTCCCAGCGTTGTGTCCTCTTTACAAATATCCCACCAAGTCCATGTGTGTTGTCCATATAACCATGGGTTTCAGGCCATCCTCAGGAACATCCTGTGTGGATGTGTGGCTGGACATCCAGGGGACAGACAACCCCTTAAAGAAAAATCGTCTGCCTTCCCCAGAAGCCATCCGCCATCAATAGCACCTCACTTAGGGTGGGGCTTGTAAGACTCTCTGCACTCCACGTTAGAGTGCTCGTTAGCTTGGCCTTGTGACAGTGGCCACAGCTGTAGATTTCTGTGCTTGTCACTTGTCTAGACAGCCCATTCTGACCTCACATGGGGTCGTCGGAAGCACCCGGGACCCGCTGCCCCGATGTTAGTGTCAGAGGTTCTCTTGCTGTGCTATATCTTCACCTTAGACTCCTCCGGGACCTCACTCTTCCCTGGAGCGTGATTTCCAGCACCCTTAGCTTTGTGTCTCTTACTTTTTAGAGCTTTCATCTCCTGCTAAAAAATGACAATTTGGGGACTACTTGTCAGTTGTAGTCTCAGTTCCTTAGCTATGTAAGCTGAGTAGGAGTTCTTAATTTTGTTTGTTTGTTTATTTGATTTGGGATCCCCCGTGGGAAAGTGGTTTGCCTTGTCTCCTCCTAAATTTTCTGTCCCCATTATGTATGGGCTGACTCTCAAATACCCCCAAAGCTCTCAGTTTTGCCGGCGTCGGGACCGTAAACCTTTAGTTACTACTACATTTCTGGGTCTTTACCAGGATTCCTGCCTCCCAGACACTAGAAACTGATTTGAATGTGTCCTCCAGAAGCTGATGTTTCAGAAACTTAATTTCTAAGTTTATGTTAGCAGCATTTGAAGGTGGGACCTGTGGTAGGTAATTAGGATGAATGGCGATCTCTCTGAGAGCCCTCGTGGAGTTAAAATGCTCACTGTCTTACCATAAAACACCCTCCATGCTCCATGGAGATAACATAGCCTGGAACAACGTGGGCCTTGTAGCCCCGTGCTCCGGCCAAGGGACACCTCTGCTATGCTGAGATGCGGGAAGAGGGCCCTAGCAGGTGCTAGGAATCCCACTCTGCAAAGCCATACGCTAAATAAATCTTCGCTTTTTTAAATTTGCTAAAAACCTATTTTGAGGGAGATGCACAGTTAGCGTGTGGCCAGTCAGGGATGACATAGAGGAAAGGGTCGCCTCCCTGCACTCTGATGGCCCAGGTCATCAATCTTGGTGGCAAGTACTTTTCAGGCTGAGTCCTTTCGTCCCTAAGTGTTCATTATTGAAGCCGGAGATGTGACTGAGCTGGAAGGACACTCATCTGGCAGACGTGACTCTCTGAGTTCAACCCCCAGGACCTGTGTAAAACCCGGCATGGTGACACGATGCTCAGCCTGCAGAAGGCGTTACCAACAAAGCCTCCTCCTCCTTTCTAACTTTCCCAGCCCGAAGTACTCAGCAACTGAAAACAACCCTAAGCAGATGATCCCTCCCCTCCCTAGACACCAGGAGGACCTCCTTCAGGGGTGGGATGAGTGGGTTCATCCACGGGAAAAAGGACGGAGGAGATGGTTGGGAAAGCAAAGGACTGGGACTGTCATGCACGGGCATCTGCAGTGTCATGTGCAGTGAAGGTTTTTAACTTTATATGTGTGCGTGGGTGGATTGTTTTAGAACCGATGAGGAACCCGGACCCAAGAAAAGTGTGTGTGTGCGTTGTTCTCAATTCTTTGCTACGAATGAATGAAGTTCAAGGCTGTGCCAGGAGAGAGAGTCCCTTCCTCCACCTACAACAGGCTCAGCAGTAAGGAACAGGCGAGGGACACGACTGTCACCTAGGCAGGAATGGATGGAAGAGAAGACTCCCAACTCCCAGAGCATGCATGACAAAGCTTGACGAGAAAAATCCCCCAGTACCCCAAACCTCACACTAAGTACAGGGTCCAGAAGCCCATAGCTCTATGAACACGAAGTCATGGCTCCCTTAGGTAACTCCAGCATACCCAATCCAAACTCAGCTCAGAAGCTTGGTGGGCTGCTCGGCAGAAGACAGTGAGTGTCCATTTCAGGTACCACCAACCTCAGCCTACTCTTTCTCCACAAACAGCATCCAAAAACTCAAGAGAAAATTATGATACACACACACCCCTAAGTAAGATACTAACTCCTACACAATTAGCCACCCATTGTGCATGAGGTTGAGGGTCTCCAGGATACAGACAAGGAATTCAGACTGTTGTTAAGACATAAGGTCACTTGGGAGGCAGAGGCAGGCGGATTTCTGAGTTCGAGGCCAGCTTGGTGTATAGAGTGAGTTCCAGGACAGCCAGGGCTACACAGAGAAACCTTGTCTCGAATTAAAAAAAAAAAAAAAAAGACATAATGCAACCCACAGAAATACAATTGGAGCCGAGCTAGACACTGGTAGGCAGGGATTCACACCTCGTAGTTTCCACATTCTCTGGTATCTTACACACACACACACACACACACACACACACACACACACACATCTGCCTCATTTTCCCTTTGGTTTTTCTTGCAGCTTCTCTAGGCTCTAAGACAAATTCCTTCCAGTTCCCATGGCCCTTAGAGACATCCCTGTGGGTTACGGCAATGCAATATTTTCATCCTTTTTGTTTGAAAGTTTATTATTATTATTATTATTATTATTATTATTATTATTATTTTGGCACAGGGTCTCATGTAGTCCAGGTGGCCTCAAGCTACCAAAGTACTATTTGTAACCCTGATCTTCCTGCTTCTCCCAAGATGCTAGGATTATAGGCCTGTGCCACCAGGCCCACCTAGAGTTGGGTTACTTTTTTTATTGGATATATTCTATATTTACAATTCATTTCCCTTTTTCTGGTTCCCCACCCCCCAAAGGTCCCACATGCCCTTTTCCCTCCCCCTGCTCCCTCTTCCACCCCTTCCCTCTTCCCTGTTCTTGTATTCCCCTACACTGATGCTTTGATCCTTTCCAGCACCAGTGTCCATTCCTTCTTCTTGTCAGACATCATTTGGTACGTGAATTGTGTCTTTGGTGTTCCAAGATTCTAGGCTAATATCCACTTATCAGTGACTGCATACCATGGGTATTCTTTTGAGGCTGGGTTACCACACTTAGTATGACGTTCTTCAGCTCCATCCATTTCTCTAAGAATTTCATGAATTCATTGTTTCTAATGGCTGAATAGTACTCCATTGTGTATATATACCACATTTTTTGTATCCATTTCTCCGTTGAGGGACATCTGGGTTCTTTCCAGCTTCTGGCTATTATAAATAAGGCTGCTATGAACATAGTGGAGCATGTATCCTTATTGCATGCTGGGGAATCTTTTGGGTATATGCCCAGGAGTGGTATGGCTGGGTCCTCCAGAAGTATCATGTCCAGTTTTCTGAGGAACCGCCAGACTGATTTCCAGAGTGGTTGTACCAGCTTGCAGTACCACCAGCAGTGGAGGAGTGTTCCTCTTTCTCCACATCCTCTCCAACACCTGATGTCTTCTGAATTTTTGATCTTAGCCATTCTGACTAGTGTGAGGTGAAACCTCAGGGTTGTTTTGATTTGCATTTCTCTAATGACTAATGATGTTGAACATTTTTTAAGGTGTTTCTCAGCCATCCGAATTTCTTCAGGTGAAAAGTCTTTGTTTAGCTCTGTACCCCACTTTTGGATAGGGTTATTTGGTTTTCTGGGGTCTAACTTCTTGAGATCTTTGTATATATTGGATATTAGCCCTCTGTCGGATATGGGGTTGGTGAAGATCTTTTCTCAATTTGTCCTTTTGACAGTGTTTTTTGCCTTACAGAAACTTTGTAATTTTATGAGGTCCCATTTGTCTATCCTTGCTCTTAGAGCATAAGCAATTGGTGTTCTGTTCAGGAACTTTCCCCCTGAGCCAATATCCTCAAGGGTCTTCCCCAGTTTCTTTTCTATTAGTTTTAGTGTGTCTGGTTTTATGTGGAGGTCCTTGATCCACTTGGAGTTGAGCCTAGTGCAAGGAGATAAGAGTGGATCAATTCTCATTCTTCTGCATGTTGACCTCCAGTTGAGCCAGCACCATTTGTTGAAAAGGCTATCTTTTTTCCACTGGATGTTTTCAGCTCCTTTGTTGAAGATCAATTGGCCATAGATGTGTGGGTTCAGTTCTGGGTCTTCGATCCTATTCCATTGATCCGCCTCCCTGTCACTGTACCAATACCATGCAGTTTTTAACACTACTGCTCTGTAGTATTGCTTGAGGTCCGGGATATTGATTCCCCCAGAAGTTCTTTTACTGTTGATGATAGTTTTAGCTATCCTGGGTTTTTTGTTATTCCAGATGAATTTGAGAATTGCTCTTTCTAACTCTGTGAAGAACTGAGTTGGAATTTTGATGGGGATTGCGTTGAATCTGTATATTGCTTTTGGCAAGATTGCCATTTTAACTATATTAATCCTGCCAACCCACGAGCATGGAAGATTTTTCCATTTTCTGATGTCTTCTTCAATTTCCTTCTTCAGAGACCTGAAGTTTTTGTCAGAGTTGGGTTATTTTTAAATACCTAATTTGTTCTAGAACTTGATATCATTTTATTGTCAACAACTTAGGTCCCATAAAGCCAGGTAGAGGCAAGGGATTTTGTTTTAGAGCTTCCCAGGTGAGCTCTGCATATCCTTAGAGACTTCACACACTTGGTATCCATTGTGCCAGTGGTTAAGCGAGCTTTTCTTTAGGTGCGTATACAGTGGGGAAATAGGTAGTATTCTAAAGGCTTCCTGACTTGGTCTTGCTAGCTTGGTGGATTCCTATTCTGTCATGGATGTTTTAAGGATGACTGTATTTTGTTGTCGTTGTTCCTATAGAAGAAGATGATGATGCATATATCTTGCAAACAAAGGCTTTTCAAGTTCAACACACTTTTGATTGTAAATGTGTCAATTGAAAGACTGGTTGCTGTTACCCTAACGTAGAAACCAGCAAGACACATTTTAGCTGAAACGTAACATGGGTTTTTCTGGTCTTAGCATGTGGTTTCATCGCTTCATTGATAGTAAGTTTCTTCCCTTAATTAAAAAAAATATGTCTTTAAATGTTGTTTCAGGCTGGCAGATCTTTGGGCAAAACCCTAATTGCTGTCAAGGAAAACATTGTTTCGCAGCCAACGTGCAGGCGACCACACAGTTACGCTTTCATGCAAGTTGTGTACAAAACTGTAATGTTGAGAAAGGAAAGTTTTGGTCAGTCTGGTGCCTCTGGATTCCAACTGCAGTCACATAAACATTGACATTTTGTGACTAATGAACAGGAAAGTCAGCTACGCACACTGGGAGTCCAGCTTAGGCTCTGTTCTGGGTAGAATGGCCGGCTCTAACCCTCTCTGGGATTTGAACCGTTACGTTCCAAGCCAGCAGCGGGAAAGCAGGGGGAGCCTACATGCCTGGTCCCTTGCTTGATCACGTGTGCTTGGCCCAACCTTGGACTCTGTGACCTTAGTCTTGGCTTTCAGGTCACAGGGGTAGATGAATCTTAAGAAGCAGTCATTATGGAAGATGTTAGAGGGCACTGAGACGGGCAGATGATTGTTCACCCGGGGAGATTTTTAACAGGCCCATGAATCGAGGAAGCTGATAACCAGATTCGATTTAACCTAGCAATAAAGAGTGGCGGGGTGTGGGGGGCGGAGGGGGAGGAAATGAGGGTTACTGAGTAGACAGATCTCTTTTAGTATTTTACATGGATTTTTTAAATGATAAAAACATCAATCAGATTTAGTTTAAAAAGCATGTGAGGGGGCCATAGAGATGGCTCACTGACTGACAACATTCGCTGCTCCCGCAGAGGATCCCGGTTTGGTGCCTAGCATCCGCACAGCAGTTCACAAACATCTGTGATTTCAGTTTCAGAGGATCAGACACCCTCTTCCGGCTTCCATGGGTACGTAAGCACACGGCACACATGCATAATGCAGACAAATGCTCATACACATGAAATAAATAAGAAACCTCTTTTAAAAAGTATTTGAGTTTTAGAAAATGCAGAGACACATTTTAGCTGTTTTTTTTTTTTAATTTCTATATGTAATATAGGGGAAGCCATGATATTAAAGATTTGTGCTAGAAATTTAAAACAAAACAAAGGTGGTTTGGGAATCTAGTAACAAATGGTTGCTGTTATGATTATTAAATCTATTTTTTGAAATGTCAGGGAATGAACCTGGGCCTCACCTACCATAGGCAAGCACTCAGCTACTGAATTAGGAAGCTTCGAAGCTTCCTAATGACACTATCTAACTTAGCATGACCTTGAACCTTAGACCCTCTGCCTCTACCTCCCGAGGGCTGGGATCACAGACATTCGCCATCATGCCTGCTTGTATACAGTGCTGGGAACTGAAGCCAGGGCCTTGAACATGGTAGCCAAACACCCTCCCCACGGAGCTATTACCAGGCTTACTCTTCAGTGCCGTTGCTTTCTGGGTCCCTTCTCGGATGTGGTCCCCTAATCTCTAGCCCACACGGTGTAGACTCCTGAAATGATCAGGGGACAAGCATCCATTCTGATTTAAGAGATGCATTATTGCCCTGTGCTTGCAACAACATGTGGGTGGGCTTCGTGAGACTGGCCTGTGGGGGGCTCTGCTATTCTACAGTTAGGCTTTTCCCCCTAAAGTCGAGACATAAGAAGACAAGGCGAGGGGTCCTGAATATGCCCTGGTGAAGCTTTGAGAGGAACCGCTGGGCATGGAGGTGATTTGCATCCCGTACCCTTCAGGAAGGAGCAAGTCTGCCGGCCCAGCCTTCCCAAGGAACTGCAGGTTCTAAAATGCCAGGCAAGGATGAGAAGTGACAACAAAGCGAGGAGCGGGGTCGCCAAGTGGGGACCGTCCAGAGGCCTCGCTCGTGCGAACCTCTATCTCCCAGGGCGCTCTGTAGCTTGATTTGCAGTTGAGGCCACTATGAGGGCATCTCGCCAATTTTCTTTGAGAACCCGCCCCGGGGCACCATAAGGAGCAGAGCAAGACAGCTCTTGGTAGACAAGAAGCTGTCCTGTGGGGCAGCCTTGTGGGAAAGCCATGAGAAAGCCAGAGGCTCATCAGCAGAGACACTGACATGACTTTGTAGAACACATAGGGCCAGTTCAGAAGCTTAAACAAACGTGTACAACCGTCACCCACCCGCCCAGTTCTTACTGAACCTCTCCTGCGTCCAGTGTGAGGAGATAAATCACAGTATTGTTTAAATTGTTGAGTTGTGTGCACGCCAGGCAGGCACAGACCTGAAGCCTGGCTTTGAAGCTTCCCCGTGGCAACCAAAAGAAATACTCAGTCCAGCTTGGAGAAAACCACGGGCAGATTTTGGTTTGGATCAGAACCTTCTTTTCATCTTTCAGGTCACAGAGTGCAAAAGGGTTAAAAAAAAAAAAAAAAAAAAAACAAATCGGTAAATATTTTTATATTTTGAAGCCCAGTTTTATTTTTCCCTCTTGCAAAATTATTTGATTTTCGTCCAAAGGATCTAGTGCATTCTAGAAAAGGGACTGATTACTTTTCAGTAGAAAATGATTTCTTTCTCTTCTTATGCCTTTACAAATATTTAAAACAAATTACTAGCATACTTTAATTATGCCCGATGATGACACTCATTGTGATCTTTTGTATTCCACAAATCTTATTGCGGAAGCTGTAGCCTGTCACAGCGTGTCCCTCAGTATACCCTTTCCTTCACACTTCTTTGCTTGTGAGTGCTCATTGCAATGACGTGTTGCATTAATTTTCAGTGATGTAAAAGTGGAGAGTCCAGTTCTAATGTTACACAGAAAATGCAAGCCTGCTCCACCTATGTTCCAGTTTCTGATTAAGACACTCTTGGGAATCACAGCTGTGATTCCTGAGTAAGGAAGATTTGTAGAGGACTGGGCCCTTCAACACCTCATCACACAAAAAGGACGGGCTCCTGGGGCTCCGCGCTCCTGGAGGACCGTTAATAAGGAGGAGGAGACTTTCCTATCAGAAGTGTAGCTATTGACAAGGCGCCCATATTCCTGTAAACAACTTTAATGGCATTCACTGGGTTCACACACAAACACATACACGCACGCAGACACACATGCACACGCATATGCACATACAAACACACACACATACCCACACAGACACACACACACACACAGACACACACACAGACACACACATACCCACATAGACACACACATACCCACACATACCCACACAGGCACACACAGAGACACACATGTACACACATTTGCACACATACAATCACACAGACACACAAAAACACATACACACAACAGACACATATTCACACATATGCACATCTACAGACACACACATACCCATACAGGCACACACAAACACATACAGACATAGACACATGCACATGAATATGCACACACACACACACACACACACACACACACACACGAGATACAATAACAGCAAAGCTGAAAAGTCTAACTGGGCACACAGCGACTTCTAGCAGCACACCAGCCAGAACTCTGCCGCTCTGAATACTCACCTGGGAAATAACCTCTTTTCCCGTGTATTTTCTTTCAGTTCCACATTCCCCTGTGTGTTTATCTGCACAATAAGAAAGAATGTCCCCTCCTTCTCTCCACCTTCTTCCCTTTCTCTAGTCCCCTCCCCCTCCCCCCAGCTTCATATTTTGGGGTACACTGTAGTGTTTGGGGTCCAACTCACAGGTAAACCATAGCAAATAGAAATTTCTTCAAATAATTTTAAAATACAAGAGCCATTACCCTTTCTGCGTCTTTCCAAGATTTCTCCTAAGGAGTCAAAACTCTTGCTCAGGCTGTTTGGAAACATCCATGTGTGTGCAGATGGGTTTTTTTTTTTTAAATGTTGCCAGAAAGAGTGACCACTATCCTTAGATGAAAGGAGCGGGCAGCAAGCCTTGTGTGTAAAGGGATCGGACGGCTTCTAGGCAAACATCATGAAAAGCGTCCTGTTTTAACTAAGCGAGCACGGAATACATTTCTTGAACAGTGTTTTTCAAAGCTTCACCTCAGGCTTTACCAACCCCAGATGACTTGGGTCGCTGGCTTTCATGTTTCCTGGTTCCCTTTCAATGCCTGGATTCAGAAAAGCCAGAGATGGAAAAACCCCCTCGGGTCACCCAGTTCACTCCTCTAAAGGAGCTCACAGATGCGTCTCATGGCACACAGATCCCTCCTGTGTGCAAGCGGGCGGGGAGCTCCGTTTTCTTTTTTTAACTGACATTTCCATCTTTATTGAAATACAACTGACAAAAGTGATATACAAGTGAGTTATATAACTGGATGCAAGATAGACGTTTACTTTGACGAAATCATGTCCAAATCATTCTGTAACGTATTTTTAAAGTCGTCGTATGTGATACACACCCTGGGTTTTCACATTCTTTAGCCCGTCTCTGTCTCTTTGTCATGAGTCTCAGCTGTCTCAAGATGCTTTAACTCACTTCTGGGCTTCATCCGTTTTTTTTTTTTTTTTTTTTGTTTTGTTTTGTTTTGTTTTGTTTTTGTTTTCTGTTTTTGGTTGGTTGGTTGGTTTATTTTATTTATTTATTTTTTCAGGTTTGTGTCCTTGCCTTCCTTACTACATCGCTAAGTCATTATACCATCTTAGTAATAAAATTCCACAGTTATGTAATTATGCCAGCCATAATTGAGGTCCCTTGGGGCAGTGGCTCTAAACCCTCCCAGGGCTGCCACCCTTTAATACAGCTCCGCATGTCGTGGTGACCTCCAAGCATAAAATTATTTGCTACTTTATAACTTTGCTACCGTTATGAATCATAATGGAAACATCTTGGGTTTTCCCATTGTCTTAGGCGACGCCTGTGAGAGCGACCTTTGGGGCCGCGACCCATAGGTTGAGAACGGCGACACTGCAGTCTCTTCTCGCACTAGCTCCATCCATACAGGATGCTCCGGGAGCAGCCTCGCCAGGACTCTCTGGTTGGTCTCTTTGGGAAAGAGGATCACGATCTCGGAGAGGTTCTGGTTACTCCCGGATGCTGTGCTGGTTTGACGGAAACATTGTTTTCCAGTTTTCATGCACTAGAAGTCCCCTTTCCCTCTGTTTAATGTTTCCTTCAGTGTCAGCTCTTGGTGGCGGTAGTTCACACCTCCCAGAAAGTCATGGTCTGTGAAGGTTTGCGGGATCACTACAGCCCTGTGGCTGTGGCTGGTTGCAAGGCCACCACTAATGTGTGCTGTCTCCCTCTTAGAGACTCCCTGCCCTCGGCTTCCCTAACTCTCAGCACATCTGGTGACCCTGCTGTCCAACTTACCTGGGGACAAAGAACCGTACTCTTAAGTGTGGCAAACTTAGCTCACTTCATTGTCTTTGGGTTTGCTTCATCCGTCTACTACCACAGCTCATCTGAGAAGTAGCAAGAGATGCGGAGGTGCGTTGCCAGGGCTTCAAGTGTGGGTTGCCTGCTTCCGCAGAAGCCCCGCCTTTTCCTGATGGACAGGGCTGATTACCCTATGGGGAAGATGCTGACTTCTTTGACCACTCGACCTCCCAGCATGAAGGACTCAGGTTCCCAAGGGTTTTTGGAATTATGTGGAACTCTTTCTGTGTTCTGTAGTGAGGCTTTCCACTCTGTGTAAACCAGGCTCTCCAGACCCATTGATTAGAAACAGGGTTGAAGCTCTTAAATGCTGGCTCCTATGTTCTGCTCATCGGAAACATTACTACAAATGTTTGCTGGTTCAAGACTGTAACACATTCTGCTTAGGAATACTTAGTTTACCGGGAACCACAGGCTAGACCCCCACCCTGGATCCGTCTCTTTTGCTCCAAAGTGGCACGGATGCCTGAGAATTAATCACTGGGGAGGGGGCATGGCAGAAGTTTATCTATCAGTAATCAGGTAGATGATGGCTTCTGTTTCAGAAGGCCTTCTGGAGGGAGGCAGAGCCCTGGCAGGTGAACAGAGAATCAGAAGTAGTCTAAGCAGGGTGCCAGGGTTAGAGATCAAATGAATTCAGGAGAGAATTTTGAATCATTAAAATTTTACTCTAGCTAATTTCGTTGAGTTGAAGAAGAGACAATCATAAGCCCAGAGAGTGCTGGAGTACCTTATACCTCGTGTGCTGAGCAGCTTTGGGATGTGCTTTGCTTTGGGAGGAGGTTTTGACTAGGGCAAGGTGACTCACTTCAGGTGGACACATGTGTACCCCCCGCCCCATACATACAAACACATCATTAAAAGTAAAGCAAATCTTTAAAAAGAATGATTAAAAAAAAAAACTATACTGTGCAATATACCAAGGGTTGTACCACAGTTTCCTCTGATTGAGACCTGGTTTCCGGAATAAGACTTGGGATACGAACACGCTCCATCTGTCGGAGGAAGCTGCCTTAGAGGCCGGGGAAGGCCAGCTCCAAGACTGTGGAGGCAGCAAAGGTGGAGGGGGCGCTGACCAGCTGTGCTGCTGAGAGGCGGTTCCCCCCCACAGTGAGCTGCCTGCAAGCTCCGTGGGGTGGGCTTTTCAGTGATGAAACGGCTTCGGAGCTGTCTCTACTCCTTTAAGTAGTCCCCCCCCACTCCTGTATGTGACCCCAATAGAAACTCAATGGTTCACAGCATTGATCTGTCACGGGTTCCCTGTCTTGGGTAGTTAGAATTGCACGTATGTGCGGATTTGTGAGTGCATTATGTACATGTGTTGTGTCTACTAAGGAAAAGTCACACACCATACCAACTTATGGAGATGCTTACAACTGGATTGCACATAGACTATTCCCATGTGTGATTATGGACAAAGTTGGACTGACGTCTTCCATCTTGCCCTGTGTTTTCCATTATCGTCTTTTCATTTCATTTTTCTTATTCTACATGGCCATGGCACCGTGGTGATTTTTTTTTAATGCACAGGAGATGGGAAACAAATGAAGCGAACTCTCTTTTCTCTGTGGTTATACCTCTACTCAACAATACACACGAGATCGACACAATCTTCTTCTCCTGGTTAGGCTGGCTATGATTTAAAACATCTTAGCATTCCTCGTCCCCTCCAGAAAAAAAAAACTGATATCACAAAATGAAAGTATCAAACCAGAATTTTATTATATATAAACACATTTCTTAATACTGCTCTTTCGTTACTTTCAACCCGGGGAAGGAAGGAGTGGGCGGGCCAGCCAGAAGATCAGGTAAGGAGCAAGCGACGCATACGTATCTGTATACTTCAGTAATGCTGCTGCAGAGGTTATAAAACGGGGACTCCACGAGAGAACGACTTTCTCTGCGCTCGCTCTCATTTGGCTCCCCGGCGCTGCCGGAAGTAGCGGTTGTAGGCGGCGTTGTATCCGTAGACCATGGCGTAGCGCTCGCACAGCTTGTAGTCATCGCAGGCTTCTCTGTTGATCTCGTGGGCAGGCTTGTTGCGTTCCCGGATTCTGGAGAGTAGAGAGACACATTGAATGGTAGAAAGACAGCGGTGCAGTCAGAAAAAGGGGGACTGGAGAGCCCTTCCCCGAGTACTGAGAGGTATCTGACGAGCAGGCATGAGACAGGGAGAGCAGGTTTTGATTTGGGTATTATTTTTATGAATAAAAGTAGAAGCTTTCTTTCGGTCTCCCTTTCCTTCCTCCCTGTCGCCTTTCCCAAAGCTTTTGCCCAAAGCAAAAATAGTTTCTAAGTGGTTTCTAAGCTTTTTTTCCCTGTGTTGCTTTTCAAATTCCTTCACTTCAAGACATAGACATAGTGATGAGCTGAGCTGTCTTCCACGCCCTGTTCAGATCCAGCCTACAACCCCAGAAAGGACGGCCACCCCGCCGAGGTCCAGCCCGCACCTCTCTTGGACTTTAGCCCGCCATCTCTGCTGAGGGGATATAAAGGTGTTGGCATTTCTCCTGTTGATGAAGGGACCTAAAACAGAAAAGTCAACAAATGAACTTTCATGGGAACAGCTGATGGGAGTATTTTCTAAATAGTCCAAGGGCCAAAAACATCTGAAATCTCATTAATCTCCCATATTTTACATAACCGGAGCCGGGCAAACATATAAAGAGAGTCTAAAGCAGACTTTATAAACTCCACGATCAAGGAAATGAATAACCGATTATGTGTCTTGGGGACTTATGACACAGGCTACAACAGTCTTACCTGCTTTGTCTTTGTGAAATCCTTTACTACTTTTGGGAATACCCACTCAAGGTGTTTTTAAATGTGTTTAAGAGCTATGTCCTCATCCTAGCTCCACCAGCATGGGAACAAGTCAAATGGTATGAAAATGAGGAACAAATTAAACCCAAGATGGAGGGGTTTGTAGGGGATGTGGGGGAGCACACCTGCCGTCCCACTACTTGGGAGGTGGAGGCAGGAGGGTGAGGAGTTTAAAGTTATCCTCAGCTGTGCACTGAGCTGGAGGCCAACTGAGTTACAGGAGACCCGGAGTCGAAAACCAAACCAAACAAGAAAAACCCATCTAATTAACCAACTAAACAAAAGATGCGAATGCTCTTCTCCATCTAGCTGTAGGCAGACTTTCCAAGTCTGTCTGCTCAGGCGCACAATCTAATGCCGACGCCTGTGGTCTCCCAGATGGTGGGGGGGCTCCCTCTCTGCGCCTTCTCGGTTGACATGACTCCTCATTTTCCATTTGTGTGGGGCTGATGTGATGTCAACTTAACATTTCCAAGGGTTCTGGATGCAGTTTAATGTCACATTACACCACTTACAGTGCTGAACGTTGTTTACTTGGACAGCTTTAGTCACTGGGTTTTAAAATTTGGCTCTCCCAAAGAGGCCCCCTCCCCCTTCCCTATCCGACCTGACCAGCACTGTAGCTTTAAAAGAAAATGGGGCGATATTCTTTAATGAGGTATCCAAACATCTACTTACTGATTTCATAGGACTCCATGCTTTCGTGAGATTCTGGAATTAAAAGAAAGACATATTTTAGGCTTATTTGCCATACGCGATCGCTGTCTAAACGTAGAGGCAAAAAGACGGGAGGGGTTCACTTATCAAGATTGTTGTCAGGAAATTCTGGTCACATAGGAATTATGAGTTATTTCTTTATTTCTATCTTTGCTTCGAGAGGCTCTCTGTTTGCCCATCTGCTGATATCAGAGGTAGTTTGCCAGTTTGGGCTAAGACTTCCTGAGGTTGCCGAAGTGCTCAGACATAACTCATGGGACGATGCGTTCAGTGTAACGTGGAGGTTCTGGAATGCCCTCTCCTCCGATGCCTTTAGGGGCCAGTTAGACTAGACTCAGGGGCGTTGCAGGGGGGATGTAGACACTAGGCTTCTCCAGGGCGGGAGCTCAGGGTAGTTATTGAGCTGCGTGACCCAGACAGTTTCTAAGAGGGTTCGGAACGGCTCTTAAGAATGGGCGTTAAATTGGCAGCCCCAGAAACCACTGGCTCCCCCTCCCTGCTCAAAGCTGGGCACAAAGCCAGGGCGGAGAGGATGTCAAAGCAAAGGCTTCTGCTTTCTATGTCTCCCCTGAACACGGCGAGCAAAGCGGGAGCAAGAGGCTGTGTTTATAAACGTCTGCCTGCCCGAGAAGTGAGAAAAGGCGCCAAGGAGAGCAAAAAAGCATGTGCAGAAAGTTTTAGGGATAATTCAAAAATTGAGAGGCACGACATTAGAGCTGTCCATACCATTTAGAGTTTTTAAGAAACAACTAAATATAATCAAAACATTTTAAGCAGACCTATGTAAATAATTGGGCTTCAAGTCTGTGAACAAATTACATATGGCTTAACAGCAAATAGGGAACAGAAAAAAAATTGTCCTTTGTAAACAATTGTGAAATTGATGCTTTTCTAAACTTTGAGTTGTAAAGTTTCTTTTAAAAATAAATTGGCTGAAAAAAACACACTAAATGCATGGTACTTTCTTCTGTCCCTAAAATGGGCTCTCTCTCTCTCTCTCTCTCTCTCTCTCTCTCTCTCTCTCTCTAATACTTGTCATGAGAACTTATTTTCTTAAAGTAAGTGATTCATTAAATGTCCTTTCCCTTCAATATTCAAGTCTGAATAAGCATTCTTAAAGGTAAGGTTATAACAGAGGGGAATTGATGCATCCCTGAAATATTTTGGTTTCTAGGTGTGTAGATTTATCCCTGAAAGCCACCCCCCCGACACCCTGTTAAAATATGCGTTGGGATATCTAGAATATAAAACACATGCTGGAATGGCCAGTGACCATGGAAACAGGGAAACTCACTTCGCGATACTCTGGCTTGGAATAGAGAAGCGGAAGGATGAGGAAGAAGGAGAGAGTGACAGTAAGCGTGAAGGGAAGGGAAGCCCGAGGTAGGAAGGGGAAACCCCACAGACAGCAGGGAGAGAGGTTTCTCACCGTAGCACAGGGCTGCCACGGCCAGCGCAGCCAGGATGACCAGAGGGAGCAGGCTCTTCATGGTGTCTCAGGTGTCCTGGGAGTCTGCCTCTGTGTCTGGCGCGGCAGCCGAGGGGAGAGGCTCCTACATGCTTCTGGGGGAAGGCTGAGCTGTTTTTATAGGAACTTGAGCAGCTGAAAGGGGAGGAACCGGCGGGAGGGGGCTGGAAGAGGTGGGATGGCTTGGCACTAAACCTGCCTCGGGACTTCGCCCAAGTACTCATTCCTTCCAGATAGTATCTACACACAGCGTGGGCAGTTTCCCCTCACTCCCAGTCCTGGCCGTGCTATAGCAGGATGCAGAAACTGTGGCCACCCTATGTTTGCGAACCAGACCCCGGGCACATGTCCACGGAGAGGGCAGTTACCACAAACACAGGTTTGCCTTTCGAATTCCTCCTCTGATCTACTTGCTGGCCCTGACCACTGGCCGCTGGGGCTTGATCCACAGACAGAGCTGTAGTGTTCTCTTTGCTACCTGGGTGGATGGGGGAGAGAGGCTGGGGGAGGACGCCCCCCCCTCTTTATGCTGTGACATCTTAGAATCTTCCCAGAAGGGCAGAATTTTGAACCCTAGACCAATTGAGCATTTACCTGGCCATAGGCGTGTTATGCAGTTTTCAAGGGTTCACTGGTGTGGGGATGTGGTACCCTGGTTTTGCTCACTAGCTACACAATAATTTGATTATTTAATTTTGTGATATGAGTCTAGTCTTGTGCCCTAATGTTCTCTCAGGCTGGTGCTACCGCCTGAGCGAGTAAGGCAGGGATAAAGATGTGGACTGCTCATCTTCTCAAAGCATTGCCTCGCTACTGAGCTAAAGTCATGGGCAACCACTGGATTCAGGTGTTGTGTGCTAGCGACAGACGGAGAGAGCACCTCCCCGAGGAGGCAGACATAGCTCTGGCTATGCCTCTTACCCTTGACCCTCCCGTGCAGGTTTTCACAAGTCTGTATTTCTCTATACTGTTAAGTCTGGAGGTTGTTGCTTATTTTACAAGAATTTCAATATGGTGCCTTGACTAGTTGGAGGATCTCTTTCTCTACCTCTCCCCTTTAGGAAATTTTTCTACACCACAGTGTCTTGGCTGTTTGGAAATCTGTGAGTCGTCTTCATGGCCCAACAGTCTTGGGTCTCAGAAGCACACTGTAGAAGATCCATCTTCTAAACACACACACACACACACACACACACACACACACACACCACCCCTTTATATGTTTTGAAAATTGTTTTAGTTTGTTTTTTATTTTGTTTTGCTGTTTTGTTTTGAGATGAGGTCTCACTGTATAGCTCTCTGTCCTAGAACTCACTATGCAGACAAGGCATATAAAGATCTGTCTGCCTCTGCTTCCAGAGTGCTGGTCTCTCTCTCTCTGTCTCTCTCTGTCTCTGTCTCTGTCTCTCCCTCTCCCTGTCTCTGTCTGTCTGTCTGTCTGTCTGTCTGTCTGTCTGTCTCTCTCTCTCTCTCTGTGTGTGTGTGTGTGTGAAGGTCAGAGGGCACCTTCAGCAGTCAGTTCTCACCATCCACCTTGTTTGAGGCAGAGCATCTAATGAGCTTCCTGGCGATTCCCCTGCCTTCCTCTCCCATCTTACCACAGGAGTGTTGGGACTGTAGACCCCTGTGGGTTTCAGGGATTTATTATCCATGTCATCAGGTTGTGTGGCTGGCACCTTTATCCACTGAACTATCTCCACAGCACCAAATTGGGCCACTTTAAATAAGGGAGTCTCAGATGCCCCTATCTTCACTTCTGTGCAGTGGTCAGATGAAGGTGACTGGTGGGCTCTGGCTTTATGCACTCAGCCCCAGTGGCCCCCTTCTCTGTTCCTGGGCTCAGACAGCGACAGTGCTCTTTCAGCTTCTCATAGACTCTAAAGCCAATGCGTCTTAAAGCTTTGGACCAATTGGATTTAAGATATATATAACATTTCATCCTAAAGCAAAAGAATATACCTTTTTCTCAGCACCTCATGGTACCTTCTCCAAAATTGACCATATAATTGGTCACAAGACAGACCTCAACAGATATAAGAAGATCGAACTAATCCCATGCCTCCTATCGGATCACCATGGAATAAGAGTGGTCTTCAATAGCAACAAAAACCAACAGAAAGTCCACATACACATGGAGGCTGAACAATATTCTATGCAATGATAACTTAGTCAAGGAAGAAATTAAGAAAGAAATCAAAGAATTTTTAGAATTTAATGAAAATGAAGGCACAACATACCCAAATCTATGGGACACAATGAAAGCAGTGCTAAGAGGAAAACTCATAGACTTGAGTGCCTCCAAAAAGAAACAGGAGAGAGCATATACTAGCAACTTAATGGTACACTTGAAAGCTCTGGAACAAAAAGAAGCTAATTCACCCAGGAGGAGTAGAAGACAGGAAATCATCAAACTCAGGGCTGAAATCAATCAAGTTGAAACAAAGAGAACCATACAAAGAATCAATAAAACCAGGAGCTGGTTCTTTGAGAAAATCAACAAGATAAACCCTTAGCCAGACTAACCAAAGGGCACAGAGACAGTATCCAAATTAACAAAATTAGAAATGAAAAGGGAGATATAACAACAGAAACTGAGGAAATTCAAAAAATCATCAGATCCTACTAGAAAAGCCTATACTCAACACAACTGGAGAATCTGGAGGAAATGGACAATTTCCTAGACAGATATCAAATACCAAAATTAAATCAGGATCAAATACATTGTCTAAACAGTCCCATAACCTCCAAAGAAATAGAAGGGGTCATAGAAAGTCTTCCAACCAAAAAAAAGCACAGAACCAGTTGGTTTTAGTGCAGAAGTCTTTTTCCAACCTGAGTTTCTCAACTTTTCTTAGTGTGTTCTTAGTTTTCTTTGAGTGTGTGTGTACGTGTGTGTGTGTGTGTGTGTGTGTGTGTGTGTGTGTGTGTGTATAGAAGATGGATCTTCTACAGTGTGCTTCTGAGACCCAAGACTGTTGGGCCATGAAGACGACTCACAGATTTCCAAACAGCCGAGACCAACACCGTGGATAGAATAGTTGCTTTAATGCTGCCATCACCGGATCGCTCAGGCTCGCCAGCTTGTTTCCACCATCTAGGGTTCACCAGGTCCACCCTTTTCTTTTGGACACAGTCACTTCCCAGCCCCTTCTCTTCTTCTCACTGTTAATCTACCTCTGAGTTTCCCATGGTAAACATTACTCACCAGCCACTCATGAACACCATTAGTGTTTTAGAATTCAGTCTCCTGCTTCTCCTGCGATCATACCATTCCCCATCACAGCTAATTTTGTAGACATCAACTTTAATCACACGATCTGTTAGTTCCTTTGTGGTGGTGGCCCTCCACAGCAGGCCTCACACTAGCTAGACAAGGCAACCCCTCCGCCATTGCACTGTATCACCCACTGCTAGTCAGTCAAATATGTGCATATATAGCATGTATTACCGTGTACCTCTGTGTGTATTGTATATGCATCTGTGTGTGTGTGTGCGTGTGTGTGTGTGTGTGTGTGTATCTTTGTATATGGAGGCTAGAGGCTGATTTTGGGATGTCTCTCAATTGCTCTTCATTTTATTTCTTGAGAGGGTCTCTTATTGAACCTATAACTTGCAAATTTTGTCTAATGGCAGACCAGCACACTCTAAGGATCCTCCTGTCCCTGCCTCCCTGTCTCTGACATTACCACTGTGCCTGGTGTTTTTAATGGGGGTTCTAGGGGATCCAACACATGTCCTCCTGCTTGTATGGTGAACCCTTTAATGAACGAGCTATTTCCTTAGTTCCTAATGAATTCTTATAAAGAGTACTTGGGACACCCTGTAAAAAGGCATGGACTCTACATTGCAAAGGGCCCAGACTGACCCATCTGAATAGAGAGAAAAAAAGGATGGAAATAGAAGGGACTGGAGAGATGGCTCAGCAGCTAAGAGCACTGACTGCTCTGCTGAAGGTCCTGAGTTCAAATCCCAGCAACCACATGGTGGCTCACAACCATCATAATGACATCTGACACCCTCTTATGGTGTGTCTGAAGATACCTACAGTGTATTTGGATATAATAATAAATAAATTTTTTTTTAAAAAAGAATGGAAATAGAAAAGAAGTTGAGGAGAAAGAGATGAGTAGATCTTTGCAGGTTTGGTGGTTATGGTGAGGTTTAGAGTTTAATTTACAGAGAGGAAAACTTCTAAGATGCCCTTAAACGTACTAGAGAGACAAAGGAAGACAAAGATGGTCCTTTGGTTATTAACAGAATTCTTTGAGATAATTAATTATCACTTGAGAATCATCTGGAGTTACTTGAAGTTTTAGAATTTGTTTTGGCTGACAGTGCACATTTTCCTAACTCAGATAATATAAATTCTGAATCATTTGTCACTCCAACTCATGTTTGGATTTAAATAATTATGACAGACATCTAGAGAGCCATCTTTTCTTAACCAAAGAGAGGTGCTACTTAGTAGAGAGTGACTGGCACTCTCAGGAGCTCCTGCTACAGTGGAAGGCAGCCACACAGTGATAGTTTTCCTAATTTACAGAATCTTCTCAAGCAGAACTGGCAGGGTAGTAACCAGGTGACTGAGATCACAGAACAAAACAAGATGTCCCAACACCACTCTCAGGAGGAAGACAGAATATCATTGTTTAGCCAAGCATCAATTTGCCATCTTTCCATCCATCCATCCATCCATCCATCCATCCATCCATCCATCCACCCTTCTGCCCATCCATCCATCTATCCATCCATCCATCCATCCATCCATCCATCCATCCATCCATCCACTTGCCTATCCACCCACCTATCCATCTATTCATCTACCCACCCATCCATCCACCTTCCCATCCATCCATCCATCCATCCATCCATCCATCCATCCATCCATCCATCCTTCCACCTACCACCCATCCAATGTATTGGGTACTTCCTATGTGTAATTCTAGGATGGAAATACAGAGAAGGAAAACAAAAGTACCATTGACTCCACAATCAAAGAAAATGCAAAAGGCTTATAACCCAAAACATCCAGGAAATCCAGGACACATGAATACAGTCTTCAGACAGAACAGAAGAGGGCATCATATCCTGTTACAGATGGTTGTGAGCCACCATGTGGTTGCTGGGAGTTGAACTCAGGACCTCTGGAAGAGCAGTCAGTGCTCTTAGTGGCTGAGCCACCTCTCCATCCCTTCAGGTCTATTCTTTTAGCTCACTGGTTCTCAACCTTCCTAACGCCGCCACCCTCTAACACAGCTCCTCATGGTGTGGTGAACCCTAGCCATAAGATCATTTTCATTGCTACTTCATAGCTGTAATTTCCCCACTGTTATGAATCATACAGTAACTGTGTTTTCCCATGGTCTTATGGACCTCCGTGAGAGTGTTGTTAGACACCCAAGGGGTTGAAAACCCACAGGCGGAGAACCACTGGTTTAATGGGAGTTTCTTGAATGAATTCTGTCTCTGACTCCTTGATTGACTTAGTTTTCCAGTAAATAATTTGCTCCTTTTCTTGATTTGTCTAAGTTGAACTAAGTGAAAAGAAGCATTTGTCAGCCTAGGTCGGGGTGCATAGGCAGACATTTCCAGGGAAACTGTAAAGCAATGGAGTGGCTTTTTGGGACGCCTTCACTCCCTCCTTACCCTGTATTACGTCAGCCAAGTGCTTCCTTCTTATGAAGGTTTCATTTCTCAAAAAACCGATGGGATTGCAGGTAGGATGGCCCATTGTCAAAGGCTTGGTCCTGACATTGGTGCCAGGGAGGGGTGACGGTGCGGTTAGTGGTGGATGAGGATGCGGTGCGGGCGCGGACGCGGGTGTGGTGCGGGTGCGGGTGCCTTGGAGGGGGATCTCGAGATGCCTGCCTTTCCTCTGTCACTTCACCCCCTGCTTTGCCGGATGAGCCATTTAGTTTCACCACAGTTTCCCACGGTGAGATTTTATCTCCCTGGCAGGCCCAAAGAAACACAGACTGACACAGACCCAACACAGACTGAAAACTCCAAAATGGTGTGACTCAGACGCCTTGCAAGTTTATTATTTTGGATATTTATGTGGTAGTGACAGAAACTACGAACACAGAGAGTAAACCCCAGGTAAGAATCAGCGCCTATCCGTGTGGAATCTGTGTTGGGAATTTGCTCGGCTTTCATTCATTTTGTCGTCTACTTTTCAAAGTGATAGACTATTATCCACGTCTTCTGTGTATGAAAGCTCTAGGAGTCTCTATGGCTTATGTAAGATTGCACAGTTAAGTATGTGGCAAATGGACTCAAAGAATGTGATTTTCTTCATAGATATAATCATTCAACATTCCTCAAGCATCGGACATTCTCATGGACCACAGACTGTATCCACGGAGCTAAAGATAAAATCAAGTAAATGGTTGTATATATCAAAAATAAGTTTCCTCAATATCTTTTAAAATAGAAAAAAACGGGACTTGATGATTTACACATTACCCTGGAAGCCCCAGAAAACTAAGATGCATTGGGAAGCAGAAAGGGATGAGCTCGGTGCTGGATCTGCCTCCCACGCCTCCACTCCTACCCCTGTATTGTCTGCCCAGACGTGTTCCAGTTTAAACATGTGACATTCCAAAAACCTTTCAGCTCACTTCAGGAGTCACCATGGATGTCTCCTCCCAGTCTGGGAACTTGTGTTTGCTGACTGTCATCTGACACTAGTTCCCTGGTCGGGCAGCCATTTCCCAGCGCCTGTAAAGCCAGTTCCTACAGTTACTTAGACCTCAGAGAGGGAAAGTGGGAATGTAGGCTTCATTTACAAACTGCTCTTTCAAGTCAAAGCAAAATAGACAGCAGGCTGTGTTGCCCAGCTTGGCTACTGATGAAGGTGAGGCCGGCTCTCTGCTTACTCTTTCGACCCTCGCTGTTTTCTCTGGATGAGATGTAACGAAGATGAAGTCTGGGGAACTTTTTCTGGTTCCGAGGTCCTAGCTGGAGACCAAGGCATCTTTTTTTTTTTTTTAATTTTTTTTATTGGTTCTTTGTGAGTTTTACATCATGCACCCCAAATCCTCTTCCCCTCATAACCTCCCCATCTGCTCTCCTCCTTGCAAACTCCCCCAACAATAGAGGAAAGAAATTCCCATTGTATACCTGTAGTAGATCTGTAGTGTGTATACCCTTTCATACACAATTCTTTGTTTGCAAATGTTCAATGGAATGAGTTGTTGGTCTGGTACAAGGCTTCTGGCTTCTGTTACTCTGTCAATATTGGGACCTCACTGGGACTCCTCTTAGATGTCCGGTTGTTGGCCCGTGTCATGGAGATCCTGGATCTCCATGGAGATCTCCATGGAGTTTTGGATCTGCAGGGCTTGCCCCTTCGTGCGCTCTAGCAGTTCATCGAAGGTGTAGATGTTGGGGTGGGCCAATTCAAAGCCCCGGATCTGAGCCTGAGAGGTATCTGAGCTGATCAGACTGCTGGGTCTCCTGGCCAAATGGCCTCAGAGGTCTCACCAGCAACCCCCGCAACCAGGGCTGCCCAGACGAGGGGCAGGGCCAGCTCTCCTGCCCGCTCTAGGTGGCAAAGGGTGAGGATAGTGGGGGCATCCCTCCCTCGCCCACACTGCCCCATGGCAGACAGATTGCAGGGACAGCTCTCCCATGCTCACACCCTTGAGGCCAGCTCACCCATGACTCCACCATCCCTGTCAGCTCTGCCGTGCCGCCCAGGTGACGTGCAGGGACAGCTCTGCTCCTCTCATGGCCCCATTGAGGCCAACTCTCCTGTCGCCACCACCACGGCATCCTTTATAGACCCTTTGCTTGTCCCGGTCTCTGCCACATCCTCAGTGCCTCCTTTCACTGGCCTGGTTCACCGTGGTAAACTACCCTTTCCTGTGCCGGGGAACTGAGCTGTGGGTATGGAGGGGTCTGTTGGTGACTGGCCGACTCGGGAGGGTTAAAGGTACACTTGGAGAGGTGCAAGAAGATCATGACGGCAGCCTCGGCGAGGGGCGCGGAGGCAGAGTAGAACCATGCTCACCACGGACAAAGCCGCGAAGGAGAAGGTTATCTTTTCACCCAGTTGCCGGACACAGAACTCAGGCATGTAAGCCCAGCACCCAGGAGGCTGACCCTGAAGTCATTGTGATTTAGAGGCTAGCCTGAACTACACACTGTTAGACTCGACCTAAACAAAGAGACTCTGGACAACACAAGATGGAAATAAAAACACTTTAAGTAATGCTGACGGAAAGCGGCTCTAAGAAGCAGCTTTTCAAAAAATAATGATGACCGTTAGAAGAGTGAGCCTGTCCTGACTTCCCCGAATCCTGCTGCCCCCTCCAAACTACGGGTGCCTTGGAAAACAGCCCCCACTTGAGCTGGATTGGACTCTGAAGGACGGGCTCCCCAGAAAGTGACCTCTCTAGCTGTAAGTGGTTTTGGGGATAAGAAAGCCTGGCTTTGGACCCAAACCCCAGTTCTCCCATCTGCTTTACGTGTTACATTCACCATGTTATGTAAACTCAAGAGTCCCTTGCTTCTCAGTGACACAACTGGGGATTATAAAATCCAACTCTGGAGGAGAATTGGCTAAGTTACACAAGACAGCACACAGAGAGTTGCCAGTTTAAAGGCCGGTCATGAGATACCATGGAACATGCACACATATGCATTACTAAAACAAGAATAACAACAAACACGTCCTCAACTCCATCAAGTGTCGCCCCGCCCCCTTTTTTGTCCCTTACTTCTTCAGTACTAGGGAACCCAACCACAGCTGATAAGGAAAGCAGATGAGAAAAGACAGAGGGTTTGTCTGGGGTCAGCTCAGCAAGGGCTTGTCAGTGAGAGATGACGTGAAACCTGGATCGACTGGTTCTGAGAAACTCACTCCATGGCCGTGTGAACCCAGATCAGGTCATCCGTGTTGGCAAGCAGAAGGGCTGGGCTAGACCGCTATCGTTTGGGGGTTCTAAATTATTTCAGTCTCAGAAGGCTAAACAAGCTGGGGAGACAATTCTGTGAGCCAGGGCCTGAAGGATCACTTAGTTCTTCCTGCAGGGTCTCCAGGGCTCCTTCACGGGCTGCCTGCATCGGGATGTCCACACTGCAGCCTGCAAAGGCCCCGTTCAGATCGCTGCCCGACCATACGTTCTGCTGCAACTTGTCAGTCGTCAAATAAGGACACCGACAGGCTTTGAAATGCACGCCATGAGAAAAGCACTCTTTTCAGTCAGGGTTTGGTTCCTGAGAGAAAACCCTTCCTTCGGCAGAAGAGATCTAAAGCTCTGTAATTCGTCTCCTTGGCTACCTTGTCTAATTACCGCAAAGGAAGAGGTTAGAGGGAGTCCTAGAGGAAGCGGAGGGAGGGCGCAGAGGAACCGCTTCCAGGCTAATGTTAAGCAGGGTAGACTATGGGTCCCGGCATTTGAGAGTAGGGTGTCTCCATATCCAAGCCTGATAGCATTATAATGGAAAAATGCAGAGAAGTGGGCTTTTTGCTGACCCGTGGGGGCTCATTTCAGCCCTGCCCTCTGGAGTCTGGGCAAGAGTTCTATAATCACCGCTCCTTTGAGTTTGGATGGTCTCGCTGCTGGCTCAGAGTCTTCTAACTTATCATTCCCTGAGTTTCCCGTCTTCTCTTACTCCTCCATTATTTACCTCCCGACATAATGACATTTTTGGAAGAAAATTTTATTTTGTCAAGAGAATGAGAGTCAAGTCTTTTGCCGGGATTCTTCGGGTAGGAGATACATGAGTGGGGGGATGGGCGGGACCAAAGGGAAGGGGGACAGATGGAGGGGACAGGCCACAGTGCGATGGCTTTCTACACTCATTCTGTTTGAGAAAGCAAGAGAAGGCTTGCGGACCAGGCACAGTAAAGGGTGTGGTGTGAGTCAGAGTCCAGGGGATATTTGTTGATCTTATTGTTCTGTCAGACTTCTCTGAAGACAGCCTCTGGGTCATATTAATATTTACTTATGTGTGTGTATGTATGTATGTATGCATATATTTGTTTGTTTATTTTTTGGGACAAGGCCTTGTTAAGTAGCTCAAACTGGCCTCAAATTCAGAATCCTCCTGCTTCAGCTTCCCAAGTGCACCACGGACCATATTTGTCTTTAAAATATGCAGCACCTCCCCGTGGCTTCCTGAACCAAGCTAATATCATTCTTGTGTGCAGTCTCAGTTCCGCCCTGGCGTAATGAGAGACTGAGAGCGAGCCAGAGCTTTGGAGTCAAGGCACTGCGCATTGCACATTGCATACTGACCTCTCTCATCTTCCCAGGGCCCCCTTGCAGCTCTTGCAGAAGACCTGAGTTTGGATCCCAGCCTATGTCTGCTCGTGACTCCAGCTGTAGGGGATCTGACACTCTCTTCTTGACTCTGAGGGTGCACGCATGCTCATGGTGCACATAATGTCACACCCACATAAGAAAAGGAAATAAATAAACCTTCAAAGATTGGCACATACAGCTGGTGGGCTTTTTCCTTCTAAGATGTTACTGAAACCTTGATAGTTTAACATTTTGTGTTAAACATTTTGCATGCACAAATTCACTGGGTCAGAGGGTCTCTGAAAGGCTTAATATCTTCTTACTTTGATCTTAATCTCAAGACACTCAAAATGGCTTAGGATTCTCCTAGCATCCTGTGTTTGAGTTATTCTAACCGTCGACTGCACGGAAACCATTCCCTCAAGTCACCTGGCCAGGGCTGTCCCTGCCAGCATGTACGTTGCTCTCCTATGTGATAGGAAGGCAGTGGGTTAGGCCTTTCACATCTCCTCAGCTACACAGGAAAAGTCTCAACCAGCCTCTGGCTGGCCCTGGAAGGGGTGAGCCTGGCACATTGTAAACACCAGATGGGGGGCTGGGAAGTCCACGGTAGGCGCCAGTTTAGCTAAGGTCAACACTGGCGTGCAGTTGTTCCAAGGACATTTTTCTTATTGTATTGTTGCCCATGGGATTCATTCCCGGCCACGAAACATGAAGCACTCAGGCACCGCTGTGATACAGAAAGCAGCTCGCCTCTGCACCGGTTTCCGCTCATGGCCAGCAGCCTCTGGCTCCAGAGCACACGTCCTCCGCAGACTTCAGCTCGAGTCCTGACCTGGTGAGAAAGTTCACATGGTCGCTGGCAGCCGAGGACGAGAAGTTCGAGATTTGATCCAACAAATACACCACAGAGCCCTGGAAGAGGAGGAGCATGGCAGAGTGGTCTTCTTTTCAGTTACTTAGTAAATGTGTGATTGTAAAAGAGAGAGAGAGAGAGAGAGAGAGAGAGAGAGAGAGAGAGAGAGAGAGAGAGAGAGAGAAATGGAGGAAGGAAAGGAAGGAAGGAAGGAAGGAAGGAAGGAAGGAAGGAAGGAAGAAAGGAAAGAGAAAAAGAGAAAGAGAAAGAGAAAAAGGAGCATTCTTAAAGAATGGAGTGACTTTGGGAGATCCATGCTTCCTTTGTGAACTGTTTGTCACTTATAGACACTGAATTCACATTTTTCCTTTTAACTAACAATTGTTCCTGGGCCCCTAGCAAGTTGAGTAAGCCCAGTGGATGACCTCATGCAGGAACATAGGTGCACCATACATTGGACTGGATGGGTCCTTAAAAAATAAGGCACAAGACAGGACTTAGAAGAAGAGCAGGGAATGAGATCAAGCTATACTGTAGGAAATTCTCAAAAAAGTTGAAAAAAATGTAATTAAAAATATGCCATGTTTTAAACTATGTAGCATAGATGAGAAACTTGTTTGTTGTAGACCAGGAAGAGAGAGGAAAGAAAGAAAACACCTCATAGTAGGTACTAATTATTGCATTAATATAGTGAACTCATTATATATGAATATATAATACATTCATATAGTGAATTAATATACTGAATATGAGTTCTGTGTCTTTCTGTGTATGTGTATGTGTGTGTGTGTGTGTGTGTGTGTGTGTGTGTGCATGTGCACATGCATGCATGTCCTTATACCATGGCATGCACATGGAGGCCAGAGGAAACCTTTCATGAATTGGTTATCTTTTACTGCCATGTAAGTCCTGTGCATGGGGACACTGCTCTCTGGTTCTGCTCCAGCCTAGCATGTGAGAAGCCCTGAGCGTGATTTCCAGAACTGCAGTAAGTAATCAGACACACAGCAGAACTGTCCTTGGCCTCTGAAAGCGCTGGAGTAACACTGGCCTTGGCTCTCCTCCTAGTCCACAGATTCCTGGCTGTACAGCTTGATTAACATACGAAAAACTGGAAAGGGAAGGCTCGCTACCGGGCTGGTAGCATAGGGTGATTACAACAAAAGATACTTCTTAGACTCTTCCTTTCTGGCTAATAGTTTTTGTTAGGTTTTACCCATTCTTGTAAAAGCATAATGAGGATGGTAATGGAAAAGATATAAGGTCACATATAAGTAACGTGGCCGCACACCTCCGCATGACCTCCTGGGTGCGGTGTGCCTATGGACACCCTTGTGCTGTGCTCTGCTCTCCGGGTCCACAGACCCTTACACCTTATATTAATTCCCAGCTACGGACATCATTCTTTCTTTCCTTAGACTTACTCGCAAGTTCATTTTTAGCATAGAGCCATTTTCCTGGAATCACTACAATAACATTTTTTTTTCATTTCAATGTAGCATTTGCTTTCACTCAGTTTTCAAACCATGTAATTTTTTTTTTTGAACTTCCGACTCTGTGTAGGCAGGTTTATGCACGGGAAGCCAAAATTCTGTTCTCACGGAGATGCGTTCTGGTAGAAGCGATAAAGACTAGACAAACAAGAGAAGGGGAACTCCCGGAGGAGGTGATGGTAGGAAGAAGAGGAGGGGCAGGAGGCGAGCTTGGAGAGTCTGCGCCCTTCACGGAGTCACTCGACGGTCTTTCGGGTTAGCCCCCCTCCCCATCCAGCTCAGGAGAGAGCCGACAGTGCACTGCAATGCTAACGGGCAAGAGAGGGCGGCCTCTTCCCGGAGGGGAAGCATTGTGTGAAATGACGTAATTATAAAAAAGAGTATGATTATGAACTCTGATAAAATTAATAAAGGAAAAATACAGTTAAAATTAAGTCCATATCAGAGGATCGAAATATAATTTAAAGTGGCTAGAAATTGTTTTAAGAAGAGCGATGGCACATCTACAACGTCAGTTATGAACAAGAGCAAACTGAGTAACCAGCAAAGGTGAGTGAAGACCAGAGTGTCTGGAAGACGAAGGAACAGTGCCTCAAAGGCAAAGGCAGAGGCTCTGACGGTGGTGATGGTGGAGGTGGAGGTGGTGGTGGTGGTGGTGGTGGTGGTGGTGGTGGTGGTGGTGGTGGAGGTGGAGGTGGAGGTGGAGGTGGTGGTGAAGATGGTGGTGGTGGAGATGGTGGAGATGGTGGTGGAGATGGTGGTGGAGGTGGAGGTGGTGGTGGAGGTGGTGGTGCAGGTGGTGGTGCAGGTGGAGGTGGTGGTGGTGGAGGTGGTGTTGGTGTTGGTGTTGATGGTGGTGGAGGTGGTGGAGATGGTGGAGATGGTGGTGGTGGTAGCGGTGATGATGGAGATGTTGAATTAGACCGGACCCTGTGAAAATGCAAAGGACCCAGTTTTAAAGGAAACCTTAAAAGAAATCACAAGCCATTGAACAACTTTAGGTGGGAGAAGAGAGACATAATCCTATTTCAGTTTCTGTAGATGGTCAGATAACTTTGTTGGGAATATATTTGAGGGGGAGGAGCTAGTGCAGACAGTTGAGGGTACGCAATGGTTTGTGGCACCGGGAATGTTTCTTCAACTTCTGATGATGTCGTGATGGGAACAGGAAGAGCATGGAAGGGCATTTATTTAGGGGCCATGCGACTCAGTTGCCATAGGAGGGAATGCCTGGTATCAAGGATGGCGCCTTCATCCCTGTGTTCTATAATTAGGGATGTGCTAGAGCAGTTCAGTTTTCAGGAAGAAAGAAAAATGGGTGTGTTGAGTTGAGATTGTTCTGTGATAGACTGAAATATAAAAATAAGTCACTGACCTAAAGCTCAAGGAGCATGGAAAACCAGAGGGCAGAGATACTATGAAAGATCTGGCAGTGGTGGCGCACACCTTTAATCCCAGCACTTGGGAGGCAGAGGCCGGAGGATTTCTGAGTTCAAGGCCAGTCTGATCTACAGAGTGAGTTCCAGAACTGCCAGGGCTATACAGAGAAACCCTGTCTTGAAAAACAAAACAAAAACAAAACAAAAAACCCTAACAACAACAACAATGAAAAAAAGAAAGATTTGGCAATGTGTTCTTGGAGATGTGTCTCCTGTTTAACTCAGGGACGCTACAACCATGAACTCTCAACATACGGCTCCCTAAGTGAGACAGCCACAGTTACAACACTAACTGATATGCTAGCATAGACAGGAACATCTCACAAGATGCCATGCCTACATTAAGAGCTGTAAGCGATTAAGGGCTACTGAGGGAGAAAGTAGTCTTACCCAGGGATGAGCCCCTTGATAATTTATCCAACTCCAAATAGTCATATATAAACATATATACATATAAACAGCGTTAAATGGACTGAGCAGGAGACATGTGCTTATTCATGTGTGTGTGCGTAGGCACACACACACACTTATAAGAAAATAAAGACTGTAGAGTTGAGAGGTCATGGAGGGCGCAGGAGATGTTGGAGGAACAGAGGGAGTGGGAATGATAGAACATGGGACCCACGTATCAAGGTCTAAAAATAAAATAAAATAAAATAAAACAAGCCATTGAGGTTGAATGTTGGATCTGACTCAGAAATATAAACTTAGGAATTATCAATTCATGCAAACCCACACCTGTCTATTTCCTGCACGAGTGGATCTTCCCTTCTCCCTAAGTGGTTCCCGCTTGTTTATCCCTGTGGAAACACCAAGGGTTTAGACCAACAATGGGTGAAAGGAGGGCTCCCTATGGTGACTTACTGTTCTTATTCCTCCATGAGTAATAATAAAACCAAACAAAATATTGCATAATTTCAACAAAAGTGAGTTAAATATAGAGAAGTCAAAACACAAGACTCCATGGACTGGGGCGGGTGGAGTGAATTTCATAGAGTAGACATCCTGGTTTGACCAAATCACACTGAGAACACAGCTAGATTGCTTTCTTAGGAGTAGCTTATAATAGAGTGTGTCCCCCTCTGGGAAGGGAAAGTCCTTCCCACCCCTGAGGCTGACTTCAATGACAAAGGCAGTAGAGTGACTTGGCGTGACTTCAGACCCAAAGTTTCAATCTCTCACTTAGCTTTTGGGTGCTGTGAGCCCAATCCAGCTAATGTCTCTTGGCAAATACGGAGTGTTTTGTTGTTTTTTTCCCCCAGAAGGGCAGTGTGGAAAGAAATGTTATGATTTTGAAAAAGATTTTTGCCTTTTTTAAAACGACATATCTTCCCAAATGCTCTACTTAAGGAAAATGAAGGACAAATTGTATTTTCCATTCCGGCTCTAGGGACCAAAGACTTGACATGAACCCTGGCCGAAATAGGCTCGTGAGATCGGCTGGAGGAGTCTGGAGGGACCAGGTCAGACAAGCTGAGGGAACCGACGCTGAGGGGGTGGAACCATCGGAGAAGCCCTGGGGCTGGTTCCCAGGCAGGGTGTGAGGCTGTAGATAGAAACCATGGGCAGACAAGAGCTGGGATCAGCGGCTCACTGCGAGGAGTCCAGGAAAGGAAACTTCTAAGAGGCTGTGGATGTGCAAAGCTATCCAGAGTTTCTCCCCCCCCCCCCAGCATGTGCAGGCGTGGAATGGTGTCTAAAAGCCCAGGACGGCCCCAATCTTAGTCTCTTTGCTTCTGATCAATGCATTCTTTGTGTTCCTCGGCTCACCCAGCTCCTTCCGGTTTTCTATGGAGCAGCGAGTCCTATTTCTTAGGTGTCTACTGATAAGCTATTGAATTGTCCTTAACACAGTTGTGATATAAATCTATTTCCTAATGAAAATAGCAAAGCACTGTGCTGTGCATATTTCTGAAGGGAGCTTTGGAAGCCCTCGTGAGTCATAAGCATCGTTCTCTTTCCCAGGCATTTTGGATAAACTTATTTAGCTACTTTTTAAAAATCCCCAGGCATTTTTTTTTAGGAGACAAATAAATAAATATCTAAAATCATTAAATTACATTTTTAAAGTTCACGTACCACAAGTTGGTTGCCTGGGAATCTGCTTGAGGTTAGGAATTGTGCTTACCTTAATTGTCTTATGTATTTTCTAAAGCTAATATCAGTCACCACTAGCATCCTCTTGGCATTTAAGTCAGTGGCTCTCAACCTGCGGGTTGTGACCCCTTGGGGTGTGGTATGACCTTCACACAGGGGTCACCTAAAACCATCGGAAAACACAGATATTTACATTGTGATTCATAACAGTAGTAAAATTACAGTTATGAAGTAGCAATTAAAATAATTTTATGGTGGGGGAGGGTCACTGCAACATGAGGAACTGTTGCTGAAGGGTCAGAGCATTAGGAAGGTTGGGAGCCGCTGACTGAAAGGCTTATTATATTCCAGACACCTAGTTTATTCCTAATTTCCACGGGAATTTCTCTAGGTGGGAATGTTGCTTTTGTTTTAGGCTTAGAAAGCGTGGTCTGACTGTAGACAGAACCAGGAAAAGCTAAGGCTGCGATCAGAACTCTCCACTTCTCCAGGTTACCCTTAAGGCTGTGTAATTCCATTAAAGAATTGTTGTTTATGTAGTTCCTAGTCTTCATCTCCTAGAGCCTTGGTGATCATCTCCAGAATCGGACTGCCAGGGGTGGGGGAGGGGGATCTCTTGGGCCTTTTCACATCACAGTGGAAAGAAAACCCCAAGGGTTTGTTTTTGTCTGTATTCTTTCTCTCTCTATTAAACTGGGCTCTCTTCGTTCACAAATACTCATGAGCAAAAAATAATTTCTTATATTTCAACTCTTTCTCTCTCTTCCCTGATATATGGATGTTTGGTTTTAGTTATGTTTACAAATTTCTGGAGACTCCTCTGGTAACTCGCTAAATTTCAAAACACGAATTTGCTCAAAGGGGCTAATTTGTATGATCCTCGCACGAAGCCCAACTACACGGGCCCATGAGATTTTAAATTTTTGTTTTATTTTAAATTATACGTCTGTGTCCGCATGGGTTTGCCCCCATGATTGCAGGTATGCAGAGAAGAGGCCGTCAGAATTCCTGGAACTGGAGTTATATGCGGTTGTGAGTTGCCAGATGAGACCCTAATTCAGACCCTCTGGGAAAGCAGCCAGCACCCCTTACCCGCTCAGCCGTCTCTCCAGTCCCTACAGACAGATTTTTTTAAAAAAAAAATTTTTTTTCAAACATTTTTGAGATTATAATGTAATGACATCACTTCCCCTTCCTTTCTCCAGCCCTCTCATGGGTCTCCTTCTTTCCTTTTTCTTTAATTGTTGATATATATGATCTATATGAAATATATATTCACAAATGCATAGATACAGCATGCTCAGTCTGCCAAATGTTACTTGTCTGTCTGCTTCAGGGCATTCGGGATGGGTAACCAGTTGGCGTGCCTTCCGCAGAGAGGACTCCCTCTGCTGCCCCCAGCGTCCTTACTGCTCAGGGTCTTTGTCTAGGGTTGCAACCTCCCGAGCTTCTTCCTACTTTAGCTCGTCTGGTGGTGCATGTCTTGTTTGGGTCATTTTGAGACAGCCGTGTTGGTGAGAGTTTATGTGTGTGGCCTCTGGCATGTCTACGAGACACGCTCTCACAGCAAAATCTCGATTTCTCCGACTCTTAGAATCCAACCTATACACAGGTTTTTTTTTTTTAAGAGGAGAAAGGCATTCTAACAAATTTATTCTTGGTGGTAACCAAGGTCATTTCCTTTGCTTTCTCGTGTGCGTGAGTGCGTGAGTGTGTGTGTGTGTGTGTGTGTGTGTGTGTGTTTGGTTATATGTTCATGTATGTAGTTATATGAGTGTGTTGTGTTGTGTGTGTTGTGTGTGGTTATGAGTGGTGTGTATGTGTATGGTTATGTGTGTTGTATGTTTGTGTATGTAAATGTGTGTGAGTGTGTGTTGTGGTGTGTATTGTGTGTGTTGTGTGTGTGTGGTTATGTGTGCTGTGTGTGTATGTATGGTTATGTGTTTGTGTATGTAAATGTGTGTGAGTGTGTAGTGTGTTGTAGTGTGTGTGTATGTGTGTGTGTATGTGGTTATATGTGTTGTGTGTGTGTGGTTATGTGTGCTGTGTGTGTGTATGTATGGTTATGTGTTTGTGTATATAAATGTGTGTGTGAGTGTGTAGGGTGTTATGTGTGTTGTAGTGTGTGTGTGTGTGTGTGGGGGGTTATATGTGTTGTGTGTGTGTGGTTATATGTGCTCTTGCACAGAAAGCCATGCCAGTAGCCCAGAAGGAGAGCCAAACGCAAAAGTTACCATCAAGACTCAGATAAAAATACAGCTCCCTCCCTCCCTGGAACTGATTTGCCGACTTGTCTAACAGGAAAACAAAAGGTCCTGCAAGGGGGCGGGCCATTCATCCTCGGTGAACGCTGCAGACCTTGAACAACTAACTTTGTTTATTCTTAGCTTTATCATTCCAAAAGGGTCAGGTGTTGAATGTGATCCCAGCAATAATCGGATGTCGGAGCCCCAGATTCCAAGCGCTTTGGGGAGCAGCTTGGCAAGGAAGAGTGGAGAGGAAGCCGAGGGAGGGTGTTTGTTTGTAGTAGAGACCCTGCCCTCGCTTCCTGCACTGAAACCAGTCTAGACTTTTTTTTTTTTTTCCATTTTACACAATGTCCGAAACAGAATAAATTTATTAAAACCAAATAAACTGGGGGCTGGGTTTTGGCATGGAAAGCCAGACAGGAATAGAGTCAGCAGCTTCTGAGTTCAGTCTACAGACTGATTTGTAAACCAGCCGTAGATTGAAGCTACTTTGGCCTTAACTGAACTGAAATGATTTTCCTGATTAGAGGACAACCAAGCAGCCCAGCATCTGACCGGGTCAAAGACTCACGAGGCCGTCTGTTCAGATCTCCCTCTCCCTCAGCTCTCAAGACTCAGAACATTAGTATAAACCTTTCCAGTCATTTTCTTGCCACTTTTTTGTGTAGAGGAAGCTTAGCCTTGGAGAAATTGTCCACCCCTCCCTTCATCGTAGTGGGTGTGAGTAAAGACATCACCGAATTACCAGGGTCTACAGAGGAGAGAGATCCACTTCTGTCTCTTACGTACAGCAATTGAATATGTGTGCACGGGGGCAGGTCCTGGAGCCCGTTCTCTATGAATCGGTGGATCTGTATTTGCAGATATTCCGGTTTCTCCCTTCTCATCCTAAGTGGGTTTAGGATCACGCCAGGATCTGGGCAGCAGTGGGAACATGTTTAGGGAGTGCTAGTTCCCAGGGATTTCTGAGCACAAGCCAAAGTCAGCATGTATTTTTATATTCTGAATGCTTCCCATCGCCCATTTCCTTTTGTCTCCCTCATGTGTACAGAGCCAGAGAGAAGGCACATTTAGCTGTTTTGCATGGTGGAAGAACGAGGCACAATAGTAGCCCCAAGTTGAGGTTAACGGGAAAGGCAGAATTAGAACCCAAATCTATGTCTTGTTTATGTTTTCTTTATGACAGGGCATAGATTTTCCCCAGTTTCCTCCACTGAAAGGAATTAGGAAAGTTATTCAGTGAACGAGTCCTGGAGGGCACATATGCTCTCCATTCATCTCTGCAAAGGAATAATTCTTCTGTATAAACATTCTGGGTTAATTTTTGAGTGAGGCATAGCATGTGGCCATTTTAGTTGCATTCTTGTTTAACATTTGTCTTGACTAGACAACAAAACAAAACAAAACAAACAAACAAAAAAACCCATCCATTCTCAGACTGAAAAGAGTATCTTCACACAGAAAAATGGAACTAGACCTTTCCCTCACAATAGAAACAACTGCCAACTCTAAATGGATTAAAGACTTAATTGAAAGACCCTAAGCTCTGAAACTAGTGGAAGAAAACACATGAGGAATTCTTTAGGATATTGGTCTAGACAAAAAACAAACAAACAAAAACACACAAAAAAAACTTTTTTTTCTTGGATATGAATTAAAAGCATAAAGAGTAATAGCAAATATTGACAAATAGGATGGCAGTCAACTAAGACACTTCTGACCATCAAAGGAAACAAAGGAATCAGAAGACAGTAGAGTGAAACAAAATATTCATAAATTAGCCGGGCATGGTGGCACACGCCTGTAATCCCAGCACTTGGGAGGCAGAGGCAGGCGGATTTCTGAGTTCGAGGCCAGCCTGGTCTACAGAGTGAGTTCCAGGACAGCCAGGACTACACAGAGAAACCCTGTCTCGAAAAACAAAACAAAACAAAACAAAACAAAAAAACAAAAAAAAAGATTCATAAATTACACATCTAGCAAGGAGTTAATATCCTGGATTTATAATAAATTTCCAATAACCCAATAGCAAAACAAGCAAAACCAAACAAACAAAAATAATAAATGCTCTAATTTGATAGTGGGCTTAAGGGCAAACGGGCTGAGTGAGTCCGTGCAAGCTGGATAACCTGAGTTGGATCACCGGAATCTTCTATAGAAGGAGAGAACAGTTTCTAAAATGATGGCCCTGACCTCCTGACCTCCACAGGTGCGGCTGCAGGGACACATATTTGCTCATGCATGCATCTCCACACAGAGAAATAAAAATTTAATTAGATTTAAGGACTGAATAGGTGATCCAAAAGAAGAAAGAAAGAAAGAAAGAAAGAAAGAAAGAAAGAAAGAAGGAAAGAAAAAGAGAGAGAAAGAAAGACCAGAAGAGAAAAGAATTATATGGTCAAGAGATATATGGTGAAATGCCCAATACTATGTTCAGTGAAATGCAGCTTGGCTGTCCTGGAATTCACTCTATAGACCAAGCTGGCCTTGAACTCACAGAGATCCTCCTGCCTCTGCCTCCCCAGGGCTGGGATTATATGTGTGCTCCGCCACCCCTCAACATCAGTCTTTGACTTGTAATGTCTATCTTCCCGCTACAGATACAGACGTCTCGGAGTTCCGACTTGAACTTTGTGATAGCCCTTTGAGTGTTGAGTGGGGGAGCGAACCCCCGGGGGTCAGGAGCTGCTTGGGAAGAAACTTTATTAGGAGATTTCTCTACTCCCTTGAAATATTTCATTTTCAGACAACTGTGAACTTTAATCTCAGAGGTTCAAACTCTCTATAGGAAAGAAAAACAGGATGCTAATCACAAGGGTTTTGAATATCTTTTGTTTATGGGGTATGCCCCTTCCAGGAACATGTTCAGGAATTTGCAGAGGAACATGACAGACTGAGATTAGTTCCACACACACAAAACAGTCTTTGATGTGGCTTGGATTCAGATCTATTTGGTTACTAATACATGCCCTTTCCCAAAAATGTTCCTTCTGGGATCCTGTCTGATGGTTATCACAGCTTCACATATACATTCCTCCTCGGGTATCAAAGCACACATTTCTTTTAATTTTGGTCCTAAAACTTCTCTCTCTGTTCAGAAATTGGAAACATTGTGCTTAAACCCGACATTTTGAACGCTAAGCACTCAGTGAATCAACTTTTTTCCGAAATGACCACAAGGAAGCAAACTGGGATTAAAAATCACTTCTTGAGGCATGGGGGGGGGGGACTTGAGCATTCTCCCATTTAACAAATTAGAAAATGAAAAGTGGAATCAGAGAGTTATCACCTGATAAGCTCTCAAAGGATAGCTTTAGTAAATCAACATTTTGGCACACTGTCTGGCCAGCTTAGTTGTGTCCGGATGGGGCCTGCTGTCGGGTCAGCTGTGTTTTGACAGTTACCAGCTGGATCAGAGAGAGCAACACTTCCTGACCCCCCCTCCCGCCTCCCCCTGACTCCCACTCTGTACACCAACAACACCTCACTGGCATTTCTTCTTGCATCTCACAATCATGTATGCACCTTACCGCAAACCAGCATGCCCTTCACAGACACCTCGGCCTCCCACTGTTGGCTGAGGGCCCCTTTCCTTCGGCAGCTCTGCTGTATCATTGGTGGTGTTCACAGAAAGCTTGTGAGGTTAAAGACCGGGTCAGTACTAGAGAGGCTTCACATGGGAGGGATTACATCACAGGTCTCAATTTCTCATTCTCACCGTGACGTGTTACCAAAGTATGGTAGAGTGTACGTTACACGCATCCCGTGGGTAGTCTGCTTGGAACCAACGGGATGCTAATGGCCATAGAGATGTCGGGAAGTGCCAGGACCTTGTATGAACTGTTCTAAGTGCATCTATTTTCTCCTAGATCCTTCCATTCCCAGCTACTCTTCTCTGTGCTTAGCCGTGATGTGATCGCTCACCAGAACCTTTTCTCCATTAACTCCCTGGAACAGCTGTGAGGGCTAAAGTTATGTTTTAAATTAAAATTACTATGTTTAAGAGATCTATAGAACAAAAAAAATGCCTCTAATGTGTAAGCCCCACAGGTAATAGAATGCAAGGGGCCGTTGTTCAGGTAAGGTGACGGGCCACATGTTTTTACTTCTGTAAACAAGGTTGGCTGCCTCAACTGCTCAGGATGTGCTTGATCACATGTAGGCAGGAAGCATGTTAGGATGTGTGCTCGCCTCCAGTGGGTGAAGGAGGGAAGTGAGCAGCCTTGTGGCTTTTGCCTTTATAAGCATCTGACTAACGTAATTCTCAGCCATTCCTTGGGAATTCCAGATACAGACTTGGCTAGCGCCCAGTATTCAATAAAGCTTGCTTCAAATTTGGCTCAAAAATTGTGGTATTGGTCTTATTCTTTCCCAGTCGGATTAGTAGTACAGCCTAGGGATGGAGACAGGCAGAAACAGGGGCTGTGAATCTTTAGGAGAAAGTTGGGAAGGACGGGCAGGCCACGGGGTGGGTAACTGTCAACAAGATGGGTGACATTTGAGAAGGGCCAGGAGCAGGAAGTGTATACAGGAAGTTGTTACTGGCAACACTCAATATCCCGAGAAAGGATACTTAACAAATTATGAGACTTTAAGATATCTAGTTGGTATAAATCAGCATAATGTGCTGTCTACAGCCAAATCTAACACCAGTGTTTGCTAACTTGAGATTTGCCATTCATGTTTCTGCTTTTTTTTTTTTTTTTTTTTTTTTGGTTTTTCAAGATAGGGTTTCTTTGTGTAGTCCTGGCTGTCCTGGAACTCACTCTGTAGACTAGGCTGGCCTCGAACTCAGAAATCCGCCTGCCTCTGCCTCCCAAGTGCTAGGATTATAGGTGTGCGCCACCATGCCTGGCTCTCTGCTTTTCTCTTTATGATCTGTTGTCATTATCAAAATATATGACTACTTGTTTACGTACTTTAGAAATTCAGAGTGCATCTCAAAACCCAGGGGATGGAGGAGAGAAGGGAGTGGAGTTAACGGGACGCTGTCTTGGATCTCACTTATTTCCTCATGTCTGTTTCCTCATTGTAGCTGCTCAATGAATGTTTGGAGGGGTGAGGGGGGTCCCCCCATTCTGCTGTTAGAAGTTTGCTCTAGAGGTGGCTCGGCAGTTAAGAGCACTGACTGCTCTCCCAGAGGTCTTGAGTTCAATTCCCAGCAACCACGTAGCAGCTCACAACCATCTGTAATGGGATCTGATGCCCTCTTCTGGTGTGTCTGAAGATAGTGACAGCGTACTTACATATATAAAATAAATAAATCTTAAAAAAGGCAGCTGAGGTTGGTCTTGAACTTCTGCTTTCTCTGCCTCAACCTCCTGAGTGTGGAGATTACAGACATGAGCCATCATGCCTGATATATATGATGCTGGTGATCAAACCCAGGGTTAAACGTATTTCATGATGGTAGACATGGAGTCTACTGATTAAGCTACATCCCCAGTCCTCTCTAGTCCTTTCTATGATGATAACAAAGATATGTTCCCCTCCAACCACAATCAATGACATTCTGTATTCTTTAAAAGATATAAAATTAATTTATCTTGTTCTCAGGAGCTGCAAGGCATCTACAGGTGATGACCACTATCGGGGTAGTAAGGCCCCGTCCCCAGTTTGCAACCTGGCACAGTTTTACAAGGCTTCCTAGCATAAAGCTCTCCAGGGGATTGTCTAAGACGTTGTTATGTTTTTTCTTCTGTCCAGACCTACTTCCATTTCAATACAACTCCCAAGAGCTTCCCCCAGTAAACTTCCTGCAAGGGAGTAAAGTCTCTTAACCATCTCCCTGGGCAATATGAGCTGTATTACAACCTGTTTATTATTTTTAAAATTCTTACTTCACCGCAGCTTGAATTATGTCAAATATGTTCTTGCTTTTCTTCCTTATGCCTGGGCTGACCCTGTAATGCCATCCTGAGACAGTGTGTCTAAAGTAGGAATTGAATCCTGCCGTTATGACTTGAGTAATTATTTGGGTAGTTAAATATCAACAGGTAGCTTCCACAAGATTATTTATATCCTACAGAAGCAGCTGGCCCTGCCTGGCTCTTCTCTCACCCACTCCTTCCCACATGACTCAACATTTTCATGGTCAAGTTCACACTAAGACTGAACTCTGGTTTCAGAATAGGAAATGACTTATCTTAGAAACAACGTGAAGGGGCTAAGTCTTCCACATGTGCAGGTATGCTTTTTAAATTCATTTATTTCTTTGGTTTATTTCTACAGTTCTTCCCCCCGTCCCCCAGGGGTTCAGATCCCAGTAGTCACTACACCTTAGCCTGAACTTATTCATGTTCTCCACATCTTCATGCACAGTCTTTGTAGTTAGAAACTAGGAGGTCAAGCCCATTCCACTTCCTGTTTTGTTTTATATCTGCTTGAAAGACCTGGTATTTTTACAAAGGTGAATAAAATAGGGTTGGCTCCTGTTGGGAATCGGTTCTGATGCTTTGTCTTAATTCAGAGTCCAAAGCCACACTTCCCCTGAGGGTCGCTGGCTCAGCTGGTTTCGACTGGTAATAAAGAATTGCCATATAGCCAAGGGTTTTGCAGAAAGATAAAGGCGAGACTTTTGGATTGCTTAGGCAAGGGCAGAAAGAGAGGGAGAGAGGGAGAGGAAGAGAAGGAAAGAGAAGGAGAAAGAGGGAGAGAGTAGGAGTGGGAGAGAGGGAGAGAGGGGGAAAGAGGGAGGGGGAGAGGGGGAGGGAGAGGGGGCGAGATGAAAAGAGGGAGAGAGGAGAGAATTGCCATGACTCAGAGGGAGAAGGATCAGATTTAAGAATTACAGGAGAAAACATCCAGCAATGTAGGTGGAAAGGGAAAAGAGGCCCAATGTGGGGGGAAGGGCTGCCCAAAAGGTAATAGGGCAGCAGAGAGAAAACAGATTTAGAAGGTGTTAAGCCAGGAACACCAGAGGCAAATGTATACTAGCCTCGGGAGGATTAGAAATGCCCAGTCAAGGCATATTGAAATTAGCTGGTGGTGCAGGCGTGTCTTGAATTCAGAGAGCTCTCGGGGGCGGGTGCAGTGCGTAACTAATTCACCGCTACAGGCTCCAGGTTCATTTGTGACACGGATTTGTCCATGGTGAGCCCCTTTCCTGGTAGACTTGACATTGTGACATCCCCAGACTCCTTACCCACTGCGGCTTCCTGCTCATCGCTCCCCACAGCTTACCTCCTCCCCTCTCCCCAGTTCCTCTGTTCTGCTGATCTCTGTCCATGGCCTGGACACAGACTGATGGCGCCCATGGACAGATCTCCATCTAAGGCCAAGCTTACCTCCCTCCTCCAGGAGGCAACCCTGCTTGGCATCCTCATAGCTAGTTCACAGGTATTTAAATGAATAATTGAGTATATGAAACAATGGTGCCTTCCCATGCTACCTAATACCCATCCTACTCCTTCTCTGCCCGAAACATATGTATTTATGCGGGTCTAATGAACACAGTTTTCCTTTGAGGTATAACCCAATGAGGTGAACTCAGAGAGGAGCTCTAAGACAAGCGTATGCATGATAGAAGGATTTATCTGATCCTTCGACTTCAGAGACCCCACTGTGCCTAGAAAACCCTCCCTTCCCTGCAACCGGAGCATCCTGAGAGACCTAGAGCAATGAAGTATAAATGTAACCAGATTGTTATGGTCTCATCTCAGTGCAGGCTAATGTACAATCTAGTTTATCCTGAGCCCTTTATAACAGCCCGCTGGAGTACTCAGCTCTTCTCTTGGGGAGTGTTTGATGGCTATTTGTGGCTGTCAATTTGACTACCTCTGGAAACGGAAGTCATGCTTGTTAGAGATATCTTGCTTGATTTGAAGCCAGTGAGTCCACTTCTAGTCCAGACCTTTGAGGGAGGAAGTCACACGCCTATGATCTGGATCTTGAGATGGAAAGACATGTCTTTAATCTGGGCCACACCCTCTGCTGTATGCCTATGAGACCTGGGAAGAAAGATCTTGTTCTTTGCCTGCTTGTTCTCGCCTTGTTAGCATGCCTGCTCCATCACTGGCATGACAGCCTACGTTTTTAGGGTTCTAATGCCTACTGAAGACCAGCTGAGACATCCAGCCTGTGCACTGAGCAACTCCTAGATTCTTGGATTTTCTGTTCATAGCCCACAATTGTTATATTAGCAGGACTATAACCTATAATTTATTCCAATGAATTCCCACCTCCTGCTCCCAAAGGGAGAGCTTCATTTTATAAGTTTTGCTACTCTAGAGAACCCTGACAGTTAGTTACCCATGGACTCCAGGGATGCTGAGGTTGGTCACCTGTACCTACCCTTAATTATTGTAAATGCGTTTTCACCACATTTGGTGAAATCATTTCTTTTCCTCTGATCCTAGAAATACCCTGTCAGTTCTTAGGGAATTCCACATTAATGTTCATGAGATTAGCGTGAGTGTTTCTTCAACCTGTGAGGTCTCTCTGTCAACACCAGAGAGTCAGGGGCACTTGGCTGCCTTGGTAGGTATCCTGTCCTTCTTGAGAGTGTAGCTCTTTGTTTCAACAAATCAGCGACTACTTAGCTTTCTGAGCTTGTCTGAGGCAATAGATGTCTTCTGGGATCTTGGAATACAAGGGCCCCAGGCCTAACCAGTTCTTGGAAATAGCAAATAAGTCACCTGCTATTCATGTTTCAGATGCAAACTAATGCAGAGACTTTACTGTTGCATGTAGCTTTCCGATACCCCGCCTAAGCTCTGGGATCGGGCTGTGCTACCAGCCCCCCACCCAGCTTCCCTCGAATCTATGGATAAAAGACACACACAGTTGTTCAATTGCAACTTGCCTTCTTGGCACAATTGTTGGGTGCTACTACCTCCCACCTGGAAAAGCATGCCTCTTATCAATATTCTTAGTTCCGCACCTCCCACCTGCCCTAAACTTTAGTTGCTAAACTCCTCTGACCACCTGCCTGTAGGATCAGCCTGTGTGGCCGCTCCTTTCCAGGATCTCACATGGCTGGTCATTTCTCTACCAGAAGACTAGCGGACTTTCTCTCTCCTTCCTTCCTTTCTGTCTGTCTGCCTTCTCCAGGGACCCGGAAGTCCCTTCTATCCCTTCCGCCCAGCAATTGGCCATGGCTTCTTTACTGACAGATCAAGAACCAATTGGGGAACAGGAAGGTAGCATCAGCACCACCCCTACCCCAGTTACCTTTTTGATGGGATCTTATGCTCTAGCCACTGTCCTGTTGTCTTACTCACCCCAGGGTCAGAGTCTAGGCAACTAAGGACAGTCCCTATGCCTGTGAGCCTGGGCGTATCATTCACTCAGCAGCTTACCCTCCTTCACCCTCATCCTCGCCAGTCCTTCTTCAGGGAAACGGCTGTGAAGGCTTTTGCCCACATTTCCCTGCTGCTCAATCCGCCCTGTCAGTGATGGGGATGCTTCAGCTGAGCCTAGTGCGCTCTTATTTCTTGTGAGTGCTCATTTTAGCACTGGCGATTGTTTCCTGGATTGGTGGTTGAGTAATAATGAAAGCGAGTTAAAGATAGTAGTTATCCCCAGAACTTCCCGCTGGGCAGGCTCTTCGTTTAAGGAAGTTAGTAAGGGGTGTCTCTTTGTTTCTGTAAGCAGTGACAACTGGAGAAATGACATGGGTGGGGGAGGAAGAAATCCAGTGTCAGGGTTTTAGCCTTTTCTTGATGTGTGTCCTCACTCTGGGGTCTCAGGGTGTAAACTACTTTATTATCCTCAACAAGCTTGAAATTAATCTCCAGAGACAGAAACTGGTGCTCCCAGAGTCCAGGAAGGAGTCAAAGCCAAACTTTCCTAGCATGCTCTGTTCCGCCCACGCACACCCCTCTCTCACAGTCTTCCAAATCTTCCAGCGTCTTCCTAGTCATATGTAATATCTGCTGATTTGATGCCATAGAGAGAGGGTGTGGCTTTACCAGTGAGAGCTATTGAATGCATCCAGTATGCACCCTAGATGTCCCCAGTTATCCCAACAGGATTGTAGCCTCAGGAGTAAATATGGAGTCTTGGGGAATGATTAACCAAGGACGAGGAAGCATCTAGAAATGGCAGAAGTTTCCGTAGGCACCGGCTTTAGCCAACAGAGACCTCTTCTTTTGCCTGCTTTGGTTTCACACACTTAAAACCCCAGCCCTTGGGCAGCAGAAGCAGGATGGTCTTGAGTTTGGGGCCGGCTGGTTCCACAGGGAGGAACCGACAAAGGCCTCAAAAAGACACACAGACAACCCCAAAGCTCTTCTCCCCAAAGCAATTTTATGCTTTGGCTTTGAGTCTTGAAATCTAATCAGCACTGACAAAGACACAGAGAATTCCTGGCTTTCAAAGAGCCCTGAGTTGATAAGGAATAATCCAGCTCAACACTGCAAATACACAACCGTAAGCATACAAGACAAAACGGGACATTATCATCAACTAGAAAATAAGCTGCCATCTTGTTAACATTTACAAAGTCTGTGTTGACTATCAGCATGTGCGGAAAGATGAATATGGTAAAATTAACCCTTTATTAAACATGGTATAATTTGGGGCTTTATTAAAGCTTGGGGGTACTATCATTTTAAGCAAGAAATAAAGACAGTTGAGGAAAAGGGGAGCAAGAAAAATGACTGAGCGATTGGAAATAAAAATGATAAAAGTTTGGGTTGTATGGGGGGGGCTGAGACCTTGTAAATGGGCTTAAAAGAAACCAGGAGCTGGGCTAAGACTGTAGCTAGCTGGTAGAGTACTCTCCTAGCATGCGTAAGTCCCCTAAGCTCAATTCCTAATAGCACCAAAAAGAAAGAAAACCGTGGAGTTGAAGGTATCCTTAGGGCAGTGATTCTCAACCTGTGGGTTGTGACCCCTTTGGCAGGGTCGAGCTACCCTTACACAGGTCACACATCAGGTGTCCTGCATATCAAATATTTGCATCATGAGTCAGAACAGTAGCAAAATTACATTTATGAAGTAGCAATGAAATAATTTTATGGTTGGGTTCCTCACCACAGCATGAGAAACTATATTCAAGGGGTACAACATCAAGAATCCAAGAGGGCTCATGCCTTTGACCCCAGCACTCAGAGGGCAGAGGCAGGTGGATTCTTTGGAGTTCAAGGCCAACCTGGTCTACTGAGTGAATTCCAGGAGACCCAAGGCGACTTGGGGGAGACCCTGTCTCAAAGAAGTAGAATTAAAAGGTTAAGGGGAAAAAAAAGTTGAGAAACAGGCACAGCCTCCTGGGAGGTTGGGAAACCTCAGGAGGGCATCGGAAAGAATTCTTGAATGTAAATGTCAAAATGTCCAGAAAGCATTCTGAGACAACCCTGTTGTTTTGTACTCCTGGCCTTGTGCAGTCCTGGGGTGACCTGGTGACCCCCCTCAGCTCCTGGTTCCTTTGTCCCTGCAAGAGTTACTTTCGCAGTCTCCTTTCCAGCCACTGACCACGCCCAGGGGCCACGGGGTTATCCCACAGCAAGGAACAAGCAAGCCTTTCACTCCGTGTCCCTCGCTTGGAACCTTCCTGCCGTACATCTGTGGTTTTTCAGCTCTTCGGCACTTAGGCGCTTTTCTTTAGAGCCAAGGGTCTGGAGTGGGCGGGAGGGCTACGACAATGCAGCATCTGTGTGTTGACAGTAACAGCCTGTGGGCCAGCGACCCACAGTCAAACTCACCTGCATCCCCTGTGTGCTGGACCGCACACCCTACGGGCAGTAACCGTGGTTAGCCCCGGCGTGTCCTGGCGCCAAGTGCCCCTCTTCTGCCGCTCCCCAACCTCTTACCTAATTGGCTCCCTGACTCCTTTGCCACATTTGTACCAACACTTACGCAGGATGATCTGGTCCCACCACCCATCCCACCCACACAGGGAACAACACATCAGTGGGTCACGACCTAACAGGACACAGAGCCCTGGAGGGCGGGGCGTGTACCACTGAGCTGGGCAGCTGTGTTCCCTCCAAAGGGTTTGGCTTACAGAGATGTCAGCTCTGGGTTTTATTTACTCCACGGGTTGCTGATTTACACGGGGAACTACAGTCACTAAATGAACGTAGTTTTTAACATGCTCTGTTTCTGATGCGTTCAGAAACTTGGAGACATCCTTTAACTTTTGGGAGAAAAAAAAAAGCCCCAAACCAAAAAGACGTTTTTTGTTCTTGGTCCCGAGTCGGAGAAGGATATTTGCTTACGAAAGATAGGGCGGGTCTATCCTCCAATGACCCCAAAGGAACAGGAACGGTTGTGTAAGCCATGTGCAGGGTACCAATTTGATGTCCGTGACACACCAGAACATCCTCTCTCTAGGAATGCTTATCCTTCACAGAGATGGCCATGTTTTTGAAGCCCCTGTATCCCCAGCTTGGGGAGAGGGGATAGGAAATTGGAAACAAGAGGCAAGTGAGAGGTTCAGACACCAGTGATTGGGATCCTCCCGCCCCTTGTTAGAACACCAGATGATCCTGTGCATGTTGCAGAGATTTGAACTACTCCCTTTTATTCAGCACAGAATAGACACAGGGCAGTGAGCACAAGTTACGGGGAGTGGTCAGAGCTCCTCCTTCCCGGGGTCTTCTTCAGCTTTGTGATCTCTCTGAAAAAAAAAATATGTGCGCATATATATATATATATATATATATATATATATATATATATATGGTACATGGTTAGTGACTCTTGAGAAACCTTAAATCCACCCTAACTTTGAACTACTGACCTCTTCTGTTGTGGATGCTGGGGTTTTTGTTTGGTTGGTTGTTTTTTGTTTTTGTTTTTGTTTTAAAGGTCACACTATGCAGCTCTGGCTGGACTAAACGTATTATGTACCCCAAGCTGGCGTCACACTGTGGCAGTCAACCTGCCTCAGCCACCAGAGTACACGGCATGAGCCACCATACCTCATACATGAGCTCTTTATTTGGGATTTAAGTTATTTCCATTGGCCCTTTCATACAAAATGGAAAAATCCCAAATTCACTTTGTGCACACAAACCCCCTGTAAATCCGAATCTCTAGCTAATAGTGTCCCATTAACCATGTGTTCAGAGTCACCCTACTCTAACCTCTCCATCCACACCACCCTGTGTTCCTACACCCAACAGAGCTAAAGACCTCTGATTCCGTAAGAAACGGAGAGGGAGAGAACAACACAGGCGTGTTGACTTGAAGCCCCACGCTCACCAGCAGCACCCCGCTTAGGAATCCATCGCAGAAGCCTTGGACTTTCTCCACCGTAACTTCTGTGATGGGCAGTGTGTCCCACTTGTCATCCACAGAGTCATAAATGGCCAGAGCTGGCAGCTGAGACTCTTTCAGTCTGAAATAGGCCACCACCTTTCCATTTTCCCTTTTGCCGGTGTCCACCAGAACAAAGAGAATCTGGAAGGGGAGAGAGGTGAAAGAAAAGGGTCCAGCTGAGATCCAGGGGGGTGGGGTGGGGTGGGGGCAAAGAGACGCTAGTCATTGCTGTCACCAGGCAGATTGAATTTATGGTTAGTGTCGCATAATTTTAATTTAAGTTAAAGACTGGCATGATGGAGTATTGGGGACACCCTCGTAATTCTAGCACTTGGGAGACAGAGGTAAGAGGACCGGAAGTTCAGAGTTACCCTTAATTACAGCAAGTCAGCAAGTTTGAGGATAGCCTGAGCTATATAAAAATCTATCTATCTGTCTGTCTATCTATCTATCTATCTATCTATCTATCTATCTTCTGATCTTCTGTCCGTCCGTCCATCCGTCCGTCTGTCCGTCCATCCATCCATCCACCCACCCACCCACCCACTTTCCTACCTACCTACCTATCTCTCCAAAAACATACACCCAATTTAATTGAATTTAAATGAATTTGAAGTTTATTTTTCTTGCTTTGGTATTTTATCTCTTTAGTCAAATGTAACTACTTGAATTTAGAATTTGGAGTTAGATCAATGATTCTCAATTATCACTCCTTAATACAGTTCCTCATACTGTGGTGATGCTATCGTGGTGATCCTCCTCCAGCCATCAAGTTATTTTTGTTGCTACCTCATAACTGTAATTTGGTTAGTGTTATAAATCACAATGTAAATATCTGTGTTCTCTGATGGCCTTAGGTGGCCTGGAGGCTGAGAAGCAAGGGTTTAGAGAGATGGCTCAGAGGTCTAGAGTTTATACTGCTGTGCAGAGGACCTGAACTTGGCTCTTAGTACACAATACCAGGTAGTTCACAGAACCCCGTGACTCTAGCTTCAGGGGATACAACGCTCTCTGATAGTCTCTGGGTATCCTTACCCACTCCCACAACCTGATTAAAAATAAAAATAACATTGTAAGAAAGAGTTTGGGCTTTGAAGACACTTTGACGTTTCCCTAAGCAAGAAAGTATAGACAGAGCCGGGCGGTGGTGGCGCACGCCTGTAATCCCAGCACTTGGGAGGCAGAGGCAGGCAGATTCCTGAGCTTGAGGCCAGCCTGGTCTACAGAGTGAGTTCCAGGACAGCCAGGACTACACAGAGAAACCCTGTCTCGAACCCTCCCCCCCCCCAAAAAAAAAGAAAGAAAGTATAGACAGCCTTTATAGATTAAAGCCAGAGAATGAGGTTAAAGTTTGATTCTGTCTTCCTGGTTGTGTGATCTGGGGCAACTTAATTTCTTTTAGACTCAGTTTTCTTATTTGTTAAATGTACTGGTGGGGGGTAGGGATAAGACGAGACAGTGCATTTAGTGGCTGTCTTGTGAAGCACGTTTTTGGTAAGTGTTGTTTTCTAGACCTATTCTAAGAACTCCCACCTCACTGCCTCACTAGAATCACGGATATGCTCTTCCTTGCTGTATGTACACATGTTGGCTATAACAGCTAGTAACAAAACAAAACCATTGTAGTAATATGTGGCAGCAGCGGCCTTTAAAGCATACAGGCTGTGTATGTCTGGAATTCTCCATTTACTACTTTAAGCCCGTAGTTAGCCGTGGGCAACTGAAATGTAGAAAATGAAACTAGGGATGAGCTGGGGAGCAGGGAGTGGACTGTCTGTCTAGGGAGCAGAGAGAGGATTGTCTGTCTAGGGAGCAGGGAGAGAAAGGACTGTTAAGTCAAATCTACCCCAGGTAGAAATCTTTGTAGTCTTCTGAAAAGAGGATTGTCTGTATTCAGAAACACACAGTGCTCCCTGTTAGGGGACCAGTCCTCCCCAAGATAGCTTGTGTGATAATCAAATGGATCTCATTAGAAAGGCTTCTGGCTGATACTGCAGTGCAGGATGGGATGTTTCAGAGATCTCAAACAGAAGTGCACTCAGGAGGGAGGAAGGGAGGGAAGAGGGAGAGAGGGAGGAAGGGAAGGGGATAACGATGCATGGTGTACATGAGGTAGGTACCCGGTCCTTGGTAGATGCTCATCATATTTATACCTTTTGTCTCCCTACAGATGAGTGTGAAACAACCACGTAGCCACAGCTGGAAAATAGGTCACAAGGGTTTACAACACAAAGTATCTTTAATTTCAATTTTTTTCACTTCTTACATTCCACTGCAAACCTGGAAACCACACTACTTCCAACTTCCCAGCCCCCACCTTCCTCTCGGGGGCCACCAATCCCAGCTCACCTGTCTCTGGAAGAGCTTGGCTGCCGTCTGATACCTGCGCATGCTCTCTTCAAACTCTGGGGAAGCCTTGTTCATCATCAGGAGAAGATGGGTCTCAACCATGGTGTTAAATAAGCCAGCCGCAATCTGGAAGAGTGAGATTTGGTCTAGAAGAAGAATAGAAAGAGGGAGAGGGAGAAGGAGGGAGGGACAGAGGGAAGGAGGGAGGGAGAGAGAAGCAGAGATACAGAGGATTGCCTGTGCAATGAGCAGAATAACACAAAAGCAAATAGCCTCTAAGATGGCTCTTAATAGCTTCACAACCTTGAATGTGTCCAGAACACACTGCATACATGTACGGAGTTATCAAATAATAAATAAAATATTTGTAACAAGTAAAATCATTGGGGATTGGAGAGATGGTTCATGGGTTAAGAATACATTTAATGTTTAAATCCTTCTTATAGAGGATGTTGGTTTAGTTCCTAACACCCATTAAGTGGCTGACAATTGCCTGTAACTCCAGTTCTAGAGAATCTAATACCCTTTTCATGCAAACATGTGATACACGTACATTTACTCAAGCACATATGCATATGCAATAATTTATATGTGTGTGTGTGTGTGTCTGTGTCTGTGTGTGTGTGTGTCTGTGTTAAAAGTACAATGATAATCAGGGAGGTGGTGACACTTGGAAGGCAGAGGCAGGGGGATCTCTGTGACTTTGAGGCTGGCCTGGTCTACAGAGCTAGTTCTAGGACAGCCAAGGGCTACACAAAGAAACCCTGTCTTAAAAAATAAAATTAAATAAAATTATGAAATAAAAATAAAGAGTACAACCATCCGGGGGCTGGAAATACAGCGTAGGTGTTAAGATTCTGTACTGTCATTGCACAGGACCAAAGTTTAGCTTTCCCCACCATGCCTGGTGGCTCACAACCGCCTTTACCACCAGCTTCGGGGCATTTGACACCTTTTTCTGGCTTCTGAAGGCACCTGTATACACATGGTGCACATATCCCCAAGTCTTTGGAGCAGCACAGACAAGAAACAGCAGTTGCAGAGTGGACAGCTCTCCAAATGAGAAGGGAGTGGTACCTCGGATATGTGAGAGCCCCAATACAAATTAAACACGCGGCTCTAGAGAGATTCTTTCCTGACTTTCTCTTAAGGCAATTTGCTTTCTCTACTGATGTGAAATTTAAGAAGGGCGCATCACTGGGCTTTACCGCACTGTGTGTCAGATGACTGCTGGGCCAGGCCTAAGAGTTCAGGTGCCCTCACACTGTTTGGCTGGCATCCAGGACACTATGACACCAGGGTCATGTGCACAGGGAACATTAGAACATCTTTTCTGGTCCACATGCAGTCCAGTGGATACAGCAGATTCAATAGTGACGCTCTAGAGGAAGAAGTCTATGCGGTTACTCTTGTGCTCAACCTCATTGGCTTGAGAACCACCTGGGAGATAAGCTTCCCGTCACGTCTGTGAGGGCGTTTCTAGAAGAGCTTCAAGAGACGATCAACTATGGAGATGGGTAGAGCACACCAATGTGTTTCAGGCTTAGACAAAAGACAAAGAAAAGCAAAGGCAAAGTGATCTGAGGGCCGTATCCGTCTCTTTGCTTCTTGGTCATGGATGCACTGTGACCGGCTTCGCGTTCTTGACTCCACACTACGATAGACTGTATCTCTCAAGCCGTGAGCCGAAAGAAACCACTCCTTCCCTAAGCTGTCTCTATCACAGCAATAAGGAAAGCAAAGAAGAAAGAAGCCTTCTTGATCCCAGCCTGAGAACAGTGGTTTGGGGACTGTCTCAGAGCCAATGACCTCCAGCGAGCACACCTCTGCAGCAAGACTCCTGACTCTGAAGGGTTTCACCCAGATACATTGTAGTTTGTATTTTTTTTTCTTGTGAGTTGTGTTACAGGCCATCTAGCCTTTCTGTGTCTGTTTCTCTCTTTGTCCAATAGGGAGAGAGGAACTCATCCATCTTAAATGGTTAGTAAAGGTATTAGCATAAGCAAGGTGTTCAGTGAGAGACAGTTACTAGGAGTGGAGAGAGCTTCTCTGTTCTGGGGACAAGGACCCTTCATGACACAAGAGCATGAAAGACTGATGGCAGGGGTCGGTGCTCACCATGGGGTTGTACTCCGTCACCCAGTGGAGGTTGTTCGTGTGAATGAAACGGCTCAATTTGGCAGCATCTAGATTTTCAATCTCTTCAGCATCCAAATGTAGTCGTTCGTTATCAACCTGGATTAAAGAAAAAAACAAAAACAAAACACATCAAGGGACAGAGTGTTCCCTCACATGCGTCCTCTATAAAGATGAGACAGACGCTGAACACAGCTCCAGAGACAGGAAGCAAGTTTCCCACCCTCAGGGACTCTTTTCTCGATTTGTGTTTTAAGGGCTATTTTTATGTAATACAATCACTGATATATTAAATTTTCCATCGGTGCAGCTGTTCTGAATTCCATTTTCTAAACTTCTGGCCCACTCTGCATTTAGTTACTTCCCACGATTCCTCCTTCAGTTGGGAAGTTGCTCAACCCTGATTTATCCCTTTAAGGACTGCCAGCATGCATTATGTAACGTGTAGCTTTTAGCATACCAGAATCTAGTGTTATTGGGCACTTGTATCTCCCTGTTAGCACTACAGCATACACACAAAGATAAAAAGCTAAAACAAATCAAATAAATAAAACCTTAAAAGACTATCTTATGCAAATTGAATTTACAAAATAATAAATACTAAGGTAAAGAAAATATATGTCTAAATTAGAATTTTTGTGGAAAGACTCCACCCAGATCCCTAGATATTGTTAAAATGTGAAGCCCAAGCTGGCAACACAGGTGAGGGGCAGAGCCCTTGCTTGTCTGGTATATGAGAGTTTCTAGGTTCACCTCCTAGCAGCAAACACACAGAAATGGCACTAGAGACATGTGGATCGGTTGGGAGCATGCTTATCTGGGGTACAGGAAGCCGTAGGTTTGATCTCCAGCCTTATGTGAAATAGACATGTTGGCTTCTGTAATCCCAGTGCTCTAGAAGCAGAGGCAGGAGGGTCAGAAACAGGAGTAGAGGTGCCTCCGCTACACAGTGAGTCTGAGGTGAGTGACGTCATTTGGTCTGTACGTAGGCGTGCTGAAATTTAACATGTTCTCGATAGGAGCGTTGAGCAGAAGACAGGAGAACAATAGGAAAAGGCCCGGTACGTCGTGTTCAGCTTTGCAGCGCTAATAATATTCATACCAAATCATAACAAAAAATGTAGAAGGCTGCTGCGGTGATTCATGCCTTTAATCTCAGAATTTAGACAGACCAGGCAGGAGGATTTCCAAGAGTTCGAGGCCAGTCTGGGCTACATGGTAAGTTCTAGGTCTTCCTGGATGACTGAATAAGATCTTGTTTCAAACAAAACAAAACAAAACAAAACAAAACAAAACAAAACAAAACAAAACAAAACAAAACAAAACAGGGGGTTAGAGATCTTCTTAAAAGAGATCTGAATTCAGGTGACTCCCAACAGTTTGTAACTCCAGCCCCAAGGGGGATCTGAGGCTTCTGGGCTCTGCCAGCCCCTGTTGCCATGGGTATAGATCCACACACAGACACAGACGCACAGATGTTCACAGAGACAGGCAGCCAGCCTGCCAAAGACAGGCAGACTCAATGGATCACAGAGAGAGACAGAGACAGAGAGACAGAGTCAGAGAGATACAGAGACAGAGAGACAGAGAGGAGACAGAGACACACACACAGAGCGATTTTCTCTGTTGCTTAAGGCCTGGCTGGCCAGTTGGCAGACTCCACCACCCTTAGGGCTTTGCTATTGCAGCCCACTCAAGACATTATTATCGTAATCAAGGCCCTCTTAATATTGACTGTGTCCAAAAGCTTGAGGATTATTTTTCTAGGACGGAGAAACCTGGCATCTGTGCACAGCCGGCCTGGCAGCATGTGGACCAGGAGGCCCCGCCCTCCCGCCGCCTTTCCAGGCAGTTCTTCAGGTTTCCCAGAACTGGAGAGCTGGAGGCGCCAGGAACTCCAGGTGTTTCTGCACAAGGGAATGCGGAGAAGGGACAGAGCGCGTGCAGCAGGGATAAAGTTCCTTCCCTGGCAGTGACAGCCCTTCAATATGCCGTGCCCCTCCCCTGCATGCTCTCCAATTGCTGGGTTCTTCCAACAAGGCATGCCCGATTATTTCACTATTTCCTAGACTAATAATCTCCGAGGGTTCCTGTGCAGGGCTCCTGGAGGCAGCACAGTGTAAGGAGCCAAGCGGGTCGTTTGCACAATGCACGGCGCAGAAAGCGCTATCCTAGAATAAGCTTTGGGGGTCGTTTTACACATCGATTCTGCCAGGGTTTGGAAAGAGTTTTACTTAAGATATTTTCCCCAGGGACAGAGATGCCAAAAGCAGAAAAGGAGCAGCTGGAAGGGCGTTGAGCTCCGGACTGTTGTTTTAGACACAGCTAGGGCTCAGTGCTTTGCTAGACGGGAAGATTCCTTTGCATTCCTGAGAGCTCTCTCAGAGTTTAATGCATTTCAGAAAACGCATTAAAACTCATCTTAGTTTATTTATATTTTCTTTTTAATTTTTATTTCTTTATTTCAGACGGGATTTCATGAAGTGAGGTTGGTTTCTAATGGAGCCAAGATGAATCTGAACTCCTGCCCCCCCCCTCGCCCCTTTCCATCTCATAGGTACTAGAATCACAGACATGTGCCACCACGCCCTGTGCATCTTCTCTTATACTGCAGCTATAATATTTTATGACATTTGTGTCATAAGGTAACGGGTAGGGCTTTGCTTCATGTCTGATCTCTCTCTCTCTCTCTCTCTCTCTCTCTCTCTCTCTCTCTCTCACACACACACACACACACACACAGAGGCATGCACGCACACGCATGTGCACATACACACACATGTTGCTTTGCTGTAATGTACTTTTAGATATATACTTTTGTGTCTCCTGTTAGCCAGGGATGGTTTTAAACTTGCTGAGATGACCTTCAATTCCTGGGTCCCCCTGTCAATCTCCAAGGTGTGGGCTTACAGGTCTGCACCGCCATGTCCAGCTAAGCACATTCTTTATAAAAGTGTAATCACTTGATGCATATTACTTCTCTTGCTTATGTTGTTATTTCTTCTGACTCATCTGGTACAGTACATCTCTTATGCCAGGCACTCAAAAGTCACTGTATGGGGCGTCAAGATGACACTATACCTCTCATATCCCACTGGGCTAACTTTATTTCTTAAAATAGAATTGAATAAGAAAACCCAAATTAGTGCAGACATTCAAATAACAGGGAGGCTCATGGTCCGTTGACTCCAGGAATTGGATCCCCGTGAGGATTACATCTCTGTGGGACCATTTGGAAAAGCAGAGGTCTCCATGATGTCACACTCACAGGCTGAGTCCCTGAGAGACACACTGTCACCTATGTCACCTGCGACTTCTTACTGTTCCCTGCTTATGTGCTTCCTGGACAGCTTTATAGGAGTCAGTCTGCACTAGTTTTAGAGAGTAGGTTCCTTTCCTAGTTTATTTTCTATTGCTGGGCTGAAGACTGTGGCCAAAACTATCTGGGAAGGGAAGGCTTTATCTGACTCACAGGTCACAGTCTCTATCATCAAGGGAAGCCAAGACCGCCACCTGGAGGCAGGAGGTGAATCTGAGACTACGGGAGGATTTCTGCTTACTGGCTGGTTCTATCTGGTCTCTGTTTCAGGTTCCTGCCTTGAGCTCCTGTCTGGGCTTCCCTCAGTAATGAACAGTTATATTAAGCCCAAACAACGCTCTCTTCCCCACATGGGTATTGGTAATGGCCTTTATCACAGCCACAGAAACTCTAAGACAGAAATTGGTACCAGCATAGACTACCGCTGTGACAGACACAATGTTGTTAGGGGAGGATTGTGAAGGATTTGGGTAACTCTGGGCTACAAAAGCTGTTGAGTGTCCAGAGCCCTCTACTTCTTCTGTGGGAAGTTTGGAAGAGAAATCAGAGAGCAATGTGGATGTCAGAGGCCTGACTTGTGAAGTTTTGAGGCAAGTCTGAGAGTTCTTCGTGTGATATTTTAAATCTCGACTATGGACTTCTGGTCAACTGGGGCTGGAGAATCAGCTGTGGTCAAGAAGAGACAAGCATCCCTGAGGTGAAATCTTCTGGGAATGCTTTATCGGGGTTATCACACAGAAGCTGTGGTTAAGAGAGGCCAAGGCTGCATCTCACGCTGGCGGCCAACCCCATAACATTTGCGTCTGCCCTGTGTCATTGATTCTGGCAGCATGAAAGGCCATGGAGAGCTGTTGAACCTTGGCAAAGAGTGACAAGGTTAAAGTCCGGAACAGAGTCCAGGAAAGGCCATTGGTGAGGATTCAGTCTCTGCCGCAGTGGAGACCCCAGGGATGACCACCAAGTACAATGAGCCAATATGAGCCTCCTGGGCAGCTATGAGTGTTCTGACCAGGACATAGGCATCATGACAGAGCCAGAGTGAATGCTTGCTGAGCCCTCTGGAGCCCAGAAGATGGAGTCCCAGACACTGGGAAATCAGTTACCAACACTGTCAAAGGGTTTTGCTTCAGTTTGATTATGGCTGTGCCCTGGTTCTCACCTCTTGGAATAAGAAAATATTTAACTTTTAAATATTATTTTTCCCCACAGAAGCCCCAGAGCTTTGGAGTATTAGAAGGACTTTGGTTATTTTAGAGAGACTTTGAACTTTTAAAGAGGCTTTGGCTGTTTTAAAGAGACTATATATTCTTGAAATGTTTGGAATTTTAAAGGCTGTGGGACTTTAAAAGTTATTTGTATTTTATGTTGTAATATTAACATTAATGTGAGATTCAGGAGATGGACAAGAACCCCAAGAGTGACACATATATGTGTCTAGTTGACGAGGAGACAGTTTTACTGGCTCGATTGTTTTTTTTTTTTTTTTTTTTTTTTTTTTTTTTTTGTCAACGTGACACAAGCTAGAGTCGTTTGGACAGATGGCTCCTTAAGGCTGGGGTATAGGCAAGACTGTCAGGTGTTTTCTTGATTAATGATTGGCGTGGGAGGGCCGAGACCACCGTGGGGATTGCCTTTTTCAGGGTGGTGGGCCAGGGTTCTATAAGAAAGCAGGCTGAGCAAGCCATGGAGAGCAAGCCAGTGAGCAGCACTCCTCCGTGGCCTCTGCTTCACCTCTGCCTCCAGGTTCCTGCCTTGAGCCTTACCCCGACCGATGCACTGATAACCAAACACGAAAGTCAAAGAAGATACAAACCCTTTCCCAAGTTACTTTTGGTCACAGTGCTTCACCACAGCAATAGAAAGCCCAAAAGAAAACACGGTTCCACAAACATGGCTTTTGCAGGCTCAATAATAATGGATCAGCGTTCATTTACTTAACCATGATTCCCTCTTATCTTTAAATATATTCATACTTGTCATGAACCCAGTAACTCTAAATTCTGAAAGTTTGCTACCAAACCCTATAGTGTCTAAATTAAATTCTGACATCTGACCCCTGGGCTCAATTAATTAATACCAGGGGTTTAGGGAAATGGTTTGGGATAAAGGTTTGAAAATGGAAACTACAGAATAAGAAACATTAAATTAATACAGCCTAGTAGAAAAAATAGAGATTTTCTTCTGGGGCTAGAGAAATGGCTTAGTGGTTAAGAATGCTTGGCACCCTTGCAGAAGATCTGGGTCTCAGGACCCACTTCAGATGGTTCATAGCTGCCTGTAACTCCAGCTCCTATGGATATCGGCCTTTGCAGCCCTCAAAAGGCCATACAGAGACAGAGACACACGTGTAACTGTAAACACATCATTGCAGGAGTTTTAAAGAGATTTTCCTTGCGTGCTTTAGAGAGCCGCTGTACTGCAGAAGACAGGGGCCGTGGAGTACGGAGTCAGATGCTACCAGGCAGCTGTGAAGCGAGTCGCTCTGATCTACCAGAAGCTTTATTACCCCATTGAAAATTCACAGGCCGTGTTCTTTCTTCATGTTTTGTGAGAATTATAGTAGTGGCTATCACAGATTAGATACACACAGACACAGTCATACACACAGATAGGCAGATGGGCACACACACACACACACACACACACACACACACCAAACTGTGGAAAAGATAAGCAGACCAAGGAAAAGCCAAAAATGATAAAATGTGGATCTAAGTTGAAAGAAGTTCCCAGAAAGTTTGCAATAGGCTCGTGTTCCCCAGTGTAAAATAAAATGGTTCCCGTTTTCCTTTATTAACGGTATCCTGAACTCCTCAAGGACAATCCTATTATCATAAGTAGCCAACCTTTGAAAATGTAAACTGAGGAAAGTGTTTATGTAACGACTGGCCCCAAAACTCGGTTCTTTCCCAGCACTGCCAAGGAGGTGGCACAGAACCAGCCTGTTTATTTTCTGGCATGGCACATAAATTTTGACCACCAAAGTTCCAAGGCTTCACTCAAAGTAGGGCCTGTCACTAGTGGTCGACATAAAACAGATGCTAAGGAAGGGGTCAGAGCTCGGAAGAGCCACCAACAGGGCTTTATAAAGAATCCATTGTAAGCAAAGTTCACACTACCAGCAGGGCTTCTCAGCTCTTTGGCAAGGGGAGTGGGATGTGGTCTTGAACCTGTGGTCTTCTCTTAGACTCCTGACTGCTGGGCTCCCAGGGCTGCGTCTCCTAGCTTGGCAAAGCACGCTTTTCCTTCAATTGCTACTTCTCCACTACAGAGTCTTTATGTCTCATTTAAAAAAATACATATGGGCAGATATTTTGCCTGCGGGTCGGTCTGTGACGCACACGTGTGCTTGGTGTCTAAGGAGGCCAGGAGGTGGAGTCAGATCGGGAACTGAAGTTGGGAGATGCAATGCAGCTTCTGAGAATGGAACCCGGGTCCTCTGCAGGACCACCCAGCACTCTCAGCCTCTGGGCTGCCTCTCCAGCCACGACAGACCCTTAATAATCTTCACATAGTCTATTTTGCTTAGCTAGCAAGGTGTCTTACTTCACATATCTTTTCCTAATAATCCATCTTATTCTTTGTTTCCAAAATAATCTTAGTGTAACTCGATCCTGTTCACGTTACTCTCCTGACCCAAAGGCTTTGGGGCCTTCCAGATACCAATTAAGTTACATACAAATCTAAGATATTGGTTCTGTGGTTTTTAGCACAAATATGGTTCTACCAAATCCTCCCTGTCTTCTAGGCCTTTCCCTGTGCCTTGGGATCTAGTTGGCATCATTGATTCCAACACTAAGTACATTTAGTTTTTCTCCTTTGGCCATGATCCTCCTTTAGAGCACCCAAGTTTACCCAACCAATCCTTCTCAGTCTAATTGTCCCCTTTGTATTATTTTTTTCTAAATTCCCACACTATTTTCCTTCCTGTAACACCTTACCTATTGTGATATTCTTTATTAGTATATTGATTATAATCTTCGCTCCATTTTAAGATCTATGAGAGCAGATAGTATATCCAATATGCTATTATCACTAGCTCCTTACACATAAGAGCTGTCTAAAAATATGTTTGATAAGCTTAAGTCAACAAATCAGCATATGAATATACAAAATTATGGGGCTGGGCATGTAGGTCAATTGGTAGTATGCTTGCCTAGTACACATGAAGCCCTGGGTTTGATTTCCCTGTGCTGCGTAGATGGAACACGCCTGTAATCTCAGTATTTAGAAAGGGGAGGATCAGAAGTTTAAGGTAATCTTCATCTATGAATCAAGTGGCCATACTGAACCATGTGAAAACTCATCACATATATGCATATGTTTGTATATGCATATGTATACATATGTATATATGTATATATATGTATATATATGATCATAAAACTCCTGATCTCTGTCTTTGTCTCTGTCTGTCTATCTGTCTATCATACCATCCCTGGTGTGTGTGTGTGTGTGTGTGTGTGTGCAACTTCACTGTTTAGCATGACCTTAGAGATAAGTCATGACCTTTTATTCTATAGATATAAGAAGCTAATAAACGCTAAGCAGCCAACCCACCCCGTTTTTCCAGCAAGGGACCAAGCAGCACCTTGAGTGCCACATCTTGGCTCTCAGTCCCTGTTCTCTGCAAGTGGCATCCCCACCTGTTTTGCCAGCCTGAACTGAGTCCTGTCTTGGTCAACAACGTCCCTGAACTTGGCACCAGCGTCACTGTCAAAGACATAGAGTTTGCTCCTGTCTCACAAGGAAAAGCTGGCGGAAGGCGGGGCTGCCGACCCAGCTTACCAATCGAAAGAGGCAGATGCCGTTGCTGGTGACATTGTAATGGGTCAGGACCTCAGAGTGGTTGCTGATCCCAAAGGATACATCTTGGAACTGTTGCGCCATGCTCCGGAACACAGGCACAATCGGTGTTTCCAAATCCTAAACACAAAACAAACACACCCACCGGTCATTTCTGAGAGAAGAGACACAGGTGGAAGAAAGCATGCCCGTGCCAGAAGTTAAAGGCTTGATTTAGTCTCGTAAAGCAAATGCTATCCTGACACACGCAGGCTACTTACCGTGGCATTTTTTAGTGTCCCAGGCTCTGTGAGAACATAGGATATTATCAAAATTGTAAGGGACGTGTCCTCTCTTTCCTGCTTATGTGTGAAGGAACTCAATGGCCTATGTACCTGTTGTATCCCAAACCTGCAGTTAGGAAGCTGGGAGGCCAGTCATTAGTGATGGCTTCTGTCCTCCCGCCGACATTAGCACTGTAGTCTTTGCTGTGTTCGGATGACTGTCCACAGACACTCAAAGCTGTACACCAGAGTCCACATATTTTCCCTGCATCTCAATGAGCCAAAGGCTGTGTGAAAGGAGAGGGGAAGGTTGCTACTCTTGCATCTGGGATAGCAAGACAGAACTGGCAGCTTGCTCTTTTGAAAAGATGAGGGCTATTCACTTAGAAGCTATGGACATTTGTTGGAGGGCTCGCCGGTTTGGAGCTTTTGAATTGAATTGCTTAAGGACCCGATGGCGCCATCTGGCGAGTTCTTATGTTACTGCACCCGTCCAGTTCTTAGCTCTTCCCTTTCTGAAGCTCAGACCCCTTAGCACTGAAACCTGAGTCCCGCGGGCACCCATGGCAGCCATTTCCAGCTGTGGACACAGAATGGACAGGACGACTGTGGGTTGGAATCAAGGAATGCAAGTAGACAAGAAGCCCTGAATAGGGGCTGGGTTAGCTGCGAGGATTGCCAGCTGCTATTACCAGAGAGAGAAGGAAAGACCCGGATGAGACCCTCTCAAGCGGGGCTATCTATCTGCATTAGTCAAGAGCCAACGTGGAAGCTGTCAGTAATCCCGTCACCTTCCTCAGTATTCGGAGAAGGCGAGAAAGACAAGTGGGGGGCCCCCTATTTGTCTTAGCACAACCCGTGACAAGTGTCTCCTGGTCATAAAAGATTGGTTTAGCCTGAGTGTGTGGCATGGTCCCATTAGCTCACTACTCAGGAGGCGGAGGCAGGAGGATTATCAGTTTGCAAAAAGCAAGTTCTAGGCTGGCCTTACTTTTGAGACCCTACCTCGAATAATAAATAAATGAATAAATGAATAAAATTTAAAAGTGCGTTTGCTTTCACGTCTGCCTATGGACGGGACACTATAGGTACAGACTGAGGGTGTTTAGGACAATGGTCAGGTTTGACTGACTTCCTGCCGACACCCGCTTTCCTTCAAAGTGTCCACAGGTGAGAAGATCCAGCCCCGAGAGACTCAGAGATCCTAAAGCAAGCGAGAGGAAGACCTCATGCAGAGTGCAGACTGCTCTGAAACGAAGGGGTCTCGCCGGATGATAACCTGAAAGCAGAGTCTGGGCCCTCTCACTTCCAAATCTACGTCACCAGCCCAACAGGCCCCTGGCTTGACCACCATAAGGCCGAGTGCGCCCACCCCCACCCCCTGCCCCCAACGATGGGGTATGTGGGTGGGGTGTGTCACCAACCTGGAAGAAGCCTATGACGGCCACTTCAGCAGCAGCGATGAATTCCACGGTGGCGGGGACGTCTGTGAGCCATCTGGGTTCCGGGGCGGTGCTGGGACCATCTGCGGTAAGAGGGGTGGAGGTGTGTGGGCAACACCACCTTAACCCAGAAACTTCTGGGAAACCTCTAGGTTTGGAATGAAAATACACGTGGTATTTTCACATTTCCCTGTCTTCTCCTCAGGACAAGGATCGTTATGGCCACACCACTGTCCCACCCCCACCCCACCCCCAACAACTTCTCTCTCTCTCTCTCTCTCTCTCTCTCTCTCTCTCTCTCTTCCTTTCTTTTACCCGAGACTTCTTCAACATCTGCTGGAACCTCTGGGAACAGCCCCCACATGAGGACAGATGAGAGGATTAGGCATGTAGACCTGCTGATTTTCATTGTTCTTCTCTGGAGCCGGCCCATAGACAATGTAGACAATGTTGGGTGTGGGGGTGCCGATCCTGGACAGGCTGCTGCACTGAAGTGGTTGTGCCTTATGGGAGCTCTGGGAACCTTGCAGCTGGCTCCAGGGGGAACCTTCGTCCTCTGTGATAAATGGCTCACAGTGGCAGGGCTCTGGAACATATCCAGAAAAAGTCGGGTCCATTCATTTAAATAATAAAGAATATGTAGACACACTATCGATTTAAGCAGGCTGTAAATGTGGCTGTGAGCTGACCCAGTGTCTCTCAGCTTACATTCTTGATGGGAGAGGTGAACACAAAAATCCATGATTTAAACATTTAACAGAGAGGGGTAAAACATGGGGAAAAAAAGCATAGGCTGTTGTGAGAGAGATGGAGAACTCTTAGGGCCAGGTAGGGTTTGATGGAGGATGCCTGCCTCTAAGAGATTACAGACAGAGGGCTGGATGAATAGGCTCCAGGCATCCAAATGTTGAAAGGACATGTATTGCTTCTCTCCGATTAGAGAAAATAGTATGTGACAAGAGCAAGCTGAGAAGTCGAGGTTTATTTTGGTTCCCAGTTTGAGGGTGGAGAAGGCACCAGGCAGGAGAGCAGGACAGCTGGTCACACTACATCCACAGTCAGGAACCCGGGAGCTTGCTCTCTCCACTGTAATCAGTCCGGGGTCCCAGCATGGGATGATGCCGTCCATGGGTAAGGTGAATCTTCTCATCTTCACGAACCTAGGCTAGAAACTCCCTCACGAGCACGCCTAGGGACTTTTCTCCCAGGTGGTTCTAGAGTTTGTCAAGTTGACAATCACTATTAACCATTCACAAGGGATTTCGTGGGAAGAGCCAAAATCTAGATGTGAAAATAGAATGTGAAAGAGCTTTAGTCCCTGGGAATTATGGGAGGGAAGAAAGCGATAGCTGTGGAGGCCATCTTGTGATAAGCCTTTATGTGATGTAATAAAAAAGTAGCACTGAAGCTTCAGCTTCACTCAGTAGATGCTGGGGGCCCGAGCAGCAGGAGACAGTTTGAATTGACCCATGAGTCAAGTCTAGGAAGAGATTTCTAGAGGCAGTGGGGTGTACATCTCAATCTTAGATGGAGCCATTTTAAGAAAATATTATACAATAAACGAAATTTAGAATGTTCATTCTCTGTATTATTAACATGCGCTGACCATTATATTGTGACAACTTGTTGACAAGGACATAAATATCTCCTGTACCGTGGTTCTTACCCATATTCCTACACATAAGACAACCCAAAATGTGGGGCTTCTGGTACCATTATGAAGGAAAAAGGAAGGCAAATGAGCGTCTCAGTCACACACACAATTTTATTCTTTTCCTTTGGTGTTGTTTACAGTGTCTCCCACAAAAGAAGAGCTCCCAATGGCAGAGAAGACAGCGGGATTCATCGAACCAGAAGAAACCAGTGGCAAGAATAAACTTCTTAATAATAAACAGAAGGCCACGGAGCCATCAGCGGTGGCTTGCCCATTTCTTGGCCTTCAGGACTCAAACTGGGAGACGAGAGGAGGCCAGGGTTTTAAGTCTCATTTGCAGGGAACACTCTGAGAGATGGGGTAAGATAAAACAGTGATGAGATGTGTGTGTGTGTGTGTGTGTGTGTGTGTGTGTGTGTGTGTGAGTGATAGAGAAAGGACCCAGCTAGAAACAGGGAGGGAGGAGGGGGGATGGTGATGATTAACATGGTCGGGGGAATTCTTCTGGTGGGGAAGGTGGCGGGCGGGCGGGATGGACAGACACACTCATTCTGTCCAATCCTTCTTAATGGCCAGGTTCCATTCCCAGGTGAGGTGGTCCTGCTTGTCGTCGTCGGTGAAGAAGGACTTGTTGTGGTAAGTGCCTCGGGCCAGCATGCCCTTGGGAGCCTCCTCTACCGGGGTGAGGAACTCATACTCCTCCGGCCGGGGCCCGTAGCTGCCAACCATGAACGTAGCTTTATCCACTGGGGAGAAAGGAAGGTCCATTAGTGCGAGAGTCGAGTCAGAAACGCACACTAAAACCGGGAGAGCCTGGAGCACAGCTCACACAGGCAGGAGCTGAAGCAACAGGTGCCCAGGCCTGGCTCAACGCCAGTTCTACCTGGGACATTTTTCCCTTTCCTTTCCTATTTTTTTTTTTAAACTAAGCTAGGTGTTCACAATCCCATTTGTAGCATCAGGGAAGCTAAGGTACAAACGAGCCTAAGACCAGGTCCGGCTGCACACCCAGGAGACCTTGTCTCAGAGACCAAACAATTCCTCCAGACAAATATATTAAAACATCCTTAAAACCCCTAATTTCTTTGGAAAAAAAATGTGATTTCCATTGCCAATCCCCATACTGGGGGGGGGGGCAGAGGTTCCGTAAAAGTATTAGAGTTGATTTGATTATTAAGCCAGAGTATTAGGCGACTTAAGTCGGTGGTCCGGAAGTCTCTTTACAGAGATGTAGCAGATTGCACCGTTAAAAATGGACAGATGACAGTCCCGTAGGCAAACAAGTTGAGACCCACATTCCGGCCCCAGTCCGGAAGCTGTCCACACCCGGCAGCACGGAGGGCGTTCTTTCTTTCTCTATAACAGACTTCAGGGATCTCTTGCCTACAGGCATTCTACAAGCATCTTAGTTGGAGAGGGTTACTATAACATCTGGGGATGAGGATATGTAGAATTTGGGAATTCTAACGTTAGAGGGGAGGGGAGATCAGCAAATGGATCAAAAGCTTAAACATGGAGAGTTGGTACAAGCGGTCAACCAACTGTCCTTACAAGGGAGGGGAATGCCAGGGTGTGAATCCAGAGCAGCTGGGGTTTAAATGGCAGCGGGTAGCCGGGCGGTCGGGTACAGCTGCCCTTCTAACTGTTGCATGCTTTAGAGGGACAGCTGCACGCATGCCAGGGGCTGCTCGACGACGTGAGCCAGCACTGCCCCTGGGCTTGCAGGAAGTAGGAAATCGAGCTGGGTTTTCATCAGAGCAGATACTAGCAAGGCCAGCCAGTGTTTCTCAGGCCCATAGCCTTCTCTGGAATTGGATAGACCAGTTCCTAAGTCCTGCAGTCACATCAAATAATGATTTTCCTCAGCGATTCTGTCAATCTGGGGACTGGGCTCTGTTATATTGTTCTCACATCTGGCATAGAGAGGAAGAAAGGCCAGGAAGGAACGTGGAAGTGGTTGGGTTACCTTTCTGCCCAAGATATGTCATTCCGGAATGACAGTGGAAAGAATATGTGGTGGTTTTATACTTCAATTACACTGCGTTTTCTTAGCCCTGGAGAGAAATGGTCCTCATTTGTCTGTTAAGAGACAGGAACACTGTCTCTCTTCCTCTCCTCCATATTGCACCCCTGATGCTAACCCCAACTCTCTACCCCTCCTCCCTGTGATACCCTGAAGCTCACCCCAACACATTACCTCTCTGCTCCCCCAGTCCTCATTGAACCCCTCATACTCACTCCTAGGACACAATCGCAGGGCACCATCTTTCTTGTTTTCCTTTTGTGATTTCACACTGTGAACTGCTTTCAATTTTGAATATTTGGTGTATGTGTGTGTGTACGCATGCATGTGTGTAGGCCAGAAACGGACCTCAGGTGTTCTTCCCAGGGAATATCCATTTCGGTGTTTGTCTATCTGTTTTGCTTTTTGAGACAGGATCTTTTCACTGGCCTGGAACTTAGCAGTTAGTCTGTGTTAGCCATCCAGGGATGCGCTGGGATCCTCCCGTCTCTGCATTTCCAGGCTGGAATGCATACCACCATGCTGGCTTGCTTCTGTCTGTTCTAGGGCCTCGAACTTGGGTATTCATGCAAGCCCTTTACCAGTGGGACTATTTCTTCCTCCACTTCTTCACTTTTGATGAATATTTTTGTGACCTTGGCTCCAATTCATCTTGATTCATCTCTCCATATGTGTGACAAATTCAAATCCAGATTCCGAATGCTGAAGGCCAGTAGTTTGCCTTATCTGAACTTAGCATTCTGAATGATGGTCTCAGTGTCTTGGTCTGACGCGCCTGCATCCCTTTCTCTAGAGTGGACATGCCATCTACCTATACCTATACATACCTATGCCTATAGCAACTCTTGTAAGTTTATAAGCAAAGAGAAGTAGTTGTGGACGACCCCTTACCTTTCATGCCAGTCCGGTATGTGTGCTGTACATATTTCAGGCCAGACACAATATCCTTATTCACCTGTAGGGGAGAAGCCCACAAGCAATTCGGATTAGAGACTCTTTCCGGCTTTTCTGTTTTGTTTGTTTGTTTGTTTGTTTGACTATTTCCTGCCTGTGCCATCTAGCTAAACTGAAATTGGAGCCACCCCATCACAAGACTTGATGCTGCCAATGCAGGTCTCATCCTTGACTGCTGTAACATTTCTCCATCTAATTGCTTTTGGGGAGGGTGCTAATATAAACAGTGTCTCAGTATTCTTCGTCACAGTTCTCCTTCCTTGGTGGCTTGGGCAATAGTCTCTAGCCCCGTGTCCTTGATGTTGCTAGCGAAAACATGGCCTCTGTCTCAGAGAAGGTTATAAAAATACCAATGGAAAATCTTATGCCAGTCTGTGGACACCATATCCTCAGAAACGATCCACCTAGCCTATGAAAAAACAAACAAGAGGGGGCGAAGTGGTAATGGGAAATCAGGCCTAGGAGAGGCTGCGTCACTGAGGCCGGAGCCCAGAGGGAAGGTTGTGGGTCACCAAAACACCCTTTCCCATCAGTAATGGATGGAGCCCCCTGGTGCCCAGCACGCATTTCCAGACTCTCTCACCGTGTCCTACTTTCCATAGATGCTCAGTGGAAATCCACCAGGACAGAATGGAATTGCAGACGGCCTGGCACTTTGCTTCCCATGACTCATTACACCTGGGCCTGAAGTGAGCTGTCCGTTAGGTTTTCACTGTGGTCATGTCTATGCAAACAAGTCAGGGAGGACACTGACTCATTAGCTGTAGGCCTCGGGTGGGGGGCGCGCAGGGGGGGGGAGACACGTTCAACACCAGAAGAACAAAAGCATCTCCGATAATTTCCTCCATGAATAATTACAGCTCTCTGTACACATGGTGGGTTCAATAGCTAAGACCAAACTGCCAGGGCTGTCCTTCATTCTCCCGATGGTGAAAGCGCCCAAGACTGAACACTGTCACCTTAGAGTCTAAACCGGCTAGGTTCGCTCGGGGGATAAAGCAACCAAAAGCAGCTGGAACAAAAACAACCTTGTGTGCAGAGATGGTGATGAAATGAAGCCCTCCTTCCTTAATCACCCCCACTCTTACATCTAGCCCAAGGGAACGGGAGAAATGAATGCATCCTTATCCAAGCCTTCAGCCTGACCCTTGGGCCCAGTGGGACTACATAGCAGGAAAGACAATCCAGCAGTACTAAGAATTTTAATTTTAAAGAGGCATCTGCTGTGTGACTGCTGCTCCACTTAATAGAAAAGTATTTAGGGCAGAAAAAAAAGATGAATATATATAAATATATATGTGTATATATATATATAAATATATATGTATATATATGTGTGTGTATATATATACATATACATATACATATACATATACATATACATATACATGTATGTATATATATATATATATATATATATATATATCGCTACTGGATCTCCCTAGCCTTAACCCCCCCAAAGCAAGAAGTTTGGATGACAGGAATGAACTGAGGGCTATGGAAGTCGGAGATACTTTATGCACTTAAGAGGCAGAGTACAGGGGGCGGGGACCGACAGAATCACCCTCGTCCGGGGTTCTGGGCTGTTGTCAATTTTAGAATAAGAAGAAGAACACTGAGAGAAACAGAGCTGGGGGATCGTAGGTAACCGGTATTATAAACGCCGTGTCCTTGACCATTTGTCCAGAAATGCCAGTAAAGCTTTAAATAGCGTTTTCATTACTCTTTACTGTGATCGGGGTGCCTTCTAACTGTAACTCCACGCCGGGACAAGCTAGAGACTGATTCAGGTTTGCTCAGGTACAGACAGAGTGGTCTTAACCCTGGCGGAGCCCGGTGGGTGTGACTCAGGGGCTCCTTGATGTGTGTTATGATCATAAAAAGAGAAAGCGGTGTAAGACTATGTTCCTCCCACATGGGCATGTGGGGGAAGAGGGTGCCTCAGTGGACCCGTGCTGAGGCATCCCTTCCCCCTGAGGGACCAGACACACAATGGTATAGTATAGAAGAGTTTATTCAGGGCATGAGGAGGGGAGTTGTGAGGGTAGTAGAGGCAGAAAGGCAGAGAGGAGAGAGACGAGAAGTAGAGGCTGGCCATGACCACATGGGGGCGGGAGGGAAGGAGAGCCCAAGAGGGCAAGAGGCAAGAGAGAGAGACAAGAAAGTAAGAGAGAGAGGAGGGGGCAAGCAGCCCCTTTTATAGTGGGTCAGCCCTACCTGGCTGTTGCCAGGTAACTGGGGGGAGGAGCATATCTGGCTGTTGCCAGGTAACTAGGGGGAGGAACCTATCTGGCTGTTGCCAGGTAACTGGGGGGAGGAACCTATCTGGCTATTGCCAGGTAACTGGGGGGAGGAGCATATCCGGCTGTTGCCAGGTAACTGGGGGGTGGAGCTTAGACAATCCTAACAATGTGCAGCCCAGGCATCTCCAGAGTCGCTCACATTCATAGAACTCTAGGCTCGTCTACGTAGTCAGTCAAAAGCTGCTGGCCGGATTTCATCTGTAAACTCAAGTGTTCTAAACTGGCAGCACCGCAGTGTAAATGATTAAACTCTAGACGGGCGTGAAGTTGTTCTGTGCATTTTAGATGTGAGGCTCTCCCAGGTGCTCTAGTAACAGACAGCACGGCAGGAAGCAAATGCATCCACAGCTCAACTGACAGCTGTATAGGTGCCAACGAATATTTCCAGGACGGAGAGACTTTAGTATGTGGTAGGGGGTGGCTGACGAGACAGGTTGAATCATATCCTGCACCCAGGAGAAAGATGGGCCCAGTGTGTGCCAGAGAGAGCACATGGGGTCTTCCCTGGTGGAGCCCTGGAGAACATGACTAAGTGGAAATGACGGACAGCCAAGGCAAACAAACCCCGAGATGCAAAACAGCGCGTCTCTCACTCATTTGCTTTCAAAAAAAAGTCAAGGTTGTTTTCTCCGGGATCCGTAATTACTCACAGATGTCTATTCACAAGCAGTGAGTATGTATCTTGTTTACTTTTGCTATCATCTGGTCCGCAACTGCCAATCCCTAGCCGCTTTGTTAGGACCACGGTTCCTGCATCTGAATGGTCACTGAGCAGCTGGGGTATCCTGTCTTCCTTTCCTATTCGTTGAATCATTGGATTGTCCATTCCTTGCCATTGACCCACAAAGACCTGCCATTTACCAAGTCGTGTGGCACAGTGGAAGGGAGGGGCACACAACTGTAGCCTGCCTCTGGGTGCTTAGGCTGTGGAAGGAGGAATCAGCACAATACCCAGCAGTGTGGGCCTCAAGGACGGAGCATCGGGAGTTCTGAGAAAGGATGATGGTGTCCCCGCTAGGAAGGGTGGATCTCCACAAGAAGAGCTCCGACATGGAAACAGGTTACTCCAGAACCAAGGTGGGGAAAGGACTCCAACAACCACCACCAAAACAACAGTGACGTCAACAGAATACCAGCATAATACTGCAGGAAATGGGTTATAGGAAAGCTAAGAGCCCATGCGGGAGGTACTTACTTTGAAGTTAATTTTGACTCTGTATTCAATACCTTCCTTTAGCACAAATACATCCTTTTTGAGGGCCTCGAGATCACCTGTAGAAGAGGAGTTACAAAGTTACTCTCCCCAAGAACTGTCACATAAAGAGTGAAAGCCAAGGTTCCACACCTTCCGCTGGGTATATCTGGATTACATGATTCATAAGGGTCCTATTCAGAAAGCATGTGAGATTAGTGTGCGCGCGCGCGCGCGCGCGCGCGCGCGCACACACACACACACACACACACTAGCTGAAATCTTACAGCTTAGTTTTAAAAACCATAGTAACATAGTAAAGGGTTTTCCTATGTTTGATGTCAATGCCAAAAATAGACCTTCTTTCCCATAATTAGTTGTGAAAATAAATCTCCCTTTCTCCCCCACAACTTCCAATCAGTACTCAGGAAGATAAGTAGATTTTATTTTTGTCAATAACAAAAAAGTGTCAATCAACCAACCAGCCTAGAGGGAAGTGAGCTGATATACTGTCTATTGGAAACCTCACGAATATACATAGCTAGATAGAGACATGGGGGTTTCTTTCAAAGAAATATAAAAATATAAGTATGTAAGAGCATCAGCCTTTGGCTTTCAAAGAATTTATAGGCTTCAAGAAAATGTCCCTTCGTCAATTCATACAATTGATATTAACAATTGATAATATATGGCATTTTCTAGCTTTACAAATTTATATAATTTTTTATAATCTTAAATGTTTATAATTATTTAAGTAAGCGCTCACTTTGGACTTACTGGATTTGCCTTTACAACATTTTTTAAAGGAAGATGATTCCAATTGTAACAGCTTTAGGGTTCATAACCCTGAGATCTGCCATTAATCCTTAGGCCCTGCTTAGGGAAGCTATGATGCTTTCTTTAGTCTTTCCTCCATATACTCCTGTATGGCTCAGTTGTGTATGTGTGCATATACATGTACGTGTCTGTGCACAGATGTACATATGTGTGTATGTGCATGTATATGTGTATACTTTGGGTAAGTGTTTGGCTTCATAAACTATTATGACTTTAGCTCAGCACTTTCCCTAGGACGGAAAACCAAATCCATGTTTTCTCTTCTGAGAAAGGAGAACAAAGAGCAAGCTCTCCTGCCTGGTCCTCCTTCCCGTCTGGACTTGTCCTCAGCAGCTCCAGGCCTACTCTCGCAAACTGACGGTTACACCTGGCCACGTGACACAGCAGGAGTGCAGGAGGAGGCCTGAGTCTGGGTGAGAGAGCGAGCTTCTGCCCGGGGTGATGCTGCAGCGTGGGGCCGTGCGTGTATGCCTGCCGGGTGTCTGCTCTACTGATTTCAGTTGAACAGGAAGCCTGTCTTCTCAGGCCCTGATTTCCTCCCCTTGACAGAAATATCCATATAAGGTAAAGCGCACACGCCCTGTGAGAGGAAGCCCTGTTGCTAAGCGCACTGCTCCAGACCGTGCTCTCCTCCGGCTTCTGCAAAGCTCTGACTTTGGTGACAGAGTTCCCCTTCCAGATCTACCTCGGATGCCCCTGGTTTGGACTCAGCCCCCAGTGGGCGATTATTTTCCCATGAAGCCCACCTTCCCAGTTTCTGCTCATCTCCCCAAGACCTGCTAATGAAAACAGTTGGCTGTTAGTCACGAAAGATGAAATAAACACCGGTTATTATTTTTGGGTTTTGTCAGAGAAATTGCTTAGGAACAGAGTTTTGAGCTTTGGGTGTGCCCTGCAGGGGATGTCTGTTCAGGTGTTGGGGTCTCCGCCCCTTCCGCTGAGGCCATGGCTGGCATAAGATCAGCGCTTTCACTGGTGTTCAAACTGTACAAATATGTCTCTGCATTTCTGCCCACACCGTCTCCTACAAGCATAGTAACCACGTGGGAACACAGATCTGAAGTAAATGCCGCATAGGTGAACGTATCAAGTGAGTAACCGAAGGCTGAAGAGACCGCTTGCTAGGGCAGTAAAACGCTTGCCATGCGAGCAGGAGGATTTCCTGAACCCGCATTTAAAATATTCTGAAATAAATAAATTACTCCCCGCCCCCCCCAATAAATAAAGCTGTGCACGCTATCTCTGGATCTCACCCCAGTGAGAGACCCTGAGGTGCACTTTCCTGACTGACGCTTGTTGTGGGAGGACCCAGTTCATGACAGACAATGGTTCCCCTGGGCTAGCAGTCTTGGTGCTTTAAGAAAACAGGCTGAACATGCTCTGGAGAGCAAGCCACGCCAGTCAGCAGATAGCCGAGGTTAGCTTGCATGCACACTTCACACGTGTACTTTTCACATGAACACGAATACAGAATCAGAATAGTGCATGAATACACACACACACACACACACACACACACACACCAAAGGTGTATAACTCTTAATCGTTCCACTACACCGAGTCAGGAGCTGGGTTTTTCATTAAATACAAGCAAGCCGTGGACACTGGGAATGCAATGCTTTGTGGACTGGTCCCAGCGTGTTCATCTCCAAAGGCCACCTGACTAGTTTTCTCCAGTGGGAATTGGGGGCAAAGATCAAGTTTTCCCTGTGACATCTTAGACCTCCCCCCACCTCTGAACAGTAGAGATGTGTTCACTTACCAGTAAGGTCCATGGTTATGGGTCCTGGTGCACTGTCACAAACAAGGCTAAGCCGGGTAACAGTCACATTGGGAACTGTTGGGTCTGTAGAGTTCAAAAGAAACCATAAGCACATGGAAGGGCATTGTATGGTGTGTGTGTGTGTGTGTGTGTGTGTGTGTGTGTGTTTCATGTTGTGGATGATGGAATGTAAAGAGAAAATTAAATCTCTAGCAATAGGAACAGAATGGCAGATTCACTATGCTTAGCATTGATATAGAAATGGCGGAACTGTGATTTTCTAATTCAGGCATTTGCGGAACGTGTTGGCTACTTTCAGGTCAAGTTGGCACAGGCTAGAGTCATTTTGGCAGAGTGACCCTTACTTGAGACCGTGCTCTCACCAGACCTGCCTGTGGGCAAGCCGGGAGTGCATTTTCGTGATTGATGATTGTCGTGGGAGGGACCAGCTCATAAGGAGTGTTTCCCCTAGGTTAGTGGTTCCGGGTGCTGTAACAAAGCAGGCTGAACAGGCTATGGGGAGCAAGCCAGTCAGCAGCACCCCTCCATGGCCCTCAGCTTCAGTGTCTGCCTCCAGGTTCTTCCCCAGAGCTCCTGGCCTGTCTTCCTGTGATCCTGCACTGTGATCGTAGAGGCATAAGACAAATAAACACTTTTCTCTCCAACTTGCTAACTAAGACACAGACCCATCTTAATTATAAGTCTCAAATACTGAGACATTGTCTATTCAGGCCTGTCGCCATGTCTTGTTCTGGCAGTGTGTGTGTGTGTGTGTGTGTGTGTTTGAGAAAGAGAGAAAGACAGAGACAGAGAGATAGAGAAAGAGAGAGAGGAATAGCTAAGAAACATCCGAGAGAGAGAGAGAGAGAGAGAGAGAGAGAGAGAGAGAGAGAGAGAGAGAAACAGTTGGGACTGGTGGAGACCGGGATTGAGTGTAGCTGTGGTCTGAGGTCCTACTTACTCCACGTGGGCAATTTTTTGTCCGCCTCACCTCTGACTCTCACAGTCTCCAAAGAAAACTTAATTATACAGTCTATGACCTCAGGCAGCATGTACAGAGGGTGCCTCACCCACCTAACCTGGAAGGCCTCTGCTCCCGACTGGGGGTGACAGCAGTGCATGTCCCCGTGGAGACCCTCCCTCCCCCCCCCCACCCCCGCTCACACACCTGCTACCACGGGGACATCTCCCAGCAGCGTTTTCTTGTACTTGGTTAGACTCTCGTCATCCTTGTCCATCTCCTGCAGCTCCTTCAGGGACTTCTGAGGGGGCGGCTTGTAATTGAGCTGGCTGTCCAGATCATCCTCCCCCTCCTCCAGCTGTGGCTGCACATCCTTCTCTGTCATCTTGACTGTTCTGCATTTCAGAGAGAGAAGGATGGTCCATTAGCCACCAGGGTTGCAATTGGTACCACCTTCATGGAGACCTGTATTCATAGGTGATTTTCAAATTGTTCCTCAACACATGTCACGAAATATATAATATTTCCGGTCATTTCTCTGACTTGTCTTAATTTTTGTTTATAGAATATGTAAGTGCACTGTCTCTGTCTTCAGACACACACCAGTAGAGGGCAACAGATCCCATTATAGATGGTTGTAAGCCACCATGTGGCTTATGGGAATTGAACTCAGGACCTTTGGAAGTACCGTCGGTGCTCTTAACCTCTGAGCAATCTCTCCAGCCCCTTGTTTATAGAATAAAGCTATAAGACTAAACAGCTTTCTTGTGAGTGACACACTACGGTGAAGAACATAGCACAAACAGTCCCAGCGCCTGGCCATTCTAGCTTTGCTTTGGTGCTAGTCCCAGTGTGCGCAGTCTGAGTTTTGCTGACTTGTGGACGAAGGTTGATTATCTGTGGTCAAATTGCTGGTTTCTTCTCATTAACATATTCTTTCCTTGAATATTTACCAGACCTTAAAGGGGAACCCAGGGGAAAGCAGCCTTCTAACGCCTGCCTGACACTATGGTGTCGTAAGTGTCTCCGTGCTGTTAATCATAGCTTTAGAGCAGATACTGGGCGGGTTCTGGGTTCTCCCACCCGTAACACCCTTGCAGCGCTGCAGTTTATGATTTTCACTGGTGACCAGGTGGAGTCCTCCACTCTGTATCTTGTTCTTTTGACATGCCACCAAATAGCAAGTGGCTCAAATTCCTCTAGGCGAGATGCTAAGTACAAATTTGTTATCAGGGGCCTTCAGCGAGCTTTCTTTTGGATTTCCCTGTATTTCTAGTGATCTCATGCTCTCTCCACACTGCAGGTTAATTATGAGTGCGGCCTAATACAAAATCATCAGTTTAAGAGATTATGAGTTTTTCTTTGAAAAATTTTTTTAACTCAATGGCACGGCATTTATATGTGACAACATAGTGGAACTGTGTCAAAGGTTGGATGCAGTGACCAGATCTCACCTGGGCAGATCATGATACATTCCTTCTCTAATCAGTGTCTGCATGGACTTGACTTGTGTAAACAAAATTGAGAGGGAAATGGAGTAATATTATCTTTTTTGTGTGTGTGTGAGTTCTGGTGAGCATCTGTCGATCCTGCTTTTCAGAGTCCAAACAAGGTTAAAAGGTAAAATAGTCCAGCTTCTCACTGAGTCACTGGGAAACCTGAGACCCGAGGCCTAAGAGACTGGTTCCTTACGGCACAGCTGTGAACGCCGTAGTGTGTGGCTGTAGGTGACGCAGCATGCTGCCTGGGTGATGCCCGGGCAAGGATGTCACAGCCTCCATTTCTCCTAAGTCACACACCTAAGACATTCTCCATCACGACATCTTATCCATAGAGACACTGGAAGAGTCTGTGAGTTCTCTGGGGATGAGGAAATTGATGGACCCATCTGACTGCAGGTCTGTGTTTCAATGTTACTGATGCAACAAGAAGGAAAATAGCTTAGAAATGAGGGCAAACAAAAGCAAATTTGTGGAATGAGAGAAAGGGAAGTGGTAGAACGTGGAGAGGGGATGAAGGAAAGGTTGAGATGGAGGAAGGGAGAGAGAGAAACAAGGGTCCTCTTCATTTGTCTTCCAGCAAAACGTCAGGCTGAACACCAAGGCCCCGAGCAGCTCTGAAAACCACATTGTAATGCCCAGGTCCACTTCCTACACAGAAAGGAAGCAGATAGGCCAGTTACTATGGCAACCCTTGTCGCACTTAAACCACTGGCATTGCTCAAAGAGGAGACTCCAGAGATGAGCAGCCAAGACTCCAGAGATCATCAGGGAAAGCACTAACCCAGCTCATATCCCAAACAGCATGCAGAGAAAGAACAGAACGAACTGGAAGTAAAAATTAGGAAGGCTGCAGCGGGTGGGTGTTGCAGTTTGAGGACAACCTTTAAGGAACCGATGTAAAGTAAATTAGATAAGACGAGTCAGGTGACACACGTTCTCATCTGGTGGCCACAACAGCCTAACGGATAACCAGGGTGGAGAGTCCATGACCAACCGGACAGAGCATGAGGCGATTTGCATGGACAAGCACAACTCAGTTCACAGGAAAGAGCCTTCTGGAAGACAGTTCTAACAGCTCCCCGTTGAACGCGCCACTCTTGGATGATGTCGCTATACCCAGTCATTAGTTCACGATCTCACTGCCTTGCAAAAGCTGTAGATTCCAATTCTTGAAAAGAGCACGAGAAAGAGGGAGGAAAAGAGGAACGGGGAAGAGAGAGAGAGAGGAGAGGCTGACCTAGAACTTGCAAACTTGTAACTGTGTGGGCGTTGCCAAATCAATTCTTCCATCTGAACTTTAATCTTATGAAATTCAATTATTTATGATTAGAATTTATTATTATTTGAATTTCCATAATTAATTGTAGACTTATAAATATTTCATAAAACTGAGACAACTTTTTAAGGACGTTGAAGAGTAGAAGGCAATGCATGGTGTCTGGAACTGGGGCAGGAAAAGCAGGAATTTCCAAGCCGCATTTCAATAATTGTAGCGTAAGAAGAAGGTAGGAGACCGAATGATGCAAAGTCGCTCACTGTGGAAAGGCGGCTATTACGGAAAATAAACACAAAAAAACTGAACGGGTGATTCTCCATCAAAGCCGCACAAGTTACAGCTTGTCGGTGAGTTCCTACCGTTTATAGACCCTTCAGACCTGTCAGAGCACACGGACATTTAAGTTGCTGGTCAGATCCAGCGAGGAAATAGAAGCTGGTAATTTCTATAAGGTTCAGCTGGGCTGATTGGTGATTCTTCGTGTTTTGGAGATGACGGGACTCTTAAAAATCTGCTAAGCAGAGGCTGGAAAGATGATTGAATGGCTAAGAGCACCAGCTGCTCCCCCAAGGGACTCAGTTTTGATTCTCAGCACCCATGCGGTAGCTCATAACCACCTGAAACTCTAGGTCAGCAGATCTAGTCCCCTCCTCTTGCTTCTGTGGTACATACCGAGCTTACATGCAAAACAGTCATACACATAAATGTAAAAATTAAAAAAAAAACCAGCTCTTTAAAAATATAACAATCATCCTGGTCTTCAGGCCAAAGAGGAAAAGAGTAAGGTTGATTCTTTATTCCTTTAGTCCATAGGTCCCCAGACCCTGGACTTTCATAATCTTATCATTGTCTCAGGCAATGTCTAAGGTCAAGCACGGCCTTGAACCTGTAACTTCCTGGTGAGGGCAGTCCAGTTGATTGCAGTTGAGGAAGCTCCCTTCCTCCTGGGGCCTTGCTGGATGGTTGTGATTGAACCCAAAAACCAAGACCATAATAATCCACCCAAAATGCTGAATACACAGAACCAGAGGTTATCAGGTGATATCTGGGTCTTACGAGTGCAGCCACGCAGCTAGTGGTTAGGTCTATTTGATTTGCGGGTGATCATCTCCTTACTGAACAGCCCCCCTCACATACGGAGGTTGGTTCTGGCTCTCTGGCAGCGAACTCTGGGGCACATGTTTCAGCAACAAGGACCTTCCTTTCTTTACCTCGAGAGATGGTCTTTAGATGGGTCCCTGTCCC
>OZ030006.1:168494915-168527415 GCA_964023405.1 Apodemus agrarius
AATTGACTTTGCAGCTATTTGGGGACTGGCTTGTGAATAAATTTAAATGAGAACAAGCTGCCAACCCCTTGTGCAATCCCTCTGAAGACAGTTGGTTGCGGTGTATACATTTCAGTTACTCTAACATGAGACCGCTCCTATGGCTGTGGCCAGCAATGCATGCTCATTTACACTAACGTTTCAATAATCAGTATTTTGCATCAATACACTCGCTTAGTGACTACCACCTCAACAGAGGCACTGGGGAAACATGGCGTTTCTTCTCTCTTCATCCAAATATGCTGCATGCTCTTCCTTTATTTTGAAAGTCACAGTCCTCGACTACTGTTGGGTCTGGTGCTGCGATGTATTCAAACACTAAATACTGGCCACCAAGATCTAGTTGCCCCACCCCCACCCCCAAAAGCAGATCCTCACCGGACCAAGTGATTCTATGTAAATCTCATTCCCCAATTTAAAACTTTTGGTTAGATAAAAGTGGTTACAGCCAATTACTGGGGGAGAATAGAGGTAAGTGGGTTGTCAGTCACCAGACTGAGGGTCACGATAGGGACCGCGAGGAAAGGAGAGAGAAGGAAGGAAGAAGGAGAGAGGAGGAGGGAGGGGAAGGAGAGAAAGAAGACAGGAGGTTTCCATTAGATGTCCTAGACCAGGAGCATGTGGCCAAGTGAAATGTCCCCCGAGGATAGACTGATGGAGCATAAATAACCCTGGGGGAGACTCACACATCAACTACTAGAGGATCACAGCTGGGAAAGTACACAGTTCAGTGTGTAGAAAAATAAATTAGGGGTAACCCCCCCTAATAATTGTGCTAAGCTGATTAAATAAATCCATATAGGACTTTGCCTTGATTACTTGGGGGACTGGGTCATATTTATAACTAATAGAGTTTAATAATATCAATGGACAAACTACATTATGTCCTTAGCGTAAGGAGAACTGGAACGACCAAGAGGTGGGTGGTCATAGGGTCAGACACAGGCTTCTGACCTAGGCAAAGCATAAGACGGAAATGAGGGAGCACTGCGGGCCGTGTGCGGGTTGATTTTATGTCACCTTGACACAAGCTGTAGTCAGCTGAGAGGAAGGAACCTCACTTGAGAAAAATACCTCTATTTGATAAGGAGGGCCCCGCCCATTGTGGGTGGGGCCACCCCTGGATTGATGGTCAGAGGTTCTATAAGAAAGCAGGCTGAGCAAGCCATGAGAATCCAGCCAGTAAGCAGCACCACTCCATGGCCTCTGCACCAGCTTCTGCCTGCAGGTTACCCCCATCCCCCTTGTTTAAATATCTGCTGTGGCTTTTTCCTTTAATGGACTAGGATATATCAGTCAAATAACCCTTTCTTTCCTGTGTAGGTGTTCCCACCTGGTTCTCAATTTGACTACATCTGGAATGAACTACAATCCAGAAATGGAGGGCACATCTCTGATCCAGATCTTGAGGCTGGAAGACACAGGCTTCTGACCTGGATCTTGACATGGAGATCTTGAGGCATAGTGGCCATGAAAGGCCCAGGAAAGGTAAACATGCCTTTAAACCCAGGAGACTGAGGTAAGCAGATCTCTTGAGTTCAAGACCAGCCTGGGACCAAGGAAGCCCCAGATCCAACCATGGTGGCACACACCTTTAACCTGGGCCACGCCTTCTGCTGGAGGCCTACGTAAGGACATGGGAAGAAGGGAGACTCAATCTTCTTCGCCTACTTGCACTTACTAGCACATCTGTTGGAACCTGCTTCGTGAGGATTCCAGCTTATACAGAAGGCCAGCTGAAACAACTAGCCTCATGGGACTGAGCAACTACTAGATTTTTGGATTTCCCACTCACAGTGGTCTATTGTTGGGTTAGTTGGACTACAGACTGTAAGTCATTACAGTAAATTCCTTTACTATATGGAGACAATCCATAAGGTCTGTGGCTCTGGACATCCACGAACCGATTTGTTTTGGTCATGGTGTTTCATCACAGCAATGACAACCCTAACTAAGACAGGGTACAAGTTTGAAAACCAGCACGCAGGAGGCTGAGGCAGGAGGATCTCAGATCCGAGGTCATTCAGGGCTACACGGCTCTATAGTAAAGCCCTCTCATCGGTGCCAAACAGATAAATGAATAAGTAAACAGAAAACAGTACATAATTACACTTAACAAAAATAAAACCCCAAAACAGAGCTATTGTATAAATTGCAAGGTAATATGTAGGTAGGAGATAACTCTTTAAGTGTAGTGAATAGTTGTGCTATAAATAAAAAGACCCTCTAATTGGAGTTAAGGTCCTCAACACGAGGAGACCATGCTGCTACTGGAAACCTAGCTAATGACCCAGTGCTAAGAAGTCGTGTTTATTGGTGGAGAATCTACAACCACCACTTACTAAAACAGCATAATCCCTGACAACCGTCCATAAATGTGTGTTCACAGTGTACCCACAGATAAATGTAGTCCTCACCCCTCATCAGGAAAACTTCTCTTTGCAACAGACACAGACCACTACAGAAAACCACCACCCATCGGAATGCAGAGCCGTGGAGCCTAGTCCCCCGTGAACACATCTACAAAACACTCCCACATCTAAGGCTCAGAGAACATTGCAGAAGAGGGTGTGGAAGGATAATAAAAGCCAGGAGGGCTGAGAGTTTGATGTGAGATTGTGTCTCCTAGCAACCCAGAACCTGCACCCAGAGAGCCTCACAAACGTGACTGCCTGAACGTGAGCCTAGCAAGAACGCCATAATGGGCGAGCTGAAGAGGACTGGGAAAAGCCCACAAGGCTTCAACCCCACATGAAGAACCACAAGCAACCAAGGAGAGCTGGGAGTGGGAGAGGTGGTCTTCCCCGGAGAGGAGCACACCAATGGTTTGTTCAGTGTCAACACAGTTCTGATAAGACAATGCAAGTAGCATACAGACCGAGCTGTCCACATTTAGGAATATATGTATGCATAACTCAAGCTTTCTGCCTAGATCACGTGAGTGGGCCATTCTGGAAACGACTCTCTTGACCAGATGAATATAGTCCTGGCTGACACCTTGTTACAATCTAAGACCCTGAACAGAAGCCACCCAGCTGTGAAACGAACTGACCCTGAGACATCCTCAGAAGAGACAACATCATTACTTCTGTTTTGTCCATTCAAGTTAGGGCTTGTTCATCACGCGGCAACAGCTAACTAATACACTCTCCTCTGGTTCCTTGAATAAACTCACCCCTACCCTTGTCTGCTGGTCAATCCTCCTCCACGAGCTCCTGCTTCTCTCTTCTCTTTACCAAAAGTCATTTTTAGTGTGGGAAGGGATTCTCTCTGCAGGATGTAGGGCTCTTTTCCTAGATTCTTGTACCTAATTTGTTTCCTGTCTTGATCAGATTTCTATTTAAATATTAGGCCACAAAAGAGGCCCTCTCTAACTACACAACTGAAGACTGAAGGGGTGGCCTGGTATTAGAGTTACTTGTTGTCAAGCCTGACAATCCGAGTTCCATCCAGAGGGCAGAGGAAGAGAATTGACACACATCAATCACACCACACACACACACACACACACACACACACCACCATAGCATACATGCTCTCTCCCCAAATAAGTAAAAATTGTACCATGAGATTATTCAGATTTATTTTTATATATAACATGAAATAGCTAAAAGTTTTTTTGTACATATTCCCCTCAGTTTACTATTATTTCTCCTCAAGAGTGAGAGCTCTCCTGCAACAATGATTTTGTTCCATCCTTTCTCACGGGCTAGAGCACTGTTCACACTTGTCGTAGGCTGTCAACAGACACAGCAGAATGAGCGTAAGAGAATAACACACTGGGGACAGGATCCCTGAAAGCAGAAGTTGTAGGTAGCCGGCCAGGGGAAGGGGAAGAGGGCCTGGAGAGGACAGGATGGCTTCAGAGAAGTGGAGGGAGAAGTGAGGCTGCGTAGCCATGCCAACGGATGGACGGACGGATGGACGAGACCACCTACGTTCAAGCTCTGAACAAACATTGGCTTGATTGTGTCTCTGTTGATGTTTCTTCGTCTCCTTGAGGATTCTTCCAGAACATCGTGCTGTGCTTGTAAAATAATGATAGGTTTACAGCAAGTTGTAAAGAAGCACACAACCTCTTTGACTGTGTCTGCCATCCGCAGTCATGGGGAGTTGACAGAAAGGCAGGGGGGGAGAGGGAGGGGGAGGGGAGGGGAGGGAGAGGGAGGGGAGGAAAGGGGAGGAGAGGCCGGCCATGAGCACATGGAAAGTGGGGGAGGGGAATGGGGAGGGAAGGGGAAGAGGATAAGGGAGCAGGAGGAGAAGAGACAGAGCCAGAGAGTGAGGAGAGGACAAGCAGCCCCCTTTATAGTGACTCAGGCACACCTGGCTGTTGCCAGGTAATGTAGGGCGGAGCCTAGACAAAATGCCAACAGCGTGTGGTGAAGGTGGGTGCATGTGAGTGTGTGTGTGTGTTTCTGCGCCTCTTTCAGGGCTGGACATTCAGTGTTGCATGGTGCAAACATCACAGTCTGTTTACTTGTCTGAACACTGGATCCGTTCCAGTTTGGGGCAAGTAAGAATAACTCCACCAGAACATTCGGGCACAAGTTTCTGGGTGAACTACATATTCACTTCCCTAGACAAATTCCTAGGAATGTATTCGCTAGATTTTATAGCACATTCATGTTTAACGTTAGAAAACATATAAAACATTCACCAGTACCAAAACCAGTGATTGGAATATTTCCTATTCTACCTGCAATATGCAGGCAGCCCAGTTTCTTCACATCCTGGCCAGCATTTACCATCTCCATTTTTTTTTTTTTTTTTTTTTTTTTTTTTTTAGGGATTCTCATTGGTCGTATCTTACAGTTCTTCAACACATACTGTAGTGTGCGACTCCACTGACCATCCTACGTGTTTGTCATTTAAGAATTGTCGTCTGTGCTTCTTTGTTCATTTTCAAATTCAACTCTTTGCTGTTTTAGTGATATATTTAGTTGACATGTATTCCTTGTATGTGATACTGGGTTTCCTGAGGACATTTTCATGAAATACGCAATGTGCCTTGAGCCTTGAGTGTATTCCGTCTCCACCAGCCAGCCTTCCTCTCTTTCTTCTCCTTCCCTTTCCCCTTCTGGTTAGTCGTCTTTGTTCTTCCAGTTTTCCTCCCTTTCTGTGTGTGTGTGTGTGTGTGTGTGTGTGTGTGTGTGTGTGTGTTTACATACTTGATTAGGATCTAAAATGAGAGAGAATACACAATGCCCGTCTTTTTTTGAGACCAGCTTTGATTTGCTTAATGTAGTAATTTCCATTCCTGTCCACTTTGCTGCAAATGACAAAGCTTATTCTTCATTGTGTCCCCAGCAGTTCTCCTGTATATTTCTCTCATCTTCCTGGTCCATTCTTCTATGGATGGACACTTCGACTGTTCCTGTGGCACTGGGGTGAAGCACCCCTCTACCCCTCCACAAACACTATGTGCAAATATCTCTGTGTCATATGAACCTGCAAGACTTCAGTTAATATCCAGGAGAGGTGCAGCCTGTCATGGGTTTTAGTGCATCGAGACGCTTCCATGCTGACTTCCATAATGGCTGCTCTATTTTACATTTTTACTACATTTTTCCTCTTCTCTAGATCCTTACCACATTTGGTATTGTTTGCTTGGATGAGATTAAAAATACCAGAGTAGCTTTAATTTGCATTCCTAGGGTAGCTACTGACATGGAATGTTTTAAAATGTTTTTATAGTATTTGTCTATTTAAAAGGACAGGTCATGCAATGTACTCAGATTGGACTTGAATTTCTCTTTTCTCAACCTCCTATCATGAAGATAGGAGGTATCATGAAGACAGACTTTACTTAGTTTTTTTTTTTTTTACTGTTATTATTTTATTTATTTACATCCCAAATGTTGTCCCGCCAGGTCCCCCCCTCACAGAGCCCCCCTTGCCCCCATGGCCCCCTCTTTGCCTCTGAGAGGCATCCCCCCATCCCACCCATAGGTATCCCCCCTCCCTGGGACATCAAGTCTCTGCAGGATTAGGAACATCCATTCCCACTGAAGCCAGACAAGGCAGTCCTTTGCTGCATATGTGCTATGGCCCTTGGACCAGCCCATGTATGCTCTTTGGTTGGTTGCTTGGTCTCTGTGAGCTCCCAGGAATCCAGGTTAGTTGACACTGTTGGTCTTCCTATGGGGTTGCCAATCTCTTCAGCTCCTTCAATCCTTCCCCGAACTCTTCCATAAGGGTCCCCAACCTCAGTCCAATGGTTGGTTGAAAGTATCTGCATCTGTCTCAGTCAGCTGCTGGTAGAGCCTCTCAGAGGACAGCCATGCTAGGCTCCTGTCTGCAAGTACAACATAGCGTCTGTATCATAGTGTTGGGGTTTGGTGCCCACAAGTCGGGCCAGTCATTGGTGGGCCACTCATCCAGTCTCTGCTCCATTTTTGTCCCTGCATTTCTTTTAGAGAGAAACACTTTGGGGTAGAAAAATTTGAAGGTGACTTGTTGTCACCATCCCTCCACTGGGAGCATTGCCTAACTACTGGAGGTGGTATTGTAAGACCCGAAAGAAAAACGGGGCCACCACCCCGCCCCCCCCCACCTCGGAAGCGGGCACCCCAATCACACACGAGAAACAGCCCTGACGCAATTTGCAAGAGGGATTATAATTCCAGAGCTCTGGGGGTCACAGTCTTACCATGCAGGGTAAAAGAGTGTGAACCACGTGGGCAGAATTGGATTGGCTTTATAGGCTTACAGAACCCGCCTACCACAAGCTTCTAAGCCAATCAGTTCAAACCATCCAAGCCTGCGGTCTCTTGAACAAATCAGCCTCCCACAGAGGCCGTCATTTCCGCTTATGTGGCCGCCACACACAGGTTCGCGCCAGAGTTACATATTCAAAGCCCACCCTCCCCCACTGGCAGGTGTTGGGGACCTAAGCGCCCCAGGCATGAGCTCCGCAGCCCCCGCGGTGATTCTGCCAGCCCCCAGCCGCGCTTGTCCTTGCCATAGCCACTCTGAGGAGGGAGACGGGAAAAGATGCCAGGGACACTCCCAGCCCGAGGCTCGCAGCCGGACTCTGGAGGAAAGAATGGGCCAAACCTCTGCTCCTTTGGGGTCACCCAAGACTCAGGCACAGGGGATTCCTTGCTTGCAACCTTATCCTTTCAGTATCTTCAGGTTCCATATCCCCACTGTTGGACATTTCGGCTAAGGTCACCCACATTGAATCCTGGGAACCTCCCCCTTCCTAGGTCTCTGGGACTTTCTAGAGGTTCCCCCCCAATCACCCTCAACTGCACATTTTCATTCATTCTCCTCGCCCTCTGGGCTTCTCTTCTATCTCTCTCCATACCTGACCCTTTATCTTCTTTTCCCTCCTCTCTCCCATCCAGTCCCTCCTCTGTCTGACTCCTGTGATTATTTTGTTTCCCCTTCTAAGTATATTGCTTAGTTATTTGATACTAAATTTTCAAGAGGTGATTGGCTATTGTGGTGTGGGACAAAGGCTCTCTTCACTTAGGCTCACACAGATCTTGTGGTCTCACAGATGCTACGTTGTCAAACACCTTAAATGCCAGCTGCCTTGTTTCTATCCCCCAAGTGCAGGAGTTAAAACTGTGTGCCATCATATCTGACAACCAGGTCTTTATCTTTTCTAGGAACCTGTCCCCCGTGGAGTACGTGATTGTCATAATTCTCTCTCAGTGCCATTTGTCTTTAAATCATCAAGATGAAAAAGGAGTTAGAGATCTGAAAACTGCTTTGACATCAGCCATGGAGATGCAGAGTATGGAATTTGCCCAGCTGGTTTCCTATTTTGCTTTGGGAATTACTGTTAATTGATTGGATGAATCTCAGAAGAGACTTTGAACTTTAGACTTTTAACATTGTTGAGATTGCTATAGACTATGGGGACTTTTGAAGTTGGACTAAATGTATTTTCCATTATGCTATGTTGAGGTATGGCCCCTGCAGATTCATATGTTTGAACAAGCCTATGGGGGCAGGGGGATGGAATGTTATGGTTTACATATGCTCAGCCCAGTGAGTGGCACTATTAGAAGGTGTGACCCTGTTGGAGTAGGTGTGTCACTGTGGGTGTGGGCTTCAAGACTGTCATCCTAGCTGCCTGTACGTTAGTCTTCCACTAGCAGCCTTAGATGAAGATGTAGGACTCTCTACTCCTCCTGTAGCATTCCTTCCTGAATGCTACCACGTTCTCTCATTGATGACAATGGACTGAACCTCTGAACCTATAAGTCGTCCCCAGTTAAATGTTGTCATGTGTGTGTGTGTGTGTGTGTGTGTGTGTGTGTGAAATTATTTTGAAAGCTTCATAGTTATACATTTATGTCTGTAATACATTTTGAACAGATTCTTGTACAGGATACGAGGGGTAGGTGTGAAACTTTGAGCACAGAACGTATGTGAACCTTAGACTAAAGTATTTTTTAGTAGTACTTTTGTTTTATGTGTCCATCCTCCAGCACGACGTCCTAGAGGGGAAGCAAGTAAAGAGGTCAGCTCAGAACCTTTGGAAAATTCCACCGGGCAACCCTCCCCTCCTGGAAGAGAGGTCATGAAGCACATGGGCTCCTTCCCTTCTGGAAGGCAGAGGCTCTTTATGTTCCTCAGAAAGACCACAGGGGGCCCGACTGTTGCCTCCCCACTCCCACAGATGACAGAAGCCCTTGCTACCTCATCATTCACCAATCATCACCTCATCAATCAGTTTAAAAGTCACACTGTTCTACCAATCATATTCTACCTAGTAGTTGATGATTCTGTCCCTGGAAACGATAAAATCTTGATGAGCAGGCCTCACGGGGTTGCTGCCTCTCCTTCCGGTGCAGGACGACCCCAGCATGCTGAAACAATAAATTCCTCTCGCTTTTGCATCTGTCACGGACTCCAGTCGAATTGTTCGCTCGGGCGTCCCTGGCTCGTCAGAGTCTCACCCATACTGCTTTGTAAGCACAGTGTCGATCCTCCGCACGACGTCTCAGAAGGGATGCCCTCCCTTCCCCATTGCCTTGTTTATGCACTTTGGTCAAAAACTAATTCTGTCCATTTGTGTGAGAGGGTTTGAATATCTGGATTCTTTCTCTAGTGTAGCCGTCCAGCGGCCATGGAGAACCAGGTACACCCGGAAGGGGGTTTGGGGATGAAATAAGATGGGCAGATGAGAGAAATATGGAGCCAAGACAAAGGTTCTGACCAAGGCCATGAGCTATGGAGAGTGCCGGTCTTGTGCTGGGCCAGGCCACCTCAGCAGCTCTCATCCCCTGAAGATCACATTTCACAGTCCATTTCTCTACGTCAGGCTCTTGAGCCCTCCACGATAGTCCATTAAGGGGACTGAAATGAATTGACACTGGTGGTATAAATTTCCTGTGTAGGAGAGACTATTCAATTGTCTCTCTTTTTTTTTTTCCTTCAGAACTGTCAGCAGACAGAAGTCCCTGTATTCACTTCTGTTTACTGGAAAGAAAAATTCCTCTCATTAAGGCTGAGAGTACTGTTTGCCTAACACACTCCTAGATGTCTAGAAGGTGGTTTGATGCCATTTCTATTCTGTAACACAGTAGTAAATTCCCCATATGGCCTATGATCACTCCAGTCGGGAGCTTTTAAAATTGGGTTTAAGAGTACCAAGCGGGGCAGTGGTGGGGCATGCCTTTAATCCCAGCACTTGGTAGGCAGAGGCAGGTGGATTTCTGAGTTTGAGACAGCCTGGTCTACAGAGTTAGTTCCAGGACAGCCAGGGCTACACAGAGAAACCCTGTCTCAAAAATTCCTGGTTGGTCTGGCGTGTCTGTAAGTTATGCAAACTTTTCGAGAATCCCTCAAAAGAATAACTCCACAGAATCTCAGATGATAGTTACTGACAGAAGGCTTCTTCTAAGCCTAGGTGCAATGACTTAAAATTCATGCCAGATACAATGGTTCTGCTACAATTCTGCCACACCTTGTCTCTTGGTTTGATATTGGAAGCTGTCGGGTTCACAGCCGGGTAAGACCACAGTGCCTTTTACCCCCTCCCCGCTCCCAGCAGCCTGCATATCCCTTTCAACTATGAAAAATAATCTCCAGGGAAGACTTTGCCAGCTCAGTTCTCGTTTGATTTCTCTACATCTTACCATCAAGGCACATGGTGTCTTCAGCTGTTGGGTCTTACCACGCAGTTCTGGTGGGTGACCAAGGGAAATGGTAAAAGCCACTCTTGTTTTGGGATCCTTGGGGCCTCCTGATAAACAATGCATAAGGATTCATATGGCTTTTCCCACACACCCCCAAAGTGTTTACTTCATCAATGGATAGATCATATCAGTTTTCTCCTTTGGTCTGTTAATAGGATGAATTTGATTTCAATCAATCCCTTTGTTCATCATGTTGTGTTATAAAAAGATAGAGAAAGCCAGGGTAAGGTGTGGGGGAAGGGTGTGCTTCTGTGTGCCCATGTCAGACATACCTGGTTGTTGCCAGGTAACTGTGGGGGCAGAGCCTAAACTAGATGCCAGCACACCCAGGTACTATTCTTTATATGTTCTGCTATCTTTGATGTGTTAAGCATTTTTTGTCTACAGATCTTTAAAGATACTGGTTTGTACATTTCAGGGTTTTTTTGTTTGTTTGTTTTTCATCTATTCTGATTTTTGATGCTTTGGGAAACCAGACCTCATGAACGGACTTCTGATGTTCTCTCTACCCTCTCCTTACGATAAGAGGATATTTTTGGTAACTCTGGACTCCACCCCCACAGTTACCTGGCAACAGCTAGGTAGGTGTGGCCCAATATAAAAGTGCTGCTTGCTCCCTATTCTCTCTCTTACTCTGTCTCTCTCTCTCTCTTTTGCCCCCTTGCTCCCCTCTCTCCCACTTCCCTTCCCCCCCCTCCACACCATCATGGCCAGCCTCTTCTTCTCTATTCTCTCCCCCTCTCTGCCTTTCTCCGCCTCTACTACTCTCTTAACTCCCTTCCCCAAGCCCTGGATAAACTCTATTCTATGCTATACCATTGTGTGTCTGGTCCCTCAGGGGGAAGGGATGCCTCAGCATGGGCCCACTGAGGCACCCCCTTCCCCAACAACTCCCTCATACCTTTTTATCTTTTTATGATCACAACAGATATTACATTTAAAGCAACAAGTTTCCCGTTTTCGAGGTACAAATTTCTATTCTGGTTAATCAGAATGTGGGACACTATGGAAAGAGGGACCCAGGCTGTAGGCTTCTCTTTTGTGTTTAGAATGCGCCCATTGGGCTCAATGTGCATTTGTAAACGTGGGGAGCCCTGTCTAGGGGACTCCAAACAGGAGGAAACATGGATTGAACCTGTGTTCTCATGGATATTTTCAGAACCACCAAAAAGAGCTTAGAGATTGACCCTGAAGTTAAGCAGCTTACGGTACAGTTAATCTTTTAATTCCTTGCTACCTGCCCTGTAATGACTTCCCCACACTAAATCAACAATTCTTCTTCTGTCAGAAAGGATCAAAAGTTATAAAGATTATAAATGTGTGGCCCATAGGTTAAAACTCTGGCTTACTATGTTTAATTTTAAAGGAACAAAATTATGATTATTTCTCTTTTCTTGGTATGTACATCAGTTATATATCAGGTACTGAGTTCTCTATGCTTCAAAATATCCCTTTTTATTTTCCTTCTGCAGTATTGACTACCTTGTTCGACCTGTGGTTTATTTTCTAGAGCTGTAGTTCTGACTTGCTAGAATGTTACCAATGAAACCAGAGAGTATAGATATTTTAATGCAATGTGAATCATATACCATTGTAGCCATCAAGTCTCCCCCCCCCACACACACACACTTCTTTTCTTCCTTTTTCCTGTTTTGGTTAATGAGATTCCTGCCAGTTTTACTTCTTGATACAAAATCATAGATGGATGATTGTTGCCCATCCAAAATTCTGTATTCCATACCGATTGGTCACCTTGCTTAGAGTCCTGGCTTCAGTACCTTGTTCATGGATCATATATTGCATCACCTGAAGACTTCTAAAATTACACTAGCCAATGACCAATGATGTGATCAGTAGAATAATTCCACCCAACAGGGATAGCACTTATGTTTGCCAGTGCACCAGCTTAAAGTGGGGTTTTTTGGAAAGTTGTTTGTATGGTGTTTTGCAAACACACGAAGGAACGTTTCATTAATGTGGACACAGATGAAAGACTAAGGCAGACTTCCTTTCTAAACAGGTCCACTTCCCCGTATCCTTTCTTTCCCACTACCTCTGGAGATTGGTGGGCTATAGGGGAGGTTAAAGTATTTAAGAACCATCATTAAAAATAAGATTTAAAAAAATTAAAAATTAAAAATTTTAACAATTAAAGTTACACCAGCCTTCTCCAATAAGCTGAGATTCAGTTTCCTCTTAAGAGGAAACAGAAGGAGCAGTGCCTTGCGCAGAAAACAATGGGTGCATTCGTTATAAACCCAAGAGCAAACAGCTCCTTACACAATCTCAGTGTCCTAGCAATGATTTTTCCCTCCACCCAGCCCTGCGGAAGGAAGCTGAGCTCTTTACCTCCCACAATTCCCTTTGTACATGCTCCTTTCTTTCCCTTCTGTTCTCATTTTTTTTTTTTTTGATTAGTGACTTCAGTCATTTTAGTAAACTGTGAAGGTGTGGGAAATAGATGCGTGTCCAGCCAGCCATTTTGAGCTGTTACTAATGTTGCAAGGAAACTTTCTCATGCCAGAGTTGATTGGATACTTTGTTGTGTTCTGTGTTGGTGTTCATGGAAACCAGTCACTAGAAGTCAGGTAGCACTGCTTTGCACAGTTAGCCACAATAAGCTTGGACCCGAACCAACCACCCAGCAGCACTTCCTGAACCTGTGTATGATGAGCTGTCCTGGGAGGGGTCCTAACATAAAAGAGACACCTATACCAATGTAAGAAGCCATTTGGAATAAGACTTCTATTCTGAGTCGGCGGCCTAATAAAGTTTTAACTTCCCAAGACCTCCCTGGGAATTAACATCCTCCTTAAAATAAGAGACATTAACATGGGTAACTGGCATCCTGATTGGCAGGTTAAGACATGGATGTTAGGCGAGACAAGTCCCCAACTATAGTTGAGTACTCCAACCAATGAGAACACGATAGCTGTACAACAAAGACATGTTCCCAAAGAAGTCTCTTAATCCTAAGTCTTGATTGGTAGAATAACTTGGCACAAATGTTTGTGGATTTCTGTAGAATTTTGGCTAGGGGTTCAGCTCCTGAATCTGCACTGCATCCCTGATCCATTAGTCTTGGGTTTGTACATTCAATAAAACAGTCTTGTTTGACCAAGATCATTGTCTGTGTTGGACACAAAGGAAAAAGAAAATGCAGGAACTTTACCGTCCTCAGGGAAATAAAGCAGAGAGCCACAGAACAAGGTACTTGATATCCGCCTCTGGGCTCTGTGTCCACAGGTGTGCACACATGCTAACAAAACACACACACACACACACACACACACACACACACACACACGCACTGAGGTCCCAAGGCTTGCCGCTGGCCTGCCAGCTGTTTTATTAATGTATTTATTCGTGTTTTATTAATATCTTTATTTATTTTTATATTTTTAAATTTTATTTATATGAGTACACAGACACACCAGAAGAATGCATCAGATCCCATTATGGATGGTTGTGAGCCACGCTGTGTTTACTGGGACTTGAACTCAGGACCTCTGGGAGAGCAGTCAAGTGCTCTTAACCACTGAGCCATCTCTCTAGCTCCTGTTTTTATTTTTTTAATTCAAACCTTATTTGGTGTTTAGCAAGAAAAAAAAATTCATGCATCAAAATTAAACCAGACCCAAAGTCCTCACATTTCAGTGGGCTTCTAGGCCCTAAGAGCAGCCATTCCGAAGCTCTGGATCTTCCCACTGGGTTTTACTCTTTCCCTGTTAAATACACTTACCCACTGCTGAAAAGTGAAAAGTTCACAACAGAGTTAAAGCTAGAAAAAAGGATAAGCTGTATATCTTCTCTCTTGGCTGTGGGCTGTCCTAGAGGGTTGGGTGGACAATCCTGCCACCACCAGACATTTCTTTTACAGATGGTGGCTCTGAAAGGTGACAGTCTTCACACAGAGCAGCAAGTGCTGTACCTGAGTCTAAGCACAGGCCGGGGACAGCACTTCTCAAATGTTAACAAGTGAGTAGGTCAGTGTAGACCTTGGCGTAATGCAGGTGGATTCAGTAAGTCTGCAGCCGGCAGTGAGGCTCACCCTGTTGTGTTTCATAAAAAGACAGAGTGAGAAGGAATGTGTTTGGTGGATGTGTAGTCTTGTGTGGGGGAAGGGGGTGCCTCTGTGGGCCCATGCTGAGGCGTCCCTTCCCGCTGAGGGACCAGTCACATGATGGTATCCTATAAAATAGAGTGAGTTTATCCAGGGCTTCAGGAGCGGAGTCGAGAGAGTAGAGACAGAGAAAGGAAGAGAGAAGGAGTACAGGAGTAGAGGCCAGACATGAGCAAGAGGAGGAGGGTTGGGAATGGGGAGAGGGAGCCGGAGCAAGGAGAACAGAGCAAGAGAGTGAGGAGGGGGTGAGCATCCCCTTTTATAGTGAGTCAGGCACACCTGGCTGTTGCCAGGCAACTGTGGGGCGGAGCCTAGACAAAATGCCGACATACCCTATCAGGAGTCTGGGAAGTACAGTACGAGCATGGGTGCGTGTGCGTGTGCATGTGCATGTGCGCGTGTGCGTGCGTGCATGTGTGCATGCGTGTGTGTGTGCGCGTGTGTGTGTGTGTGTGTGTGTGTGTATGTGTGTGTGTGTGTGTGTATTTTGTTAGCACATGTGTGTTTGTGTGAGCATGCACACCTGTGGACACAGAGCCCAGAGGCGGATATCAAGTACCTTGCTCTGTGGCTCTCTGCTTTATTTCCCTGAGTCAGAGCCCATCACTGAGCCTTGAGCTGGCTAGTGCCCATCAAATCCAAGCATGCATCCTGTCTGCTCCCAGCAGGACTGTGGATATGGACACACACTGGACCACGCCCAGTTGTTTCTGACTTAGGATGTTTGCACTCAGGACCTCGTTCATGGACGGTGAGCATAGCACGTCTACCTGCTTACTCATCTCTCCAGGGGGCTGCTCTGGGAGTGACAACATTCTGGGGCACCTCCTCACCTCACAGCTCTCCACAGCACCTTTGTGAATTCATTTCAGGAAGTGAAAAAGAAAATCAAGCAATCATCTAAACTCCATGTTCCTTGAGATGTCATGGAGTCACTGAGGAGAGAGGAGGAAGCCCAGCCCAGAACTGAAACCTCTGCTTGGTCAGCATTAGAACTGTTGCTTTCAGAATGGCGCTGATGTTGGTAAAGAGCACCGGAGAGCATGCAAACAACTCCTAAGCCGCTTAGCTCCTCTTCTAATCTGCTTGGGGCTGTGGGTTAAGAATCTTTCCTTGCCTTCAGAGGACAAATGGCTTTCTATCTTTATCACCACGAGGAGTGCGGTTCTCTAGCAAGTAGAAATCTGAGGAAGGCACACTCTAGTTCTAAGGCCAAGGGTAGAAATGAACAGAAAATATGCATTTCCTTCCTTATCTGCGTTGCTAGGACATAGTCAAGTGACCATCGAATATTCAGGGTGTTACAAGTATCCACCTTGCTCCGGACTCCACTACCAACCTTATAAGCAATTTTGTATGTGCCCCTGACTTTCTCTATGATAGAATTATCGAAGAGGTTGAACGGCTTGTGAGCTAAGGCCCACATAAGATTTATGTAAGGCAACACACAAATTAATACCAGCTGTTAAGGGTTGTAGTAAGTAGATGATAGCCTACAACTTGTGAAAATGTATGATCTACTGATTGGTTTTCTGTCGTCACCTGTTCTAAGGTCCTGGCAATCTCCTGGCCTCATTCTCTGTCAAATGTCACCAAGCTTCAATGACTAACCTTTCGGTTTCGTGTCTCTGAGGGAGTATAGACAATGCCATTTAACCAGAGGTACCGTGTACTCCATTTCACCGTTTCTGTGATCAGAATCTTTACAGTGGTAGAGGACACGAGAGTTGGCTTTCTCTACTTATGTACAGTCTTATATGAATCATGTCGTGTGTGTGTGTATGTGTGTGTGTGTGTGTGTGTGTGAGAGAGAGAGAGAGAGAGAAACAAAAATAATATTGAATTAAAACCTGAGCTTCTGCCCTGTGCTATCAATATTTCGTGCATCAGTGAATTTAACGTCTCTTCACTGTAAGAAGATGCCCCTGTCATTTGGTAAGAGCGTCCTTATCAGACAGCTCCTAAGTCTGTCTCAGTCACACACACCCCACCCCCCCACCCCCCCACCACCCCACCCCACCCCACCCCCGCCTTCCTTGCATCTGGTTTGGTGCCCTAAGCCTATGACGCTGGGCTTAAGTGGCAGGAGGAATATATATCAGGATGCAAAGATCTTTGTGTCAGCTGTCGGAAAGGTGGCTAGACAACTTACGGGAACACATCCGGCTCTGGGAGATTTCAACTCGTGGTAAGTCTGAACGCAGCAATAACTAACTAAATATGTTGGAGGGTTGATCTGGCTGTAAAACAAACAAACAAACAAAAACCATACAAGAAGAGAACACTCTGGACTTGTGGGTCTGACCTGAGTTTAGGGGTTGGACACAGGACAGAGCACACTCAAACCTTTTCATAATGCCATGGGACAAACTGGTGCGTGAATCTCGGTTATTACCAGTTCACTGCAAACCTTGATTACTGAATTTGCTCACAAGGAACCGAGAAGGACCCTCCCTGCTTGTGGCTTCCTGGCAAACAGTTTTCTGGAAAAGGATGGTTCTGAGGCGTGACACAACCACAGCACAAACAGTTCTTTACTCCCGGGATGGTCTCGAGGCTGTTGGGACAGTGTGAGCGTGGGGAGGGCAAGCGTGGGGGTGACCACAGGGCAGTGTGGGTGACGCCGCCTTCTCCCTCTGAGGTCAGAAAGTTTGTTTGCTCTATTCCGAAGCAAGGTCCATGATGGATTGTCTTTGAGTAGCTTCATTTTGGCCCCTGTTTGGATCTTTAACTTGATTCTCTCTGTCTCAGAGAAGCCCTGGGTAACATCTAGGGGCCTAACTTATCAGGGGAAGAAATGGTCGTACCCCTGTCTGGTCCCTTTCTTCCACTCACTAACCGTGCATCTGTTTATGTTCCTGTGCATCTTTGCTGAGGAGGAGGGCATCTGGAGGTCGTGGGTGATGAAGGAGCATCAGAGAGCCTGTGTCAGTCCCTCCACCATGGCTTTGTTGTTTGTTTGTTTGTTTGTTTGTTTGTTTGTTTGTTTTTGGTGCATTTCTAGTGAAAGATTGAGCTAGGTAATACCACACAACTGAGCATCCCTGAGCTGAATACCCAACACACTGTGCCTCGACACACCACTTCTTTCTGCAGAAGAGCGTTTCATAATCTCTGAAGCAGGAAGGATGAATATTGCATTAAAAAAACAAACAAACAGGAAAATAGGTTCTCACACAGGGATGGATTCCTTGACACTCGGAAGGACCTAAGTGCTAACCAAAGCCAAGTCTGATATTCTGTGTGGGCACATTCAACTGAAATGACACACGCACACATATTCCAGAAGTCACGGCCAGGGGAGCTCAGTCTTCGGTGATACCTATAACCAACGGGACTCTCTTCCAAGGAAAGAAAGGGTCATACTTGTCATATCTCCCAAAGGCATTGCAGAGACCTAGAGGGTAAATCTTGTTACAGAAACTCCATCAGGATGAGCTGGGTTTCTCAGCTACTCTAAACTGCAGCATTCACACGAAGCTCAGAGAGCAGAAGTCTTTCACAGAGCAAACACCAAGGGTCAGTATGATGAGTTCCGTGGAGGCTTGTGAGGAGGCCTCGCTTTTGTTTTTTATTATTTTAGATTATACATGTATGTGGTGTGTGTGTGTGTGTGTGTGTGTGTGTGTGTGGTGTGTAGATGCAAGTGTGTGCATGTGTCCATGGGGTCTGGAAGCCATGGATACTTGAGGCCAGAGGCGCTGGATATCCCTGCAGCTGGTACAGGCGACTGTGAGCCACCTGATGTGGCTTCTGGTCCTCTGGAAGAGCAGTCCATGCTCTAAAGCATTGAGCCATCTTTCCAGCCCTGAGTCCTCTTTACATAACATGTTAAACCTACAACTAGACTTGAGTTCTACTGTCCAAGCGTAGAGGGGCGGGGCGCACATTCAAAATTACTTAAACATGCAAGGGGAGTTTGTGCCAAAGGAGGAAGGATGCTGAGGAGATGCGACCATTAAGATTTTTAATTCCAGGGACATGCTCTGAGGAGCCTAAGGGACTCAATGAAAGCATCATGAAGTAGAATTTAGAGACCAAATAAGTTAATAGTTGGGGAATTCGAAGGAGCCATCAATGAGGGCTGACGACAGTCTCCACTGCAGTGCAGAACGGGGACCCCTGAGCACTCGGCTGGAAAAGCGGGGACCCCAGGGGGGACACATGTTGCAGACCCTTGTCCATTTGCGAGGTTTCTTGTTCTCTCAAGGGTCTTTGGTTCGGATCAGCCACAGTACTAACATTAGGGTCCTCTAATTTTCTTTGATTCGTTTTTAAGGAATGGGGCCTAGAAAGGACTGTGAAGTTTGTCAAGGACGACTAGTTTTTGTGGAGCAGGAATTTAAAACTACACGTGTAGTCGGCTCTAAAGAATCCACTCATTCCCCTGCTATTACCTCTAGACAGGAGTTTGACCAATGAAAGCTAACTTAGTCCTTTATATTTTGAACTGTTTCCAATAAACAAGTTTCCAGATAAAATATAAAATGCCTAGGTAATTTTGAGTTTCTGAAAAATAAAATTTTAAATATATTTTCACTATTTTTTTTTACTTACTTATTTATTTAGTAATCTTAATTCTAGCAGGCTCTCCAGACTTGGGGAGGGAGGGTTCATGATTTATTATTATTTTGAAAGAATTGGAGAGTTCAGACATTCTGAGAGCGACCCCCTCGCCCCTCCCCCACCCCGCCGCGTGGCTTTGGCACTGGTCGCACATGCTGAGAGCGATGCTGCCCTTGGCTGCTCTCCACTGCCTCCTGTTTTCCCAACCACACGTTGGAGTTGCAAATCTTGCCTGTTGACAGGGGCAGAGCAGGCTCACGGCACAGGAATTAGGTTCAGTAATTAGAGGAGCAAGCAATGTTCTCCCTAAAGCCACCGAGGGCATTGTGAGGCGCAGCCAGCTCCTGTTCCCTCTGCGGTCTCATGGAAAAGTCGTGAGGTTGGGCGCCATTAGTCAGAGTTAAGGCCGGTTGGTTCCCGAATCCCCACACTGACTTACCCACCCACTCAACCAACAGTTCTCACAGCAAGGTCATTTAAAGGCCAACTACTACTGCAGGTAGCAAGACGGTAGCAATGTCTCCTCCACACTGAAAAGGGGTCACGTGAAGGACATCCCAGTAGGATAAAGGCAGAAAGGAAGGAGAACAAAAGCAGCCTAGTTCCCTAGCTCCTTCCTGGCACTGTTCTCAGACTGGCTGGAGTGGAGAGAGAGAGAGAGAGAGAGAGAGAGAGAGAGAGAGAGAGAGAGAGAGAGAGAAGAAGAAGAAGAAGAAGAAGAAGAAGAAGAAGAAGAAGAAGAAGAAACAAAGACTTAGTGCTTTGAGAGTTCAAAGAAAAGACCACCAAGTGGAAACCACGCATATGACAAAGTCAGAGGGCATCAGAGTGGGCGGGGACTCGTGGAGTAAATACCAGAGTTAACGCAGGACAGGGCATTATCTTGTGGAAGGTTAATCTTACACAGCAGGGCTCCGAGGCACTGGAACAGGTTCCTTCGGAGAAGGGGCTTAAGGCTTTTTGTTGCATTCTCTGGAACTTTTCGGAAACTTCCTTCTGAAGGTACACTTTCTTGAATGTCAAGAAAGAAAAGGAACAACAAAAAATTAGGTTAAAACATAGCGGTTAAAATTTTATTTTATAGCTTGCTTTGTGATCACGGGTGTTTTACCTGCACGAATGTCTGTGTGTTCATGCCTGCCGATGGTGGACAGAAGAGACTAGAATTCCTGGAACTGGGAGTTACAGATGCGTGCAAGCCTCCATGAGGGTGCTGGGAGCTGATCCCAGGCTCTCTGCAAGAGCATCAAGTGCTCCTAATCTCTGGGCTCTCTCTCTAGCCTTGAAGTTTTAATTGTTATGTTTACCTTTGTCGGTATTTTCTCCTATGGTTTATGTTTATAGAGGGAAGTATATCAGTTTATGGAAACTTTCCCCCCTGTGGTGTAAGTGTGCAGCCAAACTAGTCTGGGTATGCAGTGTTAGATAGGTCCATGGTTCCCACGAGAGAAAATGTTGTAGACATCTGAGAGATGCGTGGCTGATGGACTCTCTGTGGACGTGGAGCCGGAGAACAAAGGCGTTGGCGGGCCAATCCCCAGCACCCACTGCTCCACTTCTGCTACTTTGTTTCCGGCCACACTGAATGTATCCATCACTGCCCACAGTCTAGAAATGCTCTGTCCAGACCGCCCTGTTACCACCCTCACAACTAATTGAAAAAAAAACTTCTGAGCTAATTGAGGATTAAGCGAAGAATATAAAGGAAAAGAGTACATTGTAGAAAGCTTCTTTTGGAGGTGGGCTAGCCTGCAGCAGGACGAAGACTATAACGTTCCAAATATCTATAAATATTATAATCATAGCATTCAGATAATTTCCTTCCTTGCCTGGGGCTCCTTGAGAGGAAATATGAAATCATAATGAAACGCTATTGGATTTTTTTTTGGGAGGGGCATATACGCAGATTTTAAATTTTGAGACAAGGTTTCCTGTATTTGAAACTGACCTCAAATTGGTTAAGTAGCCAAGGATGGCGGTGAACTTCAGATCCTCTGTATCTATCAGCTCTGTACTCGGATTACAGGTATGCACGACCCAATCAGATCTGAGTTTTCAGTGCTGGGAATTGAACTCCGGTTTTTGTGTGTGCTGGGCAAACACTATCAACTGAGCTAGAGGCCCGATCCTCGTATATCTTTTTTTTTTCTTTTAATTTTCTTCTAGTTGACAAAGTCTCTTAGTTGACTGTCTTTCATTGCATTCTATTGAACACTTTCATTGATTTATAGCGTATTTTCTATAATTTCTTCGGCTTGCTTGTGTCAACACAAAATGCCAAGCTTCTGTGTCAGGATGTTCCAAGTATCTGGCAACTAACAGTCCTTTTGCCTCGAGGGTCCTCGCTTGCTTCCACTCTCCGGCGAGCCTGAAAGCAAAGCGTGAGCCATCTGAGGACCGAGATGAGTGACAGCCCTTCCCTGCACCCTCCAGCACCAAGCCAGGGTCCGACAACCCCGCGCAAAGGACCCCCCAAATTCAAGCAGAGGCAGACTCGGCAGTTCAAGAGCAAGCCGCCCAAGAAAGGCGTGAAAGGGTACGTGTGAGCGAGCGGTAAAGGCAGGGCCGTCTGCTTCTGAACTCGGTCGCACAAACCCAGAGCCGCCAGCCACACCCTCCATCTGCCTCTCCAGTCCATCCTTGCTGAATCCTGTCCGTATTCCTGGAATCCCTTCCACTGTAAGCCCCAGGGAGAATGCCCAGTTTTAAAAGGAAAATAGAGCTTTTCACAATGACCTTTAACTTGACTTTCCAGATTTTTCTTGTCCAGTCTTCTGAAAAATAATTTTTTTCTTTTGTTTTTGTTTTTTGAGACAGGGTTTCTCTGTGTAGCCCTGGTTGTCCTGGAACTCACTATGAAGACCAGGCTGGCCTCAAACTCAGAAATCCTCCTGCCTCTGCCTCCCAAGTGCTGGGATTACAGGCGTGCACCACCACTGCCTGGTGAAAAATAATTTTTTAAAAACTCATTTTAATTATGCGTGTGAATGGTATGTCTGGGTTGGGGTATATGCATCTGGGCGCAGGTACCAGAAGCAGCCAGTGGAGGGCGCTTTGGATCCTCTGGAACTGGAATTGCACGCTCTAGGGAGCTGCCCACTTTGAAAAATGGCCACGGAAGTCAGGCCCTCGGCAAGAGCAGCAAGGGCTCTTAACCACCGAGCCAGCACAGCCGCCCTCTCTCTGGTCTCTTATGCAGACATAACCCGTGCTTTAATCTGGAATTCTGAATCCTCAGTCATTTCCGGAAAACACTGTTGTTGTTTTTTTAATTTTTAATTTTTATTTTTTTTAATCTTCATGTCTCATTTCTTCAGTTCTCCATTTCAATAGGAGAAATTCTATTCTGAACACATGCCCCACAAGTTAACTTTACTTTTACTGCCACTTAAATTACATCATCACTTTCGTGTTTCTGTAATGATGCCTTCGGCCATCATAGCCTGTGCTGGTTGATAGTACACTTTCACTGGGGCTAAGATCACTCAGAGGAAATTGGTTTTTCCTTAATTCTCTGTGACTAATGTGATGCTAAGAATGCAGTAGATTAATTAGCTAATGCCAATGTTTTACAGCTTAGTCACATCTATATATTTAAAAAAATGAAGATTGAGGCCTCATAGAATGGTTCTGTGGGCAAAGGCACTTACTAGGCAATCCAGGCATTCAAAGTTTAAAGCCCAGAGCTCACCCACATAAAGGTGCAAACAGAGACAAAGTTGCTATTTGACCTCCACATACACAAGCATAGAAACAGACGTGTACACACACACTCACACACACACACACACACACACACACACATGCAGACTTGCACACATAGACAGACACACACATGAAGACACACATACACACATACATAGATACAAGCGGACACAAGCAGGTGCAGACACGCACAGAGACACGCACAGAGACAGACACATCACAGTACAAATGTTTCTATGAAACTCGGGGTCGGTTGGTAGGGTGCTTGCCTGCCTGGCCTGAAGACAGCCCTCTCTGTTCAGCTCCCAGAGCTGTGTAAACCGGGTGTGTGAGAGCACTTGCCTGGAGATCAGGACAATCAATAATTCAGGTCCGAGGGCACCCTCTTGTCTCATGTTGTCTCTTGACGGAGAGAGATCCACTCCCTATTGAGGACACGCCTACCCCCCCTCCCCCGCCTCCCCAGAGTGACATCTGGGCCTAGTTCAATGTTGACAAAAATTTCTCAAATAAAAACCCTTAGGACGTCTTCTCCGTTGAGTGAGGACACCTTTCTGGGAGGAGTGTTTGGGCCCTCGCCTCTGCTCTCAGCTAATACTTATCTGCTCTGTTCATCTATTGTTTTACGTAGGTTTGGAGATGACATCCCGGGCATGGAGGGGCTAGGAACAGGTGAGTGACGGCACCTTTAACTGAGCAAGTTGCCTTTGACGTTTCCGGCTTCAAGGGACAGTTTAAAGTTACAGCGCCCGTGGCATGTGATCTTTTGAAGACAGGACGACAGATGGCGGATTTAATTTAACATTTTAGGTCTGTGTGTACCTAGGTGCAAAGATGATCATCAAAAGAACTAGAGTCAGCCTGAGGCAATGGTTTCTGCTGGTGTCGGAAGCAACCGTGAGTGCCCGCTGCGGCCGGCTGCAGGCTTGTGAAGTGCGGCGTGCTTAGAGTTGATCCGATCCAACTTCATTTTTCAGAAGAGGAATCTGAGGCAGGCTGAGTGCCAGTGTGAAGCCACAGCTCGAGGAACTGGAAAAAAAGGACAGGGTCTAGAGAGCCCGTCCACTCTGCCCAGGGACCCACTACTCGCAACTTCCTCTTCTTCATGTCTTGTGGCACCAGGAACGGGGGGGGGGGGGGGGGTGCATACCCAGGAACAAGGGTGCACGCATCACCAGGAACAGGGTACACATTGCACCAGGGTCGGGGTGCACACATTGAGTGCATCTGATAGAATTTTTTTTAGCTGGCTGGACTATTTTTCTTCACTAGATAAGACAGTGGCTTAAAAATAGTAACAGCCTTTTTAAATAAATAAATAAATAAATAAATAAATAAATAAGAAGTTTTAGATTTCTAGAAGAATTTAGCAGAAGACCCACAGAACTCCTGTCACCGTCACTCCTGCTTTTCCAGTTCCCCGTAATTAACCCAATGCACGAGTCTGGCACATCCATCAAGTGTTCTTTCTTTCTTTCTTTCTTTCTTTCTTTCTTTCTTTCTTTCTTTTTTCAAAACAGGATTTCTCTGTATAGCCCTGGCAGTCCTGGAACTCACTCTGTAGACCAGGCTGGCCTCGAACTCAGAAATCTGCCTGCGTCTGCCTCCCAGAGTGCTGGGATTACAAGCGTGTGCCACCACTGCCCAGCTAACATCCATCAAGTGTGATGAGCCCCTATCTGTCAATCATTCTTGATGTCTTGTTTTGTTTTATTTTGTTTTGTTTGAAACAGGGTTTCTGTGTATAGCCCTGGCTGTCCTGGAACTCACTCTGTAGACCAGGCTGGCCTCGAACTCAAAAATCTGCCTGCCTCTGCCTCCCAAGTGCTGGGATTAAAGGCGTGTGCCACCACTGCCTGGCCATTCTTACTATCTTAATGAAAGGCCATAGCACATATAGTTTTAGGCTCATTGGTGCCATATGTTTCTAAGGGTTTTAACACTTGTGTAAGGCTGTGCAACTGTCATTATTGTGCCATATAGATTAGTTTCATCATCCTAAACATTCCCCCACCTCTACCTGGTAACACCTTCCTCCCAGAGCTGCATGCCCCCCCCCCTCAGCCCCCCAACACCACAGGACTTTTACTTGGTCTAACAATTCACATTTTCTGAAATGTTACTGAGCTAGAAAGCTTTTCTTTCCCGACTTTTTCCATTTAGCAATATTTATTTAAATGTCCTCTTATGGTTCAATTGCATGTTTCTTTTATTTCTTTATTTTCCTTCTATATGCACGCTTATTTGCCCGCATTTATGTATGTGTGTGCCCGGTGCCCCTGGAAGCCCCAAGAGGTAGTCAGATAATCTGGAACTGGAATTAGAGATGGGCGTGAGCTACCCTACGGATGCTCTGAAAGAGCAGCCAGTGCATTTAACCACTGAAAAGAATCTCTCCAGCCTCAATAGCTCATTGAATTCTATTTTTAGGGTATGCTACTGAAGGACATTTTGATTTCTTTCAAGTATTAGCATTCGTGAGTAAAATGGCTGTGTGTTCGTGTTCGTGTGTGTGTGTGTGTGTGTGAGAGAGAGAGAGAGACAGAGACAGAGACAGAGACAGAGACAGAGATAGACAGATACAGACAGAGACAGAGACAGAGATAGACAGACAGAGACAGACAGAGAGACAGAGACAGACAGAGACAGACACAGAGAGACAGTTAGATGCTTGCACCCTCCCTGGCTGTGGGGCCGTCCCCCACACCTCTCCAGGAATGGAGATGGAGGAGTGTAACTGTCCAGAGAGTGTCCTCGTCTTCTTGCAGGAGCAGGTCCTTCTCCTGGTGAGGGCTGGCTGAGGTTTCCTTCTGTCTCCTGCAGACATCACGGTGATCTGTCCCTGGGAGGCCTTCAGTCACTTGGAGCTGCATGAGCTGGCCCAGTTCGGGATTATATGAAGAGTCCAGCGGCCCGGAGGCTCTCAAGAGTGACTGCTGCTCAAGTCGGCCATTGTTTTTACCCAACTGATCTTTCTGAGTCTGAAAATCCAGCATTTGGAAGGAATTTCATTGACATCTATGATCCTGACCCATGAGTTACTGTGCCTGTTCTTTCTTGCATGGTAGCTCAGCCCTATCAGTGAATAAAAAGCCACCTTTGTTGGGATTCCCCCAACTTTACACCTTTTCCTATCTGATGTTTTGAAGGCATCCACATTTCTCCATATTCTGTTTAAATGTAGGCTGGGCACTCATTCTGTTAGTAGTAGAATTATAGGATGGCATTAATATATTTCATAGACCCTGGTAAGAGGATTGTTATAGATCATCTTGGTCTACCTAGAGAGTTCCAGGCTAGCTAGATGTGAGACCATCCCTTAACCAAACCAAACCAAACCAAACCAAACCAAACCAAACCAAACCAAACCAAACCAAACCAAACCAAACCAAACAAAATTACAGTGTAATACATCAGGGGCAATCCAAGCAAACCTCTCTGAACCAGCTAGGGCACCATCGACACACGGGAGACAAGTCCACTCAAGTTGAAGTCACTTAATTGGTGACTTTAACTATGACTTCTAGGGCTCTGAGTAAGGGTCTAACTCCAAGGGCAGGGGCACCTTATAGGCAGTTATAGCACTGAAGTAGATGCCACCTTCTCCCCTTGAGATCATTAACTGCTTATAAATGCCGAGGAGGCATGAGGCCTCAGGTGCCTCTTTCTGATTCTGCCCCCATCTCCACGAAGGGATGTTTTAAAGCCCAGTCTTTTAATGACAGCTGACATCATAGCTGTTCCCATTTTAAGATGGCGATAGTCATGTCATGCTCTGAGAACAGTGTTCTGTAATGGTTTACGTCACAGACCTCCCTTCTTATCTGTAGAGGAGTCTCGACTTTTATAATGTAGTTGTATTAAACACTTGTGCAAATGTCTAATGGAGCCATGGCTACACAGGAAGTAGGTGTCAGGGCTTACGAAAGAGCCTAGTGTTAAAAGTCGAGCAATCATTCTGCTGTGCAATTGGGAAAATCCTTTACTGAGCAGGTTACCTCAGAGCTTGCCTGCTGCTCTAACTCAGTCCGAAAGACTGAAGAGTTAAACTCATAGCCTTGACAGTGTGAGCAGCTTCCTTTCTCAATCTCTAGGGCTCCAGTTCCAGAAAGTTCCCTTTCATTCATTCATTAAAATTACTCTGCCCAATGGCTCATACTGAGACGCACAGCTGTCAGGACATCTGTTGACTGGCTTTCTGTAACCTATAACAAACCACTCTTAAACCATCAGTGAGAAAACTCCCTAGGCTATGAAGGTTAGACTGGGACACAAAAAGGTAGTTGAGCCCTCTAAATAAAGTGCAGGTTTGCTTCACCCCAGAAGTTGTGTCAAACGCCGTGTGCACATAGCTGTCTTTCCACAACGCTTTTAAGGCAGTTGTGCAATGAGAGCGAGCACCTCCTCCGGCTTTAGGCTTTGCTGCTGAGAATGCGAATTTCTCCATTTCAGTTTTGTAACCTGTGGTAAAAGAATGGAGTAAATTAACTGAAGAGAGAAGGAAGGGTGGAGGATGGGCAGGGAAGGCTCGGATCTCCGTCCCGAGGCCACCGGTGAACTGCTTTACACATTCAGACATGAAACTCACCCTCCCTACCCAGACCCTCCAATTCACCTGAATTCCATAATTTGGGGTTCACAGTGGCAGTAAAATAAATGGCTTTGCCGCCCTCAGCACCAAAGCCTGGAAAGGGGAGACTGAGGAGAGGGACTCAGCTCTTATAAGCCTGTCCCCTGCCCCAGGTTCTATGACAATTAGTTTGTAATGGCTGGATAATCTTCTAGCCATAAAGCTAGAAATAGACGAGAAAAAGCAAAATATAAGCTGGAAAGTGGAAGTGTTTATTGAAGGAGAGAGCAGGGGAGTGCAAGCTTGCACTGGAGCAGGAACCCCCTCCCTTCCCTGTCTTCCTTCCAGACACCTTGGGTCATCCACAGCCACCCCCTTAGTCCTGCTGTGTGGTCAGTCTTCAGGGCAGGGAGGTCCGGTTCTCCAGCTGGACAGGGGCGTGGTTCATACTTTGTTTACTTTATGCAGGGAATTTTCCCCCTACAGATGAAACAATGCCAACAGAACAGACCTAAGCACAGCCAGGACAAAATACCCGGGAAACAACTTGGAGGGGTTATGTATCTCGGCCAGCATTTTAGGAGTATTCAGTCCATTGTGTGAGACAGCTCATATCATCGTGACAGATGGAAAGCCAGGAGGTGGGATGCAGGGATATATAGACCCCGGGGATGCCCCTAGTGATTTAGTTCCTCCAACTAGATACCCACCCCCCACACACACACACTTTCACCACCGCTCATTACACTCAGATTATAATTTGATCATGGGGTTAATCTGTTCAGTATCTCAGATCTTCATCATCGGATTGTTTCGGGAAACACTATCACACACACATGCCTTTCTAATCCCCTAGCTATCCCTCAAGCTAGTCAAGTTGACAACCAGGACCAACCATTACACAAACATATCCAGTGGCCAGGGAGGAGAAGGATCAGGACAAGATGCTACAGGAGGGACGATGGAAGGATCGATGACACAGAGCCTAGAACAGAAACTGGCAGCCGCCCTCCAGTGTTTGCCAAGTTCTATCAAGGAAGCAGAGTAGCGTATGTCACACAGAAGGCCAGCCCAGGGCGGTGAGCAGGAGCTGAGGGAACCTGCATCTCGGCTGGATTAGTCGGGATTTCTATTGCTGCGATGAAACACCTTGACCAGAAAGCAAGTTGGGGAGGAAAGTTCATCAGCTTACACTCCCACATTGTTATAGTTTATCATTGAGGGAAGTCAGGACAGGAACTCCAACAGGGCAGAAGCCTGGAGGCAGGAGCTGATGCACAGGCCATGGTGGTGTGTGTGTGTGTGTGTGTGTGTGTGTGTGTGTGTGTGCTGCTTATATGTTTGCTTCCCATGGCTTTCTCAGTCTGCTTTCTTTTCTTCTTCTTCTTCTTCTTCTTCTTCTTCTTCTTCTTCTTCTTCTTCTTCTTCTTCTTCTTCTTCTCCTTCTCCTTCTCCTTCTCCTTCTCCTTCTCCTTCTCCTTCTCCTTCTCCTTCTCCTTCTCCTTCTCCTTCTCCTTCTCCTTCTCCTTCTCCTTCTCCTCCTCCTCCTCCTCCTGCTCTTCCTCCTCCTGCTCTTCCTCCTCCTGCTCTTCCTCCTCCTGCTCTTCCTCCTCCTCCTCCTCCTCCTCTTCCTCCTTCATCTTCTTCCTTGTTCTTTTGAGACAGGGTTTCTCTGTGTAACCTTGGCTGTACCAGAACTAGCTCTGTAAACTAGCCTGGCCTCAAATTCACAGAGATTCATCTACCTCTGCCCCCAATGTGTTGGGATTAAAGGCACCCTTTCTTATAGAACCCAGGACCGCCAACCCAAGGACGTCACCCTCCTTGGTGGGCCCTCCCCCATCAATCTCTAATTTAAAACTGACCTACAGACCTGCCTGTAGCCTTATCTTATGGAGGCATTTTGTCAATTGAGATTCCCTCCTTTTGCATGACTCTAGCTTGTCAAGTTGACATAAAACTGTTCAGCACAGCATCTAAATTCAAGTCCCTTTGTTTCTATTCTTATTAAGCTCCAGTTCTACCATTTTCATTGTTGCTAATAATAAGTAAGCAACACTTTACTGTAGAAACAGCACCTAGGAAAGCAATAAAATAGACAATCTCAGCGTTGGGGCGACAGGGGTGCCCAATTCAAAGAGGGTAATGCAGAAGTTTGAAGAAAGGGACTGGATTTGGGGACAGAGAGATAGAGGGCTCGGCAGTTAAATGCTTGCTGTTTTTGCAGAGGAACTGAGTACCTACACTGGGAGGGTCACAACTGCCTATGACTCCGGCTCCAGATCTAGTGCCCTCTCTGGTCTCTGAGAACCACCCACTCCCACCCCTACTCCCTGCAAAAAACTAAAAAAATAAAATAAAATAAAAAAACTAAAAAAAAAAAAAGAAAGAAATCTTTGTTTGTTTGTTTGTTTGTTTGTTTTAGGGAACTGAAAGTAAAGGCCAGTATAGTAATTTAGGTACAGCAACAGTGTGGCAGATAGAATTCCAAGACACCTGATTAGCTGTAACAACCTGAGAGGGCACATACTACAGGATGCCAGGGGATTCAACCCACTCCAGTGGTCCTCTGGGGGACCAGGAAAGGATGCGGTGAAGCTGATGAGCACACTTCCCAGCCTCTCTCTCTCTCTCTCTCTCTCTCTCTCTCTCTCTCTCTCTCTCTCTCACACACACACACACACACACACACACACACAAACACATTTGTTTCCAAGGATGGAGGCTGAGGTTGTGTTACCCACAGGCTCTACACTGACACCTTCCCTAAACTTCCCTAAACACACACACACAGGCAGAAAACAGCACGGGCAGAGGGGAGTCATCTCATAGGGGCTTTGGTCCTTTGTGAGGTTGACCCTGCTGTGAGATCAGGAAGAAGCTTAAGCTGAAAGAGAGAAGGGAGGAGAAGGGAGGAAGGAGAAGGTTCTCTGGACAGCAAAAGGCATGAAGTGCGGTTGGCTGGCAGGACCAACACCTAGCCTAAGAGAAACAGGAAGTAACACAGACAAAACCCGAAACAAGTGTGTGTGTGTGTGTGTGTGTGTGTGTGTGTGTGAGAGAGAGAGAGAGAGAGAGAGAGAGAGAGAGAGAGAGAGAGAGAGAGAGAGAGAAAGAGAGAGAGACAGAGAGAGAGAGACAGAGAGAGAGAGACAGAGAGAGAGAGACAGAGACAGAGACAGAGACAGAGACAGAAGCCAGAAGCAGAGAATGGAGTGGTCATAAAAGGAGAAACAAAGCCAGGCTGTCCGTGGAGCAGATGGACTGTCATAGGGCTGTCCAAATGATACATGAACTGGTAAAATGCCCTTTGCCTCCACAAGTTATCCATCTTTCTTAGCTTCATGAGGCAGAGGATAGATATAAGGTTATTGATTATTGTATGTTGGGGTTGCGGGGGCTTTGAAGCCCTGGTCTGGAGCTCACTACCCAGCCCAGGTTGACCTTGAACTTGTGATGGTTCTCCTGCCTCGCCCTCCCAGATGCTGGTGCTGGGATTATCAGAAACTGTAATTGATTCCAGACATGGGCCATGCTGCCTGCATTTGGCAGGAACAGTTAAGAGACTGGAGTATTTCCTGGTTCGGCCATTGAGTATCTGTATAACTGCTTAATTCATTTTCCTTCTTGAAAATGAAATATTTAAAAATAAAGCTGGGATCTTGGACTTGCTGATGTTTCTCTGACCACAAATTAAAAAACAAAAACAAAGAGGGAATAAATCTAAATATTCTTTAAATATGAACGAAATGTTCCCTTTTGTGGCCAGAAGTCCTCAGGCACAGAGCCTGGCGCTCCTTTCAGGAGTAGTTATTACTTTTCTTGTCCCTGAGCCCCACAGCCCAGAGTGAAATCCAATTGTGTATAGTACTGCCACCTGGTGTCAGGAATGAGCACTTTCACATCTGGAAGTTGATTTGACTGTCAATTTCTAAGAAAATTTCTAAAAACTCACCGGAAAGTATCAGACAGATATTCTCAGATGGGAGATTCAGTGCGCTCCAGCGATTCTCTGAGGGGTCAGGAGAGGCTGGGATGAAGTTAAGATGGCTGCCAGATTTGACTGTTGTTGCACACTTGATTCAGGAAAGGGAATCCACACACAGTGAACATTAGAAGGCCCAACAGTCAACATGGTACAGGGTGGATTTCATCGCCATCCAATGTACCACATAATGTTTTAAGGCTCAGGCCATACAGAATTCATATATTTTCAAACACTTCATTTTGATGTCAAATAACACCATAATTCCTAACTAATTGCTGTTCACAGATAGGAAATTTATCAACCCTTATCAAACTTTCTGGCTTGACTGCATACTCATTTGATTTAAAGGGTTCCTAGACTATTATATCATTTGATAACTTGAAGCTAGGGAGATGGCTCATTAGATACAGGGCTCTCCATCAGAGTGTGAGAACCTAAGATCTTACTCCTAACACACAGAGGACAAGTTGCATGTGGTGGCATGTACCTTGCAGTCCTATGTCTAGGGGCAGAAATGTGTGTGTGTGGGTCCATGGATTTTGCTGGCCAGCTAGTTTTGCTGAATTGATGAACGCCAAGCTTAGTAAGAGACACTGAATAAATAAATAAATAAATAAATAAATAAATAAATATGAAGAGTGACAGAGAGAGAGAGACAGACAGACAGAGCTGATGTTGGTTTCTACATGCATGTACAAGCATCTATGTGTATTCATACCCACTGAACAGACACACACAGACGCACACACACATACGCATACATACAGTATCCCCCAAGCAGACATCCTCTGACACATTTATCATTATTCATTATGCTGTATTATTACTTGGAGAAAAGTTTCCACCATCTTAAGGCTCCGTCTAGTTCTTTCTCTAGTCTACAACATCTGCTTATAAGTAATGGACCAAATATAATGAATGATTCGAAAAGCTTTAACTAAAACAATCATATATCCCATTACTTTCCGGTCGGTCCTCTTATACCGAGAGCCTGTGTCTCCGGCCTGGATGGCGTCAGAGAAAAGCATGGGCATGGGTGGGAGGGAAGAGGGGGGAGGGAGAGCAGCCATCAGGGTGCCATGGAGGCCCCAGCTCAGCCAGCCCGTGGTGGACACCCACACACTCAACAGTGGATGGATGAATGACTGAAGGATGCGCGTGCAAAATAAAATTCAGTTATAAGACGGGCAAGCCAGCAGAGACGATAAGCCCTGCCCAGAGCAGGAAGAATAAAAACATCATGGCTGTCTCAACGGACACAGAAGGGCACTTGAAAGAAAAATGTTGATGTATCATTGTGGCAGGATTCTTGGCAAGCCGGGAAGAATGCATCTCGGTGTAACAACACC